>CM060637.1:1392500-1547500 GCA_030578275.1 Meda fulgida
AGTTCATAATCACAAGTTCATAATCACAGCCGTCAATCATCAGTTCATAATCACAGCCGTCAATCATCAGTTCATAATCACAGCCGTCAATCATCAGTTCATAATCACAGCCGTCAATCATCAGTTCATAATCAAAGCCGTCAATCATCAGTTCATAATCACACCAGCCGTCAATCATCAGTTCATAATCACACCAGCCGTCAATCATCAGTTCATAATCACAGCTGTCAATCATCACAGCCGTCAATCATCAGTTCATAATCACAGCCGTCAATCATCAGATCATAATCACAGCTGTCAATCATCAGTTCATAATCACAGCCGTCAATCATCAGTTCATAATCACAGCCGTCAATCATCAGTTCATAATCACAGCCGTCAATCATCAGTTCATAATCAAAGCCGTCAATCATCAGTTCATAATCACAGTTGTCAATCATCAGTTCATAATCACACCAGCCGTCAATCATCAGTTCATAATCACACCAGCCGTCAATCATCAGTTCATAATCACGCCAGCCGTCAATCATCAGTTCATAATCACAGCCGTCAATCATCAGTTCATAATCACAGCCGTCAATCATCAGTTCATAATCAAAGCCGTCAATCATCAGTTCATAATCACAGCTGTCAATCATCAGTTCATAATCACACCAGCCGTCAATCATCAGTTCATAATCACAGCCGTCAATCATCAGTTCATAATCACACCAGCCGTCAATCATCAGTTCATAATCACACCAGCCGTCAATCATCAGTTCATAATCACAGCCGTCAATCATCAGTTCATAATCACAGCCGTCAATCATCAGTTCATAATCACACCAGCTGTCAATCATCAGTTCATAATCACACCAGCCGTCAATCATCAGTTCATAATCACAGCCGTCAATCATCAGTTCATAATCACACCAGCCGTCAATCATCAGTTCATAATCACACCAGCCGTCAATCATCAGTTCATAATCACACCAGCCGTCAATCATCAGTTCATAATCACAGCCGTCAATCATCAGTTCATAATCACACCAGCCGTCAATCATCAGTTCATAATCACACCAGCTGTCAATCATCAGTTCATAATCACACCAGCCATCAATCATCAGTTCATAATCACAGCCGTCAATCATCAGTTCATAATCACACCAGCCGTCAATCATCAGTTCATAATCACACCAGCCGTCAATCATCAATCATCAGTTCATAATCACACCAGCCGTCAATCATCAGTTCATAATCACACCAGCCGTCAATCATCAGTTCATAATCACAGCCGTCAATCATCAGTTCATAATCACACCAGCCGTCAATCATCAGTTCATAATCACGCCAGCCGTCAATCATCACATCTGGGAGTTATTAATCAGTAAATCTCATAAAGTCAAAACATCTCACCTTCAATTTTGTATTCGTTGGGTAGATCGATGTTTGAGAACTGATGGAGAGGATAAAAGTGAACCTGAGGAGAAGAGAATCGCCCGTTTATTAAGAAAACAAACCCATGCTTTGGTAAATAAAAATTATCAAATAAAAAGTCATCATTTCGATTTTTTTATCTTATAATTTTGACTTTTTGTCATAACTATGACTTTTTATGCCACATTTTTGACTTTTCACAATTTCAACGTTTTGTCATAATTTTGAATTTTTTTGTCATCATTTGACATAATCTTGACTATTATGTAATAATTATGACTTTTTATCAAAATTTCAATTTTTGTCAAAATTTTGACTTTTTAAAAATTTCAATTTTTGTCATAATTTTGACTTTTTCAAAATTTCATTTTTGTCATAATTTTGGCTTTTTCTCTAAATTTAAAGTTTTGTCATAATTTTTACTTTTTATGTCATAATTTAAACTTTTTGTCATAGTTGACTTTCAAAATGTAAACTTTTTGTCATAATTTTGACCTTTTTGCTATAATTTTGACTTTTTATGTCATCATTTCAACTTTTTGTCATAATTGACTGTCAAAATTTCAACTTTTTGTCATATGTCATGATTTTGACTTTTCATTTCATAATTATACCTAATTATCTCATATATTTGACTTTTAGTCTCATAAATATAACTATGTCATAATCTTGACTTTTGATCAAAATGTAAACTTTTTGTCATAATTTTTACTTTTTGCCATAATTTAAACTTTTTGTCATAATTGGCTGTCAAAATTTAATGTAATAATTTTGACTTTTTTTTTCCAATTTAAACTTTTGTCATGATTTTGACTTTTTATGTCACAATTTCAACTTTTTTTGTCATAATTTCAACTTTTTGTCATAATTGACTGTCAAAATTTCCACTTTTTGTCTTAATATGTCATAATTTTGACTTTTCATTTCATAATTATACTTAAGTATCTCATAAATTTGACTTTTAGTCTCATAAATATAACTGTCATAATCTTGACTTTTGATCAAAATGTAAACTTTTTGTCATAATTTTTACTTTTTGCCATAATTTAAACTTTTTGTCATAATTGACTGTCAAAATTTAATGTCACAATTTAAACTTTTTCGTCATAATTTCAACTTTTTGTCATAATATGCCATAATTTTGACTTTTCATCTCATAATTCTACCTAAGAATCTGATAAATGTGACTTTTATTCTCATAATGACTGTCATGATTCTGCAGATTTTCTCCAGGGCTGGGGGCCTACCTTCTGGTCCCGGTAGGGCTGGTCTGCGGTGGGGGGCAGGGTGTAGCAGTAGGTGTCCCGCAGGCGTCGAGGGGGCGTCGTGCTCACCTGAGGGAAGGTGTTGGGGCAGTCGGTGGACATGTAGAGCACAGGCTCCCAGGAGCCCCCGAAGTCCCTCGACCCCTCGATGATCAGCGCGTCAGGCCTCGGGCCCTGCGGACCAGAACACCCGTTAGCACTGTCATATCACAGCAACACAGGCGACGTTTACATGCAACCAAATAATGTGTTAGTAATGGCAGCATGTAAACGCATTAATCGATCCGATTGAGCTCGATCCCAATGACATTTCCATCGGATTGAAAGGGGTTTATTCCTTTTCTGATCCGATCGAGAGAACACGTTACACTTGATCGGATTGAACACCGTATAAATATAGAAATATCGTAATGGCGCTGAACGAGCTGTTCTCCTGTTGAATAAAGTGTTGTATAAACGAGTGTCCGTCACTCTATAATCCTCTTTCTCTGCGTGTGTGAAATGGAGACGACGGCCGCCAGCGCTGCTTCACACTCTCACACACACACGACTGGGTTTGGCCATTTTTACTGCGTGATGATCAATATAAGCAGCGGCACAACGGCTCATGCGCTCATTATCTCCTGATTATGACCAGAAATGGATGAATATTAACTCTGCTGTTTAAAACAAATAAAGAACCAGTGTAGGAGAATAGTTATTATGCGCAAACATCAGGGAACTCTGTATATTCGTGCAGTGTGCGCATGACAAAATATCTATTCCGATTTGAAGCTTGTGACACATAAACACACACATCAGCCCGATCACATGTTTAGCGTTCACGTGAACACCAATCAGATTCATTCACCCGACTGAAACAAAAGTTGTGCATGTAAACGCAGCCGCTGGGACTGAGTAACACACCTTAAATGATAGTAGGACCGTTTCCAGGTGATATATCCCATTTAAGTCCAGCTGCAGCGTCACCGGACTCACATCTGGAATAAACACACACACACACACACATTAACACTGTATAAACACCCACACACACACACACACACACACACACTCACATTAACACTGTATAAACACACACTCTCACATTAACACTGTATAAACACACACTCTCACATTAACACTGTATAAACACACACACTCACATTAACACTGTATAAACACACACACACACACACACACACATTAACACTGTATAAACACACACACACACACTCACATTAACACTGTATAAATACACACACACACACACTCACATTAACACTCTATAAACACACACACACTCACATTGACAGAATAAACACACACACACACACTCACATTAACACTGTATAAAAACACACACACACACACTCACATTAACACTTTATATACAAACAAACACACACACACACACACACACACACACACACACACACACACACACACTCACATTAACTCTGTATAAACACACACACACACACAATAACTCTGTATAAACACACACACTCACAATAACTCTGTATAAACACACACACACACACACACACACACACTCACAATAACTCTGTATAAACACACACACACACACTCACATTAACACTGTGTAAACACACAAACTCACATTAACACTGAATAAACACACACACACACACACACACACACACAAACATTAACACTGTATAAACACACACACACACACACACACATTAATACTGTATAAACACACACACACACACACACACACACATTAACACTGGAAAACTTTTCAGTGATGGAATGACGGACATGTTTGTCCTGTATAAACACACACACACACACACACACTCACAATAACTCTGTATAAACACACACACACACACACACTCACATTAACACTGTGTAAACACACAAACTCACATTAACACTGTATAAACACACACACACACACACACACACACACACACACACACACACACACACACACACACATTAACACTGTATAAACACACACACACACACACACATTAACACTGTATAAACACACACACACACACACACACACACACACACACACACACACATTAACACTGGAAAACTTTGATGGAATGACGGACATGTTTGTCCTGTATAAACACACACACACACACTCACAATAACTCTGTATAAACACACACACACACACACACTCACATTAACACTGTGTAAACACACAAACTCACATTAACACTGTATAAACACACACACACACACACACACACACACACACACACACACACACACACACACATTAACACTGTATAAACACACACACACACACACACACACATTAACACTGTATAAACACACACACACACACACACACACACACACACACACACACACACACACACACACACACATTAACACTGGAAAACTTTGATGGAATGACGGACATGTTTGTCCTGGCATATTTCCATCAAATTGTATTGTGTAATCTTGTTTAAATTTGATGAATTATGAACAAATGTAAAGTATTTAATTAAATGTCGGCCTACTGATGTTTAAAACAATACAGTTTGGCAGTGTAAATAGGAAAGAAAGTACATTTGCTTCGGCATTAACTGAAGAAATTAAATAAAGTACCAAAGTTAAATAAAACCTCATTTAAATAATTTGTTTAAATATTACTTTTGCCGTTTATATTTTAAAAAAGAACAAATGAAAATGTACAGCATAGAGCATATAACTAGGTGTGAAATGCACCAATTATTATATAATAATAATAATAATTAAATAGAATAAAATATTACATCTTGGCAACATAGTAAATCCACAAACTTAAAATGCAGCATCGTTTTAAGTGCTTTTGGTTTCTTCAAAGATGAAATTGCTTTGATATATTGCACAATTTAAATATATATATTTACAATAAAAAGTGGGTTTTGATTACTAAATTTACTACGATGAATGTGAGATTTAGAGCAATAAGGCCATTTATTCGTTTCACGTAACATACAGTGGTTTTGCTGCGCTCGCGATAAACTTCTGTTATCTTAAATGTATTTTAAACACAAGTTCTGTGGTGTAATTAATATATATAATTTAAATCAATAATTAAGTGAATTAATAATTTTCGTCGTCACTGATCCTAACGGTAAGGGTTCCCGCGCTCTGCTGTTGCTATGGTTACTTTCCTCAGGCCAGATTGTCGTCTTAGTTAACATCATAGAGGTTAAAATCTTTACTGTCTATGGTTAAAATATGCGCTGACCCGAAAATTCATTGAGTAGAATTAAACTACATGTAGGCTACTTCTCGTTATGATGTCCTTTAATTACACGTACGTCAGCCAAACTCGATCGTGTCGAATACCTGACACACATGAAGTGATATGAAGTAGAGTGTGTTTTAATCCGCGATGTCGGTGTTGATCGTACCTTTCTTGGACTGCCACCATCGGTTGGGTCCGGCGCTGGAGATCACGTTCCGGATCGTGTGCGCGTTAGAGGCCGCGGGGTTCCGCGAGTCACACGGGCAGCACTTCATCTTCCACTGGGACACAGACGCTTATTTAGACATCGAGGTGGACTCTGTGGCTTTATGAGACTTAAAGTGTCTCATTCATATGGAAGCTCATTTTCGCCAAAAAGTTTGGTAAGTCTTAATCATGACATAAAAAGTCATTAATACGACATAAAAAGGCGAAATTGTGATTATACTAAATACAATTTTTGAATGTTATGGCGTTGAAAGTCAAAATGATGACCAAAAATAGATAATTATGACATACTGAGTTATAATTTTGACTTTTATGACATAGTTACTGCGTCATTTATGTCATAAATTTGACATTAAAAATCGAAATAATGAGATAAAGTCGAAATAATGAGATAAAGTCGAAATTATGAAATAGGATTAAAATATGATGATTAGGCCTTATTATACTTTTTTTTTTTTTTTTAACTTTCTGTCATAATTATGACTTTAAGTCAGAATTTCATTTTTTGGTCATAATTCCGAGTTTTTAATGTCATAATTATGAAGTTATAATTTGAACTTGGTAATTTTTTTATTTGTACTTTTTTATGTCAATTTTATGAAATTTTAAGCCATCATTTCATAATTTGTATCTCATAACTATGACTTAGTATATTATAATTTTGACTTTTTATGTCATTATGTCATTCGAAGTCGAAATAAATGTGAAATTCTGACTACCTTGACTTCTTGAAACAAATTTTCTCGAAACTTAAAATTAATTCTTGTTCATAGATCTAAACAAAAAAGTTGAAATGTTGAAATTATGACTGTCTTAATTATGACTTTTAAATTTAGAATTTCACATTTTTGTCATAATTATGATTTTGTTGAGCAAATGGGCTTCCATATATTTAAGTATCAATGTTGTCTCAGATGTTTCTTCTCAAATAAACACACACAAATGAGCCAGCAGTCATACAGTAAGATTATAGAGCTAAAATATTTAATTATCATTGACATATAGCATAAAACAGTCTGATATGATGAGCGTCGCCTCAGGCTGGTGAATCTGAGTTTGTTATTTATTACGTCTCATCATGTCCTAATGAGAACAGAATGTCTGCGTAAAGATTTACAGCAATAACATGAGTAAACACGATCAACTCGAAATTAATCAGCCTCAAAAACTGCAGCTAGCAAACCATAAAAAACAGAAATAAGTGATGTCACGAAAACTCTCGAGTTATATTTCACCCTAAAATCATAAGAATTTCTTTTGATATTTTCATAAAGATAGTGAAAAAAATACATTTTTGTGTTATGATACTATTTTCATGACAATTCAACACTTTTACCCCTTACATTCTCATCACTGTAATGTAAAATAAATATTAAATCACACACACATATTTATTTCTGATAACTTATAAAAATATGTGACAATTTTGAATCATGTTAATAACTGTATGACCGAAATGAGAATTTTAGAGGAAAATGTGTTAAAATGTCATGAAGATATTCACAACAAAAAACGGTACTTTAAAACCTTTTAGTGGCTCAATTTTTGTGATGTCAATTTTAAATTTGGAACACAACCGATTTATAAATAAATTTTAGACACACAGCTTTGATTTTCTAGCAATTTTAGAGACTAAATTATTTTGTAAAATATGTATTATATGTAATATTGTTTAGTTCAGTACATCTGCGTGAATTGAAATTGAAAAATCTAAATTGTGGATAAGTAATACTTTTGAATTTTAGGTCATTATTATTTGTTATTACATTCTGAGTAATAATTTTGACTTTTATGACATTATTACTGCATAATTTGAGATACAGTCGAAATTATGACACGATGATTGACATAATTATGACTTTTAAAAAGACTTTCTATGTCATAATTATGACTTTTAAGTTATAATTAAGAATTTTTGGTCGTAATTCTGACTTTTTAATGTCAGAATTATGAAGTAACAACTTAAATTATAACTTAGTTATTATTTCGATTTTGACTTTTTATGTCATCATTTTATGAAATTTTAAGCCATAATTTCAACTTTTCATGTCATACTTATGACTTAGTATGTTATAATTTTTACTTTTTATGTCATAATGTCACTGGAAGTCGAAATTATGAGATAAATTCAAAATTATGACTAGTGATGATAATATCTCCTTGAAACAGATTTTTCTTGAAACTTAAAATTATGATGAAGTCAGATTAAAAAAGTAAAAAAGTTGAAATTATGACTTTCTATGTCATTATTATGACTTTCTATATCATTATTGTGAATTTTAAATATTTTTTTTGTTGTAATTCACGACTTTTTAATGTCATAATTATGACGTTATAATTTCAACTATTTATGTCATCATTTTCTGAAAGAGGGGTGTGTTTCCAGGGCCTCACCTGTCCGTGTGGAGCGCAGACGACCTCTGACCCCATCAGACCACATGTGGAGGAGGCGCGCAGATTCTGCTCTCGGCCCAGCAGCAGGTCACCCATCTGCGGGTAACAAGCGCCTCGAGCACAGTCCTGGTGTGCCACACACACCGCAGACAGAGCTGGAGGCAAAACACAACAATTTACCACGGTAAAAGTCACCAGACAGAGCTGGAGACCAGGACACGACACTTTATCACGGTAAACTCACGGTAAAACTCACCAGACAGAGCTGGAGACCAGGACACGACACTTTATCACGGTAAACTCACGGTAAAACTCACCAGACAGAGCTGGAGACCAGGACACGACACTTTACCACGGTAAACTCACGGTAAACTCACCAGACAGAGCTGGAGACCAGGACACGACACTTTACCACGGTAAACTCACGGTAAACTCACCAGACAGAGCTGGAGACCAGGACACGACACTTTACCACGGTAAACTCACGGTAAACTCACCAGACAGAGCTGGAGACCAGGACACGACACTTTACCACAGTAAACTCACCAGACAGAGCTGGAGACTAGAACACGACACTTTACCACAGTAAAACTCACGGTAAACTCACGGGGAAAACTCACAGTAAAACTCATGGTAAAACTCACAGTAAAACTGACGGTAAACTCACAGTAAAACTCACGGTAAACTCACAGTAAAACTCATGGTAAAACTCACAGTAAAACAGTAAAACTCACGGTAAACTCACAGTAAAACTCATGGTAAAACTCACAGTAAAACTCAGTAAAACTCACAGTAAAACTCACGGTAAACTCACAGTAAAACTCATGGTAAAACTCACAGTAAAACTCACAGTAAAACACACAGTAAAACTCACGGTAAACTCACGGTAAAACTTATGGTAAAACTCATGGTAAAACTCACAGTAAAACTCACAGTAAAACTCACGGTAAACTCACAGTAAAACTCATGGTAAAACTCACAGTAAAACTCACAGTAAAACTCACAGTAAAACTCACGGTAAACTCACAGTAAAACTCATGGTAAATTCACGGTAAATTCACAGTAAAACTTATGGTAAAACTCATGGTAAAACTCACAGTAAAACTCACAGTAAAACTCACAGTAAACTCACAGTAAAACTAATGGTAAAACTCACAGTAAAACTCACAGTAAAACTCACAGTAAAACTCACGGTAAACTCACAGTAAAACTCATGGTAAATTCACGGTAAACTCACAGTAAAACTCACAGTAAAACTCACGGTAAACTCACAGTAAAACTCATGGTAAATTCACGGTAAATTCACAGTAAAACTCACCAGACAGAGCTGGAGACTAGAACACGTCACTTTACCACAGTAAAAGTCACGGTAAACTCACGGTAAAACTCACGGTAAAACTCATGGTAAACTCACGGTAAAACTCACGGTAAAACTCATGGTAAAACTCACGGTAAAACTCATGGTAAAACTCACCAGACAGAGCTGGAGACTAGAACACGTCACTTTACTACGATAAAACTCACGGTAAACTCACCAGACAGAGCTGGAGACTAGATCACGTCACTTTACTACGGTAAAACTCACGGTAAACTCACCAGACAGAGCTGGAGACTAGAACACAACACTTTACCACGGTAAAACTCACGGTAAACTCACCAGACAGAGCTGGAGACTAGAACACAACACTTTACCACGGTAAACTCACGGTAAAACTCACCAGACAGAGCTGGAGACTAGAACACATCACTTTACTACGGTAAAACTCACGGTAAACTCACCAGACAGAGCTGGAGACTAGAACACAACACTTTACTACGGTAAAACTCACGGTAAACTCACCAGACAGAGCTGGAGACTAGAACACGTCACTTTACTACGGTAAAACTCACGGTAAACTCACCAGACAGAGCTGGAGACTAGAACACAACACTTTACTACGGTAAAACTCACGGTAAACTCACCAGACAGAGCTGGAGACTAGAACACAACACTTTACTACGGTAAAACTCACGGTAAAACTCACCAGACAGAGCTGGAGACCAGGACACACCTGACACTTTACTAGCGTTGTGTATCGTTTTAATTTGATCTATTCCGAATTCTTATCTATTCCTAATTTCGATTCCAATAACGCAAAAAACATATATCATTCACATTTAGTGTTATTGCAGAACATGTAACTGTAGCTGAAGATCATGAGCAGAAATCATCAGCTGAAGAACACTTACACGAGGAGCGTTTAAAAACACCATAGAACAACTAGCCCAACTAATATAAACTTCAAGCATTATTAAAGACAATAAACACTCAGTTATTAAAAAAGAACAAATAAATAATAAACAAATCATAACAAATAGATACAACTGAACAAAAATTTGATTGAAATAATGTTTTAAGTTGTTAAACTCACATATGCCATTTTACTGAATTATTAGCATAACATTTACATAACATATGAAGAATATCATTATCTTTTAAAAAAAACATGATGTTCATAATATGATACATGCCCAAAACCATCATGATTAAAAGCTTGAACACAACAAACCTGCTAAAGAAAGAAAAATCCACGTCTTCATCCGGACAATATCTCGATCTAAACGGATAAAACACAACTTTCTGTAAAGCACAAGTGAATGACACTTAAAGTCAGGGTTAGTTTACCACGGTAAAGTGAACAACTCACCGGTTTGTGTGTGAAAGTTGTAGTTCTGTGTGTGTGAAGTGTTCAAATGCAGCGTGTGCGTGTGTGTTTGGCTTTTATTTCAGGAGGCGCTCACCTGTGTGTGTGTGTGTGTGTGTGTGTGTTATACCCTTCCTCACAGCGTCACACCCTTCATAACATGAATCAACACGCACACACACACACACACACTCACATCCTCAAAGTAACAGAGATGGAATTTAATCGTGATTCATAATTATGATACAGACTGATGAATACTATATTCAGTGTGTTTGTGTGTGTGTGTGTTTGTGTGTGTGTGTGTGTGTGTGTGTGTGTGTGTACTGTGGTCGTTCAGGAAACTAACCAGCAGTTTTAGGTCAGTTTTAGAGACTAAATGTTGATTTATACAATCACTGAATAAGATCTGAAATTATAAACAACAGGCCAGCGTTTCCTGAGTGTTTGCTGAACAGTGTGTGTGTGTGTGTGGGTTGAAGTGTTAAGTGTGTTTGTGTCTTTTAAAACTCTCCGCCTGCAGGCACTGATTTCAGCTCTGTGTGTAAGTGTGTGTGTGGGGTGTGTCCAGTCTGAGGTGAGACAGTGACTCAACATACACAGACAAAGGTGCCACACCTGAACACTGTTGCCAGATCACCATGACGACACATAATGCAACACCCATAGGCCGTATAGACATTCATAAATATTGTAATGGGAAACCAGAGAGATCTGTGAACCGGACAGATGATTTATTGATCAGTTATGAAGATGATGAAGATGATGGAGATGATGAAGATGATGGAAATGATGAAGATGAGTGAGATGATGGAGATGATGGAAATGATGAAGATGAGTGAGATGATGGAGATGAGTGAGATGATGAAGATGATGGAGATGATGAAGATGATGGAGGTGAGTGAGATGATGAAGATGAGTGAGATGATGGAGATGATGAAGATGAGTGAGATGATGAAGATGATGGAGATGATGAAGATGAGTGAGATGATGGAGATGAGTGAGATGATGGAGATTATGGAGATGAGTGAGATGATGAAGATGATGGAGATGGAGTTGATGAAGATGATGGAGATGAGTGAGATGAAGAAGATGAGTGAGATGATGAAGATGAGTGAGATGATGAAGATGAGTGAGATGATGGAGATGATGAAGATGATGGAGATGAGTGAGATGATGAAGATGAGTGAGATGATGAAGATGATGGAGATGGAGTTGATGAAGATGATGGAGATGAGTGAGATGAAGAAGATGAGTGAGATGATGAAGATGATGAAGATGAGTGAGATGATGAAGATGATGGAGATGATGAAGATGGAGATGATGGAGATGAGTGAGATGATGAAGATGATGGAGATGATGAAGATGAGTGAGATGATGAAGATGAGTGAGATTATGGAGATGATGAAGATGATGGAGATGAGTGAGATGATGAAGATGATGGAGATGGAGTTGATGAAGATGATGGAGATGAGTGAGATGAAGAAGATGAGTGAGATGATGAAGATGAGTGAGATGATGAAGATGATGAAGATGAGTGAGATGATGGAGATGATGAAGATGAAGGAGATGATGGAGATGATGAAGATGATGAAGATGAGTGAGATGATGAAGATGAGTGAGATGATGGAGATTATGGAGATGAGTGAGATGATGGAGATGGAGTTGATGGAGATGAGTGAGATGATGAAGATGAGTGAGATGATGAAGATGAGTGAGATGATGAAGATGAAGGAGATGATGGAGATGAGTGAGATGATGAAGATGAGTGAGATGATGAAGATGAGTGAGATGATGAAGATGAGTGAGATGATGGAGATGAGTGAGATGATGAAGATGGAGTTGATGAAGATGAGTGAGATGATGAAGATGATGAAGGTGATGGAGATGATGAAGATGAGTGAGATGATGGAGGTGAGTGAGATGATGAATATGAGTGAGATGATGAAGATGATGGAGATGAGTGAGAATATGAAGGTGATGAAGGTGATGGAGATGATGAAGATGAGTGAGATGATGAAGGTGATGGAGATGATGAAGATGAGTGAGATGATGGAGGTGAGTGAGATGATGAAGATGATGGAGATGAGTGAGATGATGAAGATGATGAAGAAGAATGATGGAGATGATGAATATGAGTGAGATGATGAAGATGAGTGAGATGATGAAGATGATGGAGATGATGAATATGAGTGAGATGATGAAGATGATGGAGATGATGAAGATGATGGAGATGATGGAGATGAGTGAGATGATGAAGATGATGAAGATGAGTGAGATGATGGAGATGAGTGAGATGATGAAGATGAGTGAGATGATGAAGGTGATGGAGATGAGTGAGATGATGAAGATGAGTGAGATGATGGAGATGATGAAGATGAAGGAGATGATGAAGATGATGGAGATGAGTGAGTTGATGAAGATGAGTGAGATGATGGGGATGATGAAGATGATGAAGATGAGTGAGATGATGGAGATGAGTGAGATGATGAAGATGAGTGAGATGATGAAGATGAGTGAGATGAGTGAGATGATGAAGATGAGTGAGATGATGGAGATGAAGGAGATGATGGAGATGAGTGAGATGATGAAGATGATGGAGATGAAGGAGATGATGGAGATGAGTGAGATGATGGAGATGAAGGAGATGATGGAGATGAGTGAGATGATGAAGATGAGTGAGATGATGGAGATGAGTGAGATGATGAAAATGATGGAGATGATGAAGATGAGTGAGATGATGAAGATGATGGAGATGATGAAGATGAGTGAGATGATGAAGATGATGGAGATGATGAAGATGATGGAGATGATGAAGATGAGTGAGATGATGGAGATGATGAAGATGATGAAGATGAGTGAGATGATGAAGATGAGTGAGATGATGGAGATGAGTGAGATGATGAAGATGAGTGAGATGATGGAGATGAGTGAGATGATGGAGATGATGGAGATGAGTGAGATGATGGAGATGATGAAGATGATGAAGATGAGTGAGATGATGGAGATGAGTGAGATGATGGAGATGATGAAGATGATGGAGATGAGTGAGATTATGGAGATGGAGTTGATGAAGATGAAGGAGATCATGGAGTTGATGAAGATGATGGAGATGATGGAGATGATGAAGATGATGGAGATGAGTGAGATGATGGAGATGAGTGAGATGATGAAGATGATGAAGATGATGGAGTTGATGAAGATGAGTGAGATAATGAAGGGAGGGGCAATCCAGCAGTCACTCATATGTGACAGGGTTTGATTGACGAACTGTGAGGAAGAGACCAATACATTGGACTGTTTAATCAACACTAATGTCTGACTCTTGTGTCAATATTAGGTAAGAATACCGGACACTCGTAAGATCAAAAATGTCACTTATTGTCTTATTTATTTTGTCACTGATTATCTTATTGGCATATGGTTTTGCAATCATTTGGTAATGTGTGTATACCGTAATTCCTCAAATAAAAACCGGTAGTCAATTAAACGCCGGGCCTCTGATAGTGGCGGCATGGGGGGGTCAACACGGACAAATAAAGGCCGTCCTTAAATTAAGGCCGGGGGAAATTAGTGTACACTCAAAGACGGACGCACACAGCGCTTGTGATATATCACGTGTTTAGTGTTTTTAACCACATAATGTTTATTTTAGGTTTAAGACATTTAAATACATATGATTTATAGCAAAACAATACATTTATAGTTTGTAAAATACACAATGGTGTCTATGGAAACAGCAATAACAATACATTAAAATATATTTGCCGACGTGTTTTATTCATATCAGATACACAGAGTAAGTAACTATAAAGTTTACTCTATTCTTCCCCCAGTTCACCGGCCACTTACTTTCATACATTTCGGGACAAACTGAAGAATTGACGTGCTGTAATAAATCCAGCAGACAGGAATCTCTGACCTGCGGTGCCCATCTCACGTTACAGAGAAGATCATTTATAAAGGGTTTTAAACAACATAAACTCACTTACGCGTATTTGAGAGTCAGAATAGAAGATAGTTGATGACACAGTAAGCAAGTTTGTTAATATTTAGAAATAAAAGCACTACATCTGTCATACAGGGCTTTGGCACACGTGCCACGCATGACGCGTTACCATGGAAACATGGCCGGCTGGCGAGCGGGGATCGCGAATTAGAAATAAAGGCCTGTAATAAAAGCCTGCTACCATCTGCAGTTCAGGTAAATAAAGGCCCCGGCTTTTATTTGAGGAATTACGGTATATGTATATTTGTTTATATAGCAGTGAGGTTTATTGTATTTGTGCTGTCTATAGTCTGTGGAGTAGCGGTCAAGTGTTTTGTAATGGCGATCTGAGACATTTTTCATTCTTCGCCATTTCCACAAGGGTGTAGCATAAAGGATTTGATGCGTGAATCCATAATTTGTTTTTATAAAGATTAAAAGCTTTATAATGGCAGTGAATGGCCGTTTCTGTTTTGCAGGCCATAAAAGTGACTATCCATCATAAAAGTGCACTTTAATAATGGACAGATGCACTTTTATAATGGATAGATGCACTTTTTATGATGGACAGATGCACTTTTATGATGGACAGATGCACTTTTATAATGGATAGATGCACTTTTATGATGGATAGATGCACTTTTATGATGGACAGATGCACTTTTATAATGGATAGATGCACTTTTATGATGGATAGATGCACTTTTATGATGGATAGATGCACTTTTATAATGGATAGATGCACTTTTATGATGGATAGATGCACTTTTATGATGGACAGATGCACTTTTATAATGGATAGATGCACTTTTATGATGGATAGATGCACTTTTATGATGGATAGATGCACTTTTATAATGGACTGATGCACTTTTATTATGGATAGATGCACTTTTATGATAATGGATAGATGCACTTTTATAATGGACTGATGCACTTTTATTATGGATAGATGCACTTTTATGATGGATAGATGCACTTTTATGATAATGGATAGATGCACTTTTATGATGGAAAGATGCACTTTTATGACGGATAGATGCACTTTTATAATGGACAGATGCACTTTTATAATGGATAGATGCACGTTTATGACGGACAGATGCACTTTTATGGTGGATAGATTCAATTTTATGATAATGGATAGATGCACTTTTATGACGGACAGATGCACTTTTATGATGGATAGATGCACTTTTATGATAATGGACAGATGCACTTTTATGATGGACAGATGCACTTTTATTATGGATAGATGCACTTTTATGATAATGGATAGATGCACTTTTATGATGGAAAGATGCACTTTTATGACGGATAGATGCACTTTTATAATGGACAGATGCACTTTTATAATGGATAGATGCACGTTTATGACGGACAGATGCACTTTTATGGTGGATAGATTCAATTTTATGATAATGGATAGATGCACTTTTATGACGGACAGATGCACTTTTATGATGGATAGATGCACTTTTATGATAATGGATGGATGCACTTTTATAATGGACAGATGCACTTTTATTATGGATAGATGCACTTTTATGATGGATAGATGCACTTTTATGATAATGGATAGATGCACTTTTATGATGGATAGATGCACTTTTATGATAATGGATAGATGCACTTTTATGATGGACAGATGCACTTTTATTATGGATAGATGCACTTTTATGATAATGGATAGATGCACTTTTATGATAATGGATAGATGCACTTTTATGATGGATAGATGCACTTTTATGATAATGGACAGATGCACTTTTATAATGGATAGATGCACTTTTATGATGGATAGATGCACTTTTATGATAATGGACAAATGCACTTTTAGAATGGACAGATGCACTTTTATGATGGATAGATGCACTTTTATGATGATAGATGCACTTTTATGATGGATAGATGCACTTTTATGATGATAGATGCACTTTTATGATGGACAGATGCACTTATATGATGGACAGATGCACTTTTATGATAATGGACAGATGCACTTTTATAATGGACAGATGCACTTTTATAATGGATAGATGCACTTTTATGATAATGGACAGATGCACTTTTATGATGGATAGATGCACTTTTATGATGGATAGATGCACTTTTATAATGGACAGATGCACTTTTATGACGGATAGATGCACTTTTATGATGGATAGATGCACTTTTATGATAATGGATAGATGCACTTTTATGATAATGGGTAGATGCACTTTTATGATGGATAGATGCACTTTTATGATGGACAGATGCACTTTTATGACGGATAGATGCACTTTTATGATGGATAGATGCACTTTTATGATGGAAAGATGCACTTTTATAATGGATAGATGCACTTTTATAATGGACAGATGCACTTTTATAATGGATAGATGCACTTTTATGATGGACAGATGCACTTTTATGATGGATAGATGCACTTTTATGATAATGGACAGATGCACTTTTATAATGGACAGATGCACTTTTATGATGGATAGATGCACTTTTATGATGGACAGATGCACTTTTATGATGGACAGATGCACTTTTATGATAATGGACAGATGCACTTTTATAATGGACAGATGCACTTTTATAATGGATAGATGCACTTTTATGATGGACAGATGCACTTTTATGATGGATAGATGCACTTTTATGATGGATAGATGCACTTTTATAATGGACAGAAGCACTTTTCTGATGGATAGATGCACTTTTCTGATGGATAGATGCACTTTTATGATAATGGATAGATGCACTTTTATGGTAATGGATAGATGCACTTTTATGATGGATAGATGCACTTTTATGATGGACAGATGCACTTTTATGACGGATAGATGCACTTTTATGATGGATAGATGCACTTTTATGATAATGGATAGATGCACTTTTATGATGGACAGATGCACTTTTATGATGGATAGATGCACTTTTATGATGGACAGATGCACTTTTATGATGGACAGATGCACTTTTATGGACTTCAAAACAGAAATGGCCATTTACTGCCATTATAAAGCTTTGAAGAGTCAAGACATTTTTTTTAGTATAACTCTGATTGTGTTCGTCTGAAAGAAGAATGTCATATACACCTAGGATGACTTGATGCCCTTTGTTCATGGGCTAATTTTCATTTTAAACGTAACTATATTAAGTAAACCTATATATAAACTTAACTATTTTTAAAACTTAAAAATATAACAAAATTGTTAATGTAGTTATGGCTCTACCATATTTTTTATTGTACTTGGTAACTTGTACACATGGCATGGCTTTGCTTGACTTGACTTGGGTTGACTTGACTTGACTTGACTTGACTTGGCTTGGCTTGGCTTGACTTGGCTTGGCTTGGCTTGGGTTGGGTTGACTTGGCTTGGCTTGGCTTGGCTTGGCTTGGGTTGGGTTGACTTGGCTTGGCTTGACTTGACTTGGCTTGGCTTGGCTTGGCTTGGCTTGACTCGGCTTGGCTTGACTTGACTTGACTTGACTTGACTTGGCTTGGGTTGACTTGGCTTGGCTTGGCTTGGCTTGGCTTGGGTTGGGTTGGGTAGACTTGGCTTGGCTTGGGTTGGGTAGACTTGGCTTGGCTTGGCTTGGCTTGGGTTGACTTGGCTTGACTTGGCTTGGGTTGGGTTGGGTTGACTTGGCTTGGCTTGGCTTGGCTTGGCTTGGCTTGGCTTGGGTTGACTTGGCTTGGCTTGGCTTGGCTTGGCTTGGCTTGGCTTGGCTTGGCTTGGGTTGACTTGGCTTGGCTTGGCTTGGCTTGGCTTGGCTTGGCTTGGCTTGGCTTGGCTTGGCTTGGGTGGAACCACACTCTCTGGTTTCCGCTAAAGGTGTTGATGAGCGTATCAGATCCTCTCGCTCTCCTGGAACTGGTGGAACATCCA
Organism: Meda fulgida; assembly: GCA_030578275.1. Lineage (NCBI taxonomy): Eukaryota > Metazoa > Chordata > Actinopteri > Cypriniformes > Leuciscidae > Meda > Meda fulgida. Next base: position 1,411,574 of record CM060637.1, read on the forward strand.
AAGGTTACCCGGATCACAGGAACATCGGGGACAGGGAGTTGTGTGTATTCTCGGCTCAGGCCGGGTTAGGGCCGGGTTATTTATCCTCATGTAGACTGAATTTTCTGGAACCACAAACAAGCTGTTCTAGTGATTCTGAGGCGGGAGTTTAGAGACTGTTCAACTCACACACATCACTCATGTAGAGTTATGTAGAGTTATTGTGATTTGTTACAGAATTATATATTACACACATTGTGTCACACACACTCACACACACACACACACACTCATGTTGTGTTTTCATGTTTTATGGGGACTTTCCATAGACATAATGATTTTTATACTGTACAGACTGTATATTCTATTCCCTTACACTAACCCTATCCCTAAACCTACCCATCACCGGAAACATTCTGCATTTTTACATTTTCAAACAACATCACTTAGTATGATTTATAAGCTGATTTCCTCATGGGGACCAAAAAATGTCGAACAAGGATTTCGGATATTGCCATCCTTGTGGGGACATTTTGTCCCCATAACATAGGGTTTACCAGGCCACACACACACACACACACACACACACACACACACACACACACACACACTCTCATTCAGAACATACACGCTCACATGTGTGTATGTTCTGAATAAGTGTGTGTACGTTTGTGGGTATTTTCTGAATGAATGTTTGTGTATGTGTATGTATGTTCTGAATGAGTGTGTGTGTGTGTATGTTCTGAATAAGTGTGTGTGTGTGTGTGTGTGTGTGTGTGTGTGTGTGTGTGTGTGTGTGTCTATGTTCTGAATGAGTGTGTGTGTGTATGTTCTGTGTATGTTCTGAATGAATGTGTGTGTGTATGTTCTGAATAAATGTGTGTGTGTATGTTCTGAATGAGTGTGTGTGTATCTTCTGAATAAGTGTGTGTGTGTGTGTGTGTGTGTGTCTATGTTCTGAATGAGTATATGTGTGTGTATGTTCTGTGTATGTTCTGAATGAGTGTGTGTGTATGTTCTGAATGAGTGTGTGTGTGTATGTTCTGAATAAGTGTGTGTGTGTATGTTCTGAATGAGTGCGTGTGTATGTTCTGAATGAGTATGTGTGTGTATTTTCTGATTAAGTGTGTGTGTGTATGTTCTGAATGAGTATGTGTTGTGTGGCAGAACATTCTGCTCTTCTGCTCCTGAACTTCTGCATGTTCACACACGTCTGAAACATCACAGCAGCTCAAAGAGGTGATTTACTCAGTATTTCTCTAATCAAGTTTATTTCCACCGGGTTTGGTTTAGCTGGGTATGAAATAGATAATTCTGTAACTAATCACAATAACTCTACATGACTGATGTGTGTGTAAGGTCTCCAGGAAGCTCCCGCCTCAGAATCACCAGTTTTCCTGTTCGTCTGGATCTAATCCGATTAAAGTCGCCGTTCACTCTGGAATTTCCAGCCACTCACACTCACATGCTCACATGCTCCATAACATCTGAACTCATAATCACACCACATATGCGAATTACTGTAAGACTCTCGTTTCTCACCAGTATGAGAACACAATAACACATGTGGATCGTTCAGACTCTGAATTCTGATTGGACAGGTTAGTTTTCAGGGTGGTTCTTAACATGTTGCTATGTGGTTGCTAGGGTGTTCTGGGTGATTGACAGGGTGTTGCTAAAGTATTATGGATGGTTCCAAGGGTGTTCTGGGTGATTGACTGGGCATTGCTACGGTATTTTAGGTGGTTGCTAGGGTGGTCTGGTAGTTGCAGGGATGTTACTAGGCTGTTCTGGGTGGTTGCCAGGGTGTTGCTAGAGTTTTGTGATTGGTTGCTTGGATGTCTTGTGGTTACCAAGGTGTTTGGCCAGGGCATTGCTAGGGTATTATAGGTGGTGGTTAGAGTGTTAAGGGTGGTTGCCAGGGAGTTGCTAGGGTGTTCTATGCGATTACTAAAGTGTTCTGCGTCGTTGCCAGGGCATTTCTAGGGTATTATGAGTGGTTGCTAAGGGGTTGTGTGTGGTTGCAAGAGTGTTCGATGTGGTTACTAAGGTGTTCTGGGTGGTTGGATATGCGTTTTTTTTCTAGCATCTGATGAGTGGTTGCTAAAGTGTTCTTTGTGGTTACTAAGGTGTTCTGGGTGGTTGGCAGGGCATTTATATGCTATTATATGTGGTTGTTAAGGTTTTCTGGGTGGTTGGCAGGGCGTTTCTATGATAATATGTCTGGTTGCTAAGGTGTTCTGGGTGGTTGGCAGGGCGTTTCTATGGTATTATGTCTGGTTGCTAAAGTGTTCTGGATAGTTGGCAGGGTGTTTCTATGGTGATATGTGTGGTTGCTAAGGTGTTGTGGGTGGTTGGCAGGGTGTTACTAGGGTATATTGAGTGGTTGCTAAGGTATTCTATGTGGTTACTAAGGTATTCTGGGTGGTTGCCAATGTGTTTCCATGGTATTATGGATAAGTGCTAGGGTTTTATAGGTGGTTGATAGGGTATTATGGGATGTTACCTTTCCTTCCTAAATAGTGTAGCTCAAATAAGAATAGAATAGCCTGGCAACCACCCAGAACACTTTGGTAACCGTATGGAACAGAATAGAACAGAACAGAACAGAATAGAATAGAATAGAATAGAACAGAACATAATAGAAGAGAATTGAGCTGAATATGTGATCCAGTTTTCTCATTAATCTAAAGTATTCTGGATGGTTGGCAGGGTGCTTCTTGGGTATTATGAGTGGTTGCTAGGGGTTGTGAGCAGTTGCTAAGGAGTTCTCTCTGGTTACTAAAGTGTTTTGGGAGGTTGCCAGGGCGTTTGTTTCTAGGCTAGGGTATGAACGGTTGCCAAGGTGTTCTGGATTTTTGGCAGGGTGTTTTCAGGGTATTATAAGTTGTTGCTAAGGTGTTCTATATGGTTGCCAAGGTGTTCTGGGTGGTTGCCAGGGTGTCTAGGCTATTATGGATAGGTGTATTAGGATATTATTGGGGGTTGTTTTTGTTGTTTATAGGGGGTATTATGGGATGTTACCTTTCCTTTTTTACTATTGCTGCTCAACTAAGAATAGACTACACTAGAATAGAATAGAATAGACCAGACTAGAGTAGAGTAGAATAGAATAGAGTAGAATCGACTAGAGTAGAGTAGACTAAAATAGAATAGAGTAGAATCGACTAGAGTAGAGTAGACTAAAACAGAGTAGAGTAGAATAGAATAGACTACAGTAGAATAAACTACTGTATAATAGAGTGGAATAGAATAAAGTAGAATAGAATTGAGTAGAGTAGAATAGACTACAATAGAATAGAATAGACTAGAGTAGAATAGACTTCAGTAGAATAGACTATACTAGAATAGAATAGAACAGAATTGAACAGAATCTGTGACCTGCTAGATTTATTTTGTAAGCCAATGCGACTGATATGCTGTGAAATGAACTGCAATCATCGGAATAAATCTGGGTTTAAGGAAAAATAATATTTCAAAGCGTTTGAGATCTCTCTGAGAAAGGGCACGTTCGCAAAAACACTGAAATATTTTTTTCTCTCATCTCATATTATATTCATCACCAGTTTTCTCAAAAGTTTTGCAAGAGAACGCAAAGCTCTAAAAATAAATAGGTACACATTTTCCTCGCATCTCTTAAAGTGTAAAACTGGCGCTAGCGTGACACCTAGAGGAGAAAAGAGTATTTATAAATACATTTGATATTTTGTTTCTTTATTTTTATCATAATCATAATTAAATATAGTAATTTAAACTATATATATATATATATATATATATATATATATATATTATCATTATTATTGATAATAATAATAACAACAATAATGTATATTATATTATTATTAGAATTTTATTCAATCAGAGACAAACGGCTTTTATTTTGAAGTTCGTGTCATTTTGTCAGCTTTTATTTTGAAGTGTGTTCGGCGCTGGAAGCGGAAGTGCCGCACACGCGGGTGTCTTTTTCATTCATTGCGGGAGTTTGCATGTGTTGTTCAGTGTGATATTGATATTGATAATAACTCGAGATCATAATGATTAAGGATAACTGCTGGAATATCCCTGTAAACGCGCCGGCGTGTATGGAGAGACACCTGGACGCTGTGGATTACAGGAAAGGTCCGATTAAAACTATCAACTCTGATCGAAATAAACTCATGTGCATCAGATGCATTAAATATAGGAATTATAATATAAATATGCAATATAATACAAATCTATACATTTATTATTACTCAACTACAACGCTGATTATTTTATTTTCCTGCAACAAATGTCTTACAGTCAAACCAAATATTATTCAGACACCATATATCATTTTTGATTTTTTTTTTTTTTACTAGTGTGTGCAGGACACTATAGTTAATTTATGTAGGTGAGGAGGGCAAAATAAAGTAAACTGTGACATATTATACCCAAAAACTCTTCATACAGTGTCTACCAGTAAAATCTATAAAAATGTGGGACCAAATATTATCCAGACACTTTGAGCTGATCATGTTTTCTTCAGTGTTTTTCTGTAATTAATGCTCTTTTTACACACAGACTGAACAACATGAAGCATTGCTTGGTCACTGGTGGAGCTAAACTGGTATTATCTAATTGTGTAGTTAAATTTACCAGCTGACAGATATTCAACATAATTCATGTGTGAGAGTCTAACAGAAGGACGGACAAAACCAGTCAAATATCAGCTGATTTAATAACTCTGAGTTCTGCGCATATTTTATTACTATTTTCTAAACTATAGCGCATAAATTGTGATAATGTGAGAAATGTTGAAGGTGTCTGAATAAATTTTGGTTTGACTGTATATATTTAATCAAACTACAAATATATCAATCTATCAATCTATCCATCTATCTATCAATAATGTATATTTAGCATGTATTGTATAGTTATTTTTAATGTATATAATTTTATTTGTTATTAATTATTAATATTTTAATATTTAAGTATTCTGAATCTACATGTATTCTGAAACTTCTGCACTTGCACATTTAATTATTTCTCGTTCTGTTGATGATGTTGATGATGATGTTGATGTTAATGATGATGATGATGATGGTGTTGATGATGATGATGGTGTTGATGATGATGATGTTGATGTTAATGATGATGATGATGATGATGTTGATGATGATGATGGTGTTGATGATGATGTTGTTGATGATAATGATGATGATGATGTTGATGATGATGATGATGATGTTGATGATGATGATGATGGTGGTGGTGTTGTGTGTCAGACGGGTCTCTGCTGCTCGGCGCGTCCAGTCTGTCGGGCCGCAGCTGGCAGGGCTCGGTGTGGGTGTACACGGACCCCAAACTGGCCCCCAGCGAGGGCTACTGTAAGGCGGGCGTTCAGACTGACGCCGGAGTCACGGACGCTAGCTGGATCTCGGAGCGCGCGCTGCTCCTGGCGTCAGACGCGGGTAAAACACACTTACTCACCGCATTACTGTGTTTATGGACATGTAGCACTGTGATCCCACCCTTACAAGATCTTGGTAATACCACGGTACAACAGTATGGTATTGAAAGCAGAGGCGGCTTTTGCAATTAAGAAGCTGTTTTGAATGAATCGTTTGAGTGAATGATTCAATGACTCGCTCGTTAAGACTAGTTTAAAGGTTAATGGCTAAACGTATCTTTACAAAAGTTCACACTGCTGCTGCAGATGAAGTATAATGCGGACAACATTGAATAAATACATTTTCGTCAGGTTAGATAGTCGCCGCGTTTCCACTACTCTTCAAATTGCGCAAATTGAAATCGCGAATTGAAAATACACAATGAAAACACGTCAATTTCGCAAAAAAGTTTTTACGCTCACATGAGGAGGTTTTTCAGGCAATTCGAAAATTAAATATTTCGCAAAACTGCAATGGAAAAAGTTTTTGTGCATTTACAGTCGCCTGATGTCGATGACGCGGTGTGTTTGGACAGAATACGAGACAGAGTTCTTTATTAAACTCATAAAAGATAAAAGTATTACAGGAATACTGGATTCTAAACCTCAGAGAAACGCCACAATCACAAGCTGGAGCAGAAATGAGGAAAAACACCAGAAACTCCTCATATGAGCCGCTCACAGTATAAGAGGCTTTCCCTGCCATTAACACACACACACACACACACACACACACACACACACACACACACGTCTCCTTCGGTTAATAATAACGGCCAGTGCGGTGGCTGGGATATACGTAAACCCACCAACATCCGTCGCCATCATGTTTAGAATGATTATCATGAGAGGAAAAAATAAGTTTTAGTCGTATAACATCGGTTAATAGAAACGTCGTCATTTTGCAATCGTTTTTTTGTCGACATTTTGAAAAAATCGCAAAAGTTTTGAGCAAATCTGTAATGGAAACGCCTAGTGATAATTAATCAAAGCGTTTATCTAAACCCCTCTACGTAACCGCCGGTCTCGCACATCCTCCATGTCTGTAGTTTTTAACACTTTTTACTCGTGTTTGTAGTTCTAATCGAATCCTCGTCCAGCGCGCGATGGGTTGTGGGTAATATTAGCCGTTAACGTGTTCACGGATCTGCACCATCCGGATATCTTTGGGATACTCATTTCAACATACTACGATTCGGGACGTACTAATTCTATTTTCGAATACTATTTAGGACGGAAAGTATGTGCATTGGGACGCACTGTAGGATTTGCCGCCCCCTGCTGGCGGCTGATACAATATTCATACAGTCCGAATGAAAAAAGATGAGAAAAAAGATAGACAAAAACATTGCATGCAATGTGACTGCGATTACTTTATTATATTTAACATTTCACTTTTAACAGTTTGGTTATGAACACATTCTATCTCTTTAACCAGTTACAATCGCGACCGAAAACAAAAACTGCATTCAATCTTCATCAGCCCCTCAGAATAATACTTTTTAAGTGAAATTCCAGCTTTTAATGTTGTTTATGTGTCTATGTGGTGTTTTTAATATGCTTTAAGACACACATGTGTAAGTTCATAAGTCGACAGCATTGCTGAGTATTTTCTGCTTAAAACTGCAGTGAACCAAAGACAGTCTCAAAAACACGGTGTGAAATCGCTGGTGTTTCTGACGTCACAAACGACCTTGTAACCAATCAGATCAACGTGTGCTCGTCAACCAGTGGATCAGTGAGTGAGTGAGTGAGTGGAGGCGGGGCTCATCTGCATATTCATAGAACCGCGCATACTAAATGAGGCAAGGGTGTCGAGTTACATTCAAGATTTTAAGGCATGAAGAATTTTTTTCCAAGGAAAAAACATTTATAAATGTAATTTTGGTGATCAAAGATGCGTTTTAAGGGATAAAATGAGCGACTACAGAGCGACTTTTAATATAAAGCTAAAACCGCCAGTAAGTGGCGGCAAATCATTGTCCTAACGAGCGAGTCATTGAATCATTCACCTCAAACGATTCATTCAAAATGGCTGATTCATTCCGGGACAAACAAATGACTCTTTATGAGTGAGTCGTTGAATCATTCATTAAACCGATTTGTTCAAAAACGCAGATTCATTTTGTATTGAAACATTAGAGATGTCTCTACTGTGGATTTGTTTGGAACTACAGCTGATTGAAAGTTACTACTAATACCATGGTACTTTTTGCAAGTTTTGACTTTATATATGATACCATGGTGATACAGTTTTTGATGTTTCATTAGGGATGGCTCCGTTTATAATAATATTGTGTTCATTTTGAGATCAACCATAGAAATGTTGTGCTGCTTGACTTTTACCATGGTAATACTATGTTATCGGCTTTTACCATGGTGTTGATATTTGTTTGGTTAATACAGGGTTTGTATCTTAGTTCATGGACTTTTTCTTTTTTATTTTGGACCATGTATTTTTGTTCAATAATGTATCATTTTTAGAGATTTACCATAGTAATATTGTGCTTATTGACATTTACCACACTAATATAATTTTTTTGGACATTTACCATAGTATTAAGTTCATTTTAACATATTCTGGTGTTTTATCCTAGTTTGTGGACTTGTATGCTGGTAATACCATGTGTTTTAGATGTATTTAACAATAATTCCGTAGCAACCATAGAAACGTTCTGTTTTTTGACATGTACCATGGTAATACTGTGTTTATCATGTACTATGTATTTATTTAGGTTAATACTGGGGTTTTATCTTAGTTTTTGGACTTTTTATTTTGGACCATGTATTTTTGGTCAATAATATTGCATTTTTAAAGATCCTACCATAGTAATATTGTGCTCTTTGACCCATAAAATCATGCTATCACGCTGTTTTTGAGCATGTAGTGTGTGTGTGTGTGTGTGTGTGTGTGTGTGCGCGCGCAGGTTCGGTGGAGTTGTGGGAGCTGGCGGAGGACGAGCGTTTACTGGTGAACCGCTTCAGTGCACACGAGCATGATGATGTGGTGACGGGTGTGAGTGTGTGTGTGGGCGCGAGACACGCCGTCAGCTGCGGTGCCGACTGCAGGTGAGTGTGTGTGTGTGCTCATGGACTGTCGTCATGACAACTGTCAATCACTTATTCTCTCCGTCTCTGGTTTCAGGATCAAAGTGTGGGATCTGAGCCAGGAGAGCGTCATCAGCTCGTATACCGGTGAGCTGACAGGAAGTGATGTCACGTAACGCAGTGCTTTTATTATAGCACTGCTCTTTATATTACATTACATAGTAATAATAGTATATTAGTAACATGTAACAATAATATTACATACAAAAAAACGGAGAAAATTGAGAAATAACGAAAACTTCTGTTTATAAAAGTCTATGAATCATTTTCATACGTCAGTAGTTTCGTAGATGCATAGTTCATGAATATGCATATGTTATGCATATGTAAATAATTATATTATAGTTTTCTCATATATTTGAATAATATCATATAATAATTTTCATACAATAAATAATTTGATTTTGATTTTTTTTGTATGTGTTTTTTATGTATTGTATTAATAAAAAATGTGCATGATTTCTCATTTATTTAATATATATATAAATGTTTAGTTATGAATGAGAGTAAAAGTCTCTCATCTGTGTGTGTGTGTGTCAGCTCACTCTCTGCCGGTCAGCTGTGTGTCGTGTTCCCCTGCAGATGAGTCTCTCTTCCTGTCGTGTGCTCAGGTCAGTGTCCACACACACACACACACACTCTGTGTGTTTGAGTGTGTAACTGTCTCTATTGCAGGACGGACGACTGCTGTTGTGGGACCGACGGAAAGACAAACCCGCCTCTCGCCTGGGTAAACACACACACCTGAACATACACACACACACCTGAACATACACACACACACACACACCTGAACATACACACACACACACACCTGAACACACACACACACACACACCTGAACACACACACATACCTGAACACGCCCACACACGACTTAACACAAACACACACACACACCTGAACACACACACACACCTTAACACACCCACACGCGTGAACACACACACACACACACACACACCTCTGAACACACCCACACGCGTGAACACACACACACACACACACACACACCTGAACATACACACACACACACCTGAACACACACACACACACACACACACCTGAACATACACACACACACACACCTGAACATACACACACACACACACCTGAACACACACACACACCTGAACATACACACACACACACCTGAACATACACACACACACACACCTGAACACACACACACCTGAACATACACACACACACACACACCTGAACACACACACACACCTGAACATACACACACACACACACCTGAACATACACACACACACACACCTGAACATACACACACACACACACACACACACCTGAACACACACACACACACCTGAACACACACACACACACCTGAACACACCCACACACGCGTGAACACACACACACACACACACACACACACACACACACACACCTGAACACACACACACACCTGAACACACCCACACACGACTGAACACAAACACACACACACACACACCTGAACACACACTCACACACACCTTAAAAAACACACAATCTCTCTCACACACACACACTCACTCACACACACCTGAACACACACACACACACACCTGAACACACACACACACACACACCTTAAAAAACACACAATCTCTCTCACACACACACACATACAATTGAATACACTCACACATCCCTTAAAAACACACAATCTCACTCACACACACACATACCTGAACACACACACTAACACACACCTGAAAACACACAATCTCTCACACACACAAATACATATCCTTGAACACACAAACAGCTGAACGCACTCACACGCACACCTGAACACACACACCTGAAGACTCACACCTGATCACACTCTCAATGATTATAAAAGAGTGATTCCGTTGAACGCATGTCACTTCCTGTCAGGAGTTTGTAACTTCCTGTGTGTGTTGTAGATGTGGTGTCTCCGAGCTGCAGCCCGACCGCCGTCTCCTGGCACCCGCATCAGAGCAGCAGCATCGCATACGGTACGCTCCACTTCCCAGCATGCCCTGCGCTGTCCCATGATGCCGTGCGGCTGACTGATGTGTGTGTTCTCAGGTGATGAGCTGGGCCGTGTGACCCTGAGAGACCTGCAGACGTCAGACGGTGTACGGACGACACACACACACACTCGCAGGGTCTCGGGACTGAGCTTCTCCTCGGACAGGTGCGTCTCAACAGTCTATACTGATATATATATATATATATAATAGGGATGGGCGATATGAGCAAAAATTCATATTTTTCACTGTCCGGACGATATCAATATTATATTGTGATATGAGAAAAAAAATTGGAATCACATTTTAGTACACCTTAGTTAAATTACAGGCACAATATGTATTTTAACCCTAGATAACGAGAAAAAGGTGAGGGATTTCATTGGACATGGACCTGAAATTATTTTTTGTATTGTGCCATTTTTTTTTTCTCAAAAAGTGCAAACATGAGGTAGTGATGTTTTTGCTCGTCTTGTCATAACGAGTACCGGCAGCGAATGAACACTTAAAGGAACACGCCACCGTTGAAATAGGGCTCTTCACATGTTTGTCTCAGTCATAGACTGTAATCAATATGGACAGAGCGTGTGTAATGTCACCCATAGACTTTCTGAAGAACGGTTTTGAGGCGTTTATGGGGGGTGTGGGCGGCGCCATCTTGGAAAATCTTGTGCGAAATGTTGAGAAAGGATCAGAGGTGGTGTGATGTGTTGTCGGATCATGGCCGAGGCGTCACATTTCAGGAATTTCACTCTTCCGTTATCAGCTGTCAATCAAGCTGTCAATCAAAGTTAACCACGCCCTTATTTGTCATACATTTTATATCTAAATACGATCTAAACTAACGAGTTAGAAAAAAATTCACCGCCTCACAGTTGTCAGGCACTCGGAACCTATCGAAAAACACAATAAAAGTCCACGGGACCAACCTGTAAAAACATGAATTTATGCTGTGAAAACGGACATTTTAACATGGGGGTCTATGGGCATTTGCTCCCTTCTGGGACCGGCCCCTAGCGGAGTTTACATGTACTGCAGTTTTACACACTTCCAGGTCGGCTTCAGTTTTCAGATTACAATGTTGCCGCTTGGTCTCAGTGCATGCATTGCCTTAGTCTGTCAGCGCCGACGCTAGCTTAGCTTAGCATAATCAATGGAATCCTATGTTGTCAGGTAGCAAGTCGTAAAAAAAAAAAAAATTCTTCTTGTGGCCTGCGTATTCACAACGAGCACAAATAGCAGTGCAGATTAAGACTAGGTGATTTATAGGCAGATTTTGACTCGGGACTATATTAGGGTGAAGCACAGGCGAAGCACTGCTACCCGGGCGCAGTGATATCACAACACCTGAAATCCCCCAACTTCCGGCAACACCGAGCGTCTTTGCTTTTGGATTGCGTTTAGTTGGAGAAGTCACCTCAGCTAATCGCCTCGCCGCACATAAGCGTTTATCGGGGAGTGACGCGTGGCCAAGATGGCGACGGCCGGCTCCGCCCACTTTGGGCTTTAGAAACACTACGGGTGACGTCACACACACTACACACATATTTATACACAGTCTGTGGTGACGCTTCAGCACTGTCGTGAGAGTAACACTACAGCATCACACTGATGATTATTATGGGCTGTGTTTGCAGTGCTCCTCTCCTGGCCTCTGTCAGTGATGATTGCTCCGTTGCCGTGGTTACTGCAGAGCTCAGAGAAATGTGAGTATTGACACACGCCTCCCTCCTCATTGGCTGTCCTGGATCGGCCAATGAGAGGACAGGGAATACACACACCCCGGAAGTACATGAAACTGACATCCCTTAAGCAACTTTTGTGCTTTAAATATTTAAATACATATTTCAAATGGCTTTGAAACATTGACTGACTGGTTTTTTTTGGTGGCTTATTGTGGTGTCATGTGATGCATGTTTTTTTGTGCAAACACTTTGGTCAACATGTGGCGTTTTAACTGGGCGATACAAATAAAGGGACACTGACATATGAAACTACAAATTATTAAATAATGAAATATTAATATTAATTTGCATACATACGTTGATTGAATGTAGTAAAAAAAGATATAATATGAAATTAATTTATTTGTATATATATATATAGTTAGATATAAATTGATATTTATCACATTACTTAAATATTATTATATATACTGTATATAAATACATGTAAATTACATATTAAAAATAAAAATATATATTTTATTCATATATATATGTACATATTTAAATATTGATTTTATATATATATAAATAAACAATGATTAAAATCAAAGTACAAATACTAAAATAAATATGTAAATTTAAATTATTGTATATCATCTTCTTACTACATTCAATCAATATTTAAATATATACTTATATTAATATATATAAACAATGATTAAAATCTAAATATATATTTAAATATTGATATTATATATATTTATTTAAATATTTATTGAATGTAGTAGGAAAATAATATACAATCGTTTAGATTTACGTATTTATTTTGTATTTTTGCATAGATTTTAATTTATGTGTGTGTGTGTGTATATATATATTATACATTACAATTGTGAATGTAATATTATTGAATGAATGTAGTTTAAACAATTTAAATGTGCATTCATATTCATATACGTCTAGGTATTTCAAAGAATATAATTGTTCACGTGATCTCCATGTTATGAATCAAAACATTGTCATGATGCACATCCACATAAAGCCGTGGCTCTGTGTTTGTAGAGCGTTGTCCATCCAGAAGTGTGTTTATGGTGTGTGTTCAGTTTCAGAGACCGGCGGCACCAGGACTTCGTGCGCGGTGTGTGTTGGGTTCCGGGCGGCTCGGGTGTGTTGACCAGCGTGGGCTGGGACCATCAGGTGCTGCACCACAGCGTGAGCCCGCAAACACCTGCGCCCTAGAGCATCATGGGAAACCACACGCCCACCTTCATTCTGCCTCCATCAAATACACCCGTGACCATTCATGAGTTTCAAGTGTGTACGCAGAATAATGTATTTTTTATGAACAGAAATGGGCGTTTATGCTGATTATTGTGATTATGCTGTTTTCATCTCATATTTTGAGCAAACAAACATTTCATTCCTTCAGATCTAGAAAAAAAAAGTCACTGTTCAATAAAGTTTCTGTCATCTTGTCTATTTTTGCTCTCGCATGTGTTTTTATTGCAGGATATTGCAGTTATATTGTTCCCTTCAGGCGTAACAAATTGTTAAATGTACAAAATAACAATCTCACAAATCTCACTCGTAGAAATAATTCCACAGATTAATAAAGCACAATTATTGACCTATTGACATTTATTACACAATTTAAACCTTTAAAGAAGTGTGAGATTTCCCCAAAAAATTTCTTATTTACACACAAGCTTATTTTCATCCGGTATATTCATAAAAAAAAGCAAAGTTTGCTTCATTTTGTCTTTGATTCTTGCTTCTGATTCGAAATAATAACCATGAAAAGCAGCAAAAGCTTATTTCTTCGTTGAGAAAAGCCATCGGTATCTATAGCATAAGGCTTATTTTATACTTTAGTTCATAAAATACATCGTTTTGTCCTGAAAAAAACTAAATCCAGCACCATTGGAAGAAGCTCTCAGATCAAGAGCTATAGAGCGATTTTGTACATTAATGATTAAAATGTTTTTTAGCATGAAGCTGACAAAACAACCGATCAGGAAATGAATTAAACAAATGATTTGAGTAAATTAAATTAAAAGTTTTGACACTAAAATGCCAAATATTGAGTTTGTGTTGTTCATATACAGGCACAGTTGCTGGTTTTGAGTGATTTCAGCAGCTCTAGGAAGTCCTGTGGCCGAAGCCGTACAGTAACACTTCAGCAACACGTGTAATAAAGCTTCAGGCGGGCGCAGGCCGTCTGTCAGAGGTGTTTACGCACGTCTGGAAGATCGAGTTGAGAAAGTCCTCTGGATCAGGGCGAGCCGTGTTTGGTCACGGGTGTGATGGGCTGTTTGGTTCCCGGTCTCACGGTGAATGTCTTTCCATACTGCTGTTTGCTTGATGATGCGTTACTGAAGGACAAAGAAGAGTGCCGTTATTCTTCACTTAAACGTCTCATGATAACACTTATAATAGTATTGACAGCATTAAATAGGACCAAAGTCTGTTTACGGTTACAGTCTCTCTTTCTGCAGTCGCTTGAAGTCTTCTGCGTTTTACAGCGGCTGAATCTGCAGCTGGTGATTGTGTTTGAAGCTTTCTGGATCCGACATTAAATTGATAAGTTTAATTATATCAATTGCTGTGAGAAAAGGCCATAAATGTCCACCTACAACATCCTCACACGTAATATAGCCTATAGCCGAGACTCTTCTTTATGTGTACAGATGTGACTATGTGGACAGATGTGACTATATGTGTACAGATGTGACTATATGTGTACAGATGTGACTATATGTGGACAGATGTGATATATGTGGACAGATGTGACTATATGTGTACAGATGTGACTATATGTGTACAGATGTGACTATATGATGTGACTATATGTGGACAGATGTGACTATATGTGTACAGATGTGACTATATGTGGACAGATGTGACTATATGTGTACAGATGTGACTATATGTGGACAGATGTGACTATGTGGACAGATGTGACTATGTGGGCAGATGTGACTATATGTGTACAGATGTGACTATATGTGGACAGATGTGACTATATGTGTACAGATGTGACTATATGTGGACAGATGTGACTATATGTGGACAGATGTGACTATGTGGACAGATGTGACTGTGGACAGATGTGACTATGGACAGATGTGACTATATGACTATATGTGGACAGATGTGACTGTGTACAGATGTGACTATATGTGTACAGATGTGACTATATGTGGACAGATTTGACTATGTGGACAGATGTGACTATGTGGACAGATGTGACTATGTGGACAGATGTGACTATGTGGACAGATGTGACTAAATGACTATATGTGGACAGATGTGACTATGTGGACAGATGTGACTGTGGACAGATGTGACTATGTGGACAGATGTGACTATGGACAGATGTGACTATATGACTATATGTGGACAGATGTGACTGTGTACAGATGTGACTATATGTGGACATATGTGACAATATGTGGACAGATGTGACTATATGTGGACAGATGTGACTATGACTATATGTGGACAGATGTGACTTTATGTGGACAGATGTGACTATATGTGGACAGATGTGACTTTATGTGGACAGATGTGACTATATGTGGACTATATGTGGACAGATGTGACTTTATATGGACAGATGTGACTATATGTGGACAGATGTGACTATATGTGGACAGTGACTATATGTGGACAGATGTGACTATATGTGGACAGATGTGACTTTATGTGGACAGATGTGACTTTATGTGGACAGATGTGACTATGTGGACAGATGTTATGTGTACAGATGTGACTGTGGACAGATGTGACTATATGTGGACAGATGTGACTGTGGACAGATGTGACTTTATGACTATATGTGGACAGATGTGACTATATGACTATATGTGGACAGATGTGACTATATGACTATATGTGGACAGATGTGACTATATGTGGACAGATGTGACAATATGTGGACAGATGTGACTGTGTACAGATGTGACTATATGTGGACAGATGTGACTATATGTGGACAGATGTGACTATATGTGGACAGATGTGACTATATGACTATATGTGGACAGATGTGACTTTATGTGTACAGATGTGACTATATGTGGACAGATGTGACTATATGACTATATGTGTACAGGTGTGACTTTATGTGGACAGATGTGACTTTATGTGTACAGATGTTATGTGTACAGATGTGACTATATGTGGACAAATGTGACTATATGTGGACAGATGTGACTGTATGACTATATGTGGACAGATGTGACTTTATGTGTACAGATGTGACTATATGTGGACAGATGTGACTTTGTGGACAGATGTGACTTTATGTGGACAGATTTGACTACGTGGACAGATGTGACTTTATGTGGACAGATGTGACTATGTGTACAGATGTGACTATATGTGGACAGATGTGACTGTGGACAGATGTGACTGTGGACAGATGTGACTATGACTATATGTGTACAGATGTGACTTTATGTGTACAGATGTGACTATATGACTATGTGGACAGATGTGACTATATGTGGACAGATGT
Organism: Meda fulgida; assembly: GCA_030578275.1. Taxonomy (NCBI): domain Eukaryota; kingdom Metazoa; phylum Chordata; class Actinopteri; order Cypriniformes; family Leuciscidae; genus Meda; species Meda fulgida. The sequence goes on from CM060637.1 coordinate 1,428,275, forward strand.
GACGCAAAGACGTGCTCGAATTTCCTGTGGAATTCCACCAGTACCACTGGAGTTAAAAACATTATTACAAGCTTACCGTTTTGAATCGAGCTACGGCAAGCAGAGAGTTTTGAACACTGGCTGGTTATGTACTTAAAAAAATATTTTGGATATTTTTAACCCAAATAAGTCACGGAATGCAGTTTCAAGCATAAAAAAAACATAAATGTCATTGAAACAGCTGTTGAATGTTGCTCTAGTATCAGAGAGAATATTTTAGGAGTTTATTTGTCTTCCAGGTAAATACACACACATCAAATAAATATCTCAGCTATGTGCTATCAGGTGTGAACTCTGACGACGGGATCATTGTTCATATTATTCCAAAGAAATGTGTTGCGTAATCTTTCTGTACATAAGCTGACAGAAATCTCCTATGGAAACCTGTTTCTGCCTCAGAGTAAAAAAGGTAACTGGCAATTTATATCTTGTTAATGCAACTTAATTTTTCCCAATTGTGACTTTAATTCTCACATTGTGAGTTTATTATTTAGACCTTTATCTCTTATTACACTGCAGTGGAAACAGGCATCATTATCCCTCTTATTTTTCACCTGTCTCATTGAGACACCAATCTTTTCCTGCCTGACATATTTCCCTCTCTCAAAGGGTCATGAAACTCCAAAACACACTGAGATATGAACAGGCTGCAGATCACTAAAAGCACTCATAAATTATATCAATAAGTAGAAATTGATTATTTTTGCATTTTACTCAGCATTTTCGTTCTTCCGGGGTGAAAATCAAAGTCGAGGAAACGTCGGGGAGTGTGAGGTCGGAACGTGCTTTCGGAGTGTGTGATTGGCTGACCCTCGAGCTAATCTCTGCATTTATTCATTAGAAAGAGCTCGTTCAGTCCAATCACTGCGCGGTATTATGCATGAGATCGCATTACAGCGGAGAATTTAAACAACATGCCGCGCATGCATGAGAGCGGTTTCTGCGCGGAAGAGCCGCAACGAGGTCAACAATGCTCGTAACATGGATAATATACTGTAGTTCATATCTGGACCGGAGCAAGCGCGTTTCAAGTTTCTATGGACATATTTCATATACTCTAGTGCTCTAAACATGAACCAGCACCGCATATACGCACATGTCTTCTTCAAATGAAATATATGTACAAATAAGGACTTTGATGCAGCTGTACGTCTGATCCTGAACACGATGACACAATGGGTTATTGATACGCAGAAGACAATGATTTTAAATAAATGTTGAATAAAATGCCTTTATTCTTTCATTTAAACTGACGCATCATTTGTTCAGAGACTGTTGTGCTCGTAAATGTAACGAAAATGTTATTATTAGACCTTTAAAAGGCTCTTCCGTGTTTCTCCCTCATTTTGGCAGTTTGCTATCTAGGGTTAGATTTTTAACCCCCAACTCTGTTTTTTTTATCTCAATATTTTCATTGTTTTAATATTCACGTGTCTGTATAATGAGTGTGTAGCAGGTTGTGTTTTATTGGTTGTTGTCTCCCCTCTTCCCGCCCTCTAAACTCCCACTTTTCCACAGCTTTACACACACATTTTTTAGGCTGAAGCGGGGGTTTCATGACACTTTAAAGTCATGTTTCACTTGTAAAATATGTCATTACAAAAGTATAATGGGTTGCAACTTTGACTTTTGAGCTTTTTCAGTTTACCTGTTCTGGGCTTTAGCTGAAGTGGCTAGAGCTTTTTTGGCAGCTTGGCTTTCCAGCTCCTTCAGGTCCAGTCCACGAGATTGCACTGGCAGGGTTGTACTTCGGGTTTTCGAAGGATATGACGTGGCCTCGTCATCAGACAGCGGAGAGTTCCAGTCATCTCCGTTAGACTCCACCTCCTTGACAGCTGAGAACTTGGGGTCCATCTCCAGCATCTTCTTCTGCAAGATACTGAGAAGTGTTGCCTGGCTAGAGGAGATGGATGGATGTCCTTGTGCAGGGGGTTGCGTGGCTTTAGTTTGAACTGGTTTGGATTGGAGCTGGAGGTTTGGTGGAGGGCCTGGGGCTTTAGGAGGGTAGGTGGGAGGTTTAGGTTTGGGGGAAACGTGGGGGCTGTTAGTTACAGGAGGAGGTGTAGCAGGTGGGGAGGGTTTGGCAGGTGGAGCAGGAGGAGCAGAGTGACTTGGTAAGGTGCCATTGGGGATTTGAGTAGGTAAGTAGGGTTTAGCAGGTGTAGGAGCAGTTTTAACAGGGACAGCAGGAGCGGGGTGACTTGGCGGGGGGCAGTTAATGATCGGAGCAGGTGTAGCAGGTAAGGTTTTAGAAGGTTGAGAGGCAGTTTTCACAGGGGGAGCAGGAGCGGGGTGACTTGGTGGGGGGCAATTAATGATCGGAGAAGAAAAGGTTTTAGAAGGTTGAGAGGCAGTTTTCACAGGGGCAGCAGGAGCGGGGTGACAAGGTGGGGGGCAGTTAAAGATCGGAGTAGAAGGTAAGGTTTTAGAAGGTTGAGAGGCAGTTTTCACAGGGGCAGCAGGAGCGGGGTGAGAAGGTGGGGGGCAGTTAAAGATCGGAATAGAAGGTAAGGTTTTAGAAGGTTGAGAGGCAGTTTTCACAGGGGCAACAGGAGCGGGGTGACAAGGTGGGGGGCAGTTAAAGATTGGAGTAGAAGGTAAGGTTTTAGAAGGTTGAGAGGCAGTTTTCACAGGGGCAGCAGGAGCGGGCTGACTTGGCTGGGGGCAGTTAAAGATCGGAGTAGAAGGTAAGGTTTTAGAAGGTTGAGAGGCAGTTTTCACAAGGGAAGCAGGAACAAGGTGACTTGGCGGGGGAACCGAAGGTTCATCCTCAGAGTCAGAGTTGGCAAATTCAGGAGGTGGCGGAATGAAGGTCAAGTTTTCTCCGCTTTCCACATCTCTAACAGGAACATCCACACCACCAACGGAGCTGTTCATTGGGCTGCTTTGTTGTGGAGTTGAGCTTAGCTCCGGCTTTGAGTGGGACACTTTTGTAACCTCTGCTTTGGTGAGTGATTGCACGTTTGCAGAGGATTTTAACTGTGCATTGGGACTGTCTGGTGTTGGGTCTCGAGGAGTGACAGTGAAGGAGTTTGGTTTTTCAACACTAGGTTGGATCACAGAATTGCTTGGCTCTGTGGAGTTGCTTCTCTGTTGGGATAGAGCTGTTCTCTGTTTATCTCTTTCCTTTGCAGCCAATAGCAGGGCGAACGGTGAGGTAGTTTCTTTCTTCACTGTGCCATCTACTCCCTGTGTGTTGAGCTGTCGGTGGTTGACGACTGGGCTGCACCTGCGAGACCTGCCAGGGGACTCAATCACCTGCATAACATCAGGTATTTTCCTCTCTCTTTTGGGTGAGATTTTTATGGGTGTTGGGACCTCAGTGGGGATGTTTTGTACCATAACAGGCTCAGGATTTACTTTGACCTCGACCTTGGCTGGTTGACTTGGCACTTTTGCAATGTCTGGCTGTTCATTCTGTAGCTGATTGGCGGAGCTGTTACGACGGGGTGGTTTAGTTGGCGGCACAACTGATTGGACTTGTTGGAGAGATCCACCATTGTTCACGCTATTCCCATTGACAACACCAACCGAGTTTCCAGAAGTATCCTCCAGCATTAAAATGGACTGGACCTTTTCCTTGTCCGACTGTCCGCCAAGTAATGTGTTCTTCTGTACGTTGTAGATTTTGGCTGTGTTCTGGGGTTTGAAGCTAGATAGTCTTGGGTTAGAAGCAACAGGTTGCGTTGGCATTTGGGACTGGACATCCAGATTAGATATGGAGGACATTCGGATGGGTATTATAGGCGCCGCTTTCGGAGATTTAGCAAGAATAGGTGGAGCTTTCCCACCAGGGGGTGGCGGTGGGGTGAATTTAGGGCAATCTGGGATATCTTGGACCTCCAGGCTGGAGCGGGAACCTCTGATGCTGGATGTTTCAGATGGAGGTTTTGGAGGAGCCATTGGAGGAGGTTTGAGGGAGGCCATGTCCAAATCTGACCTGTACTCAGACCCGGTAATTGATGGAGGTTTTGGGGGCGCCATTGGAGGGGGTTGCAGACTTGCATGTTTTACAGAAGGGTCCAGTTCACCAAAGTACTGGGGTGTGGGAGGGATGAAAGATGGAGGACGCGTGGCTGGAGGGGGTGGAGGGGCGGCGCTGGGTGGAGGAGGTATAAGTATGTCTCCCTCAATTATGTCGGGAACAGAAAGCAATCTTTCTTTCGGGAGATTTGTGGTACTTCCTACAAAAAGACAAGTTCATTAGTTCATTAAAACACCTCAAGAATGTTGTGAAAATTATTTACTTGCTATGTGTTGCCTGATAAAAAAAAAACAATGTTATCCAAGAAGTCATCTATTCCTGATCATCATGTTTGTTGAGTTCAGTGTAGTGATTTCACCTGTACCGTTTATCTTGGGTTCATTGAAGGGCGGAAGAATCGGTACCTTGGGAGTTGGAACTGCAAAGCCTAGCACACTCTCAGAGGACTGGGATTTAAAGAAACATAACATTTGTCAGCAACATTCTGACTGAAGGAGACTGTTTTAAGGTAAGGGAGTCTACAGCATTAACACACCTTTCATTGTAGGAGCCACTGAGTCACAGTTTGAATTTCGAGGGACTAAACCAACCAGTTTCCTATAAACTATTCAGAGAGCTTATGACGTTCAAGGACATGGATCATTTCTCTTGATTTGGCTCTTTCTTTCTCATGTATAAACAGTTGAGAAGCTGCAGAACCCATCCCCATTTCATACTCACACTGCGGGTGAGAGAATGTTCCAGATATGTTTCTGTAAATCAGGTGACAGATTCTTGGACACTCCTCACCAACACCCCATAATGTGAATAATTGTTATGAAAACATTATGGGAATGTTCCGGGAATGTTCAGGTTGCTAAACTGAGAGAACTCAATGTGATTTCTGTATAAAATTGAACCTGGTCTGCATCCAAGAATGTAATTCAGAACTAGCTTGATAATCTTTCTTTATGGACACCTTCATAATTTTTGCCATGCAAAAAGAGACACACCCCTACAACGTGTATGTTTGTGTTTCAGGTTTTACTGTCTTTATAGGAGAATCACTAAAACAAAAAACCCAAACCAAAGACTAAAATGACTAAGGCCTTAAATCAATCATTCAAAGCAACTTGCATGAAAACTGCAGGACGATGCATGACTGAACTTTAATTCTTAATATTTGAGATTTGAACAGAAAGTATGAGCCATAATAAAAGTGGCAAAAGCTCCTAATAACTGAAGCTTGTGTGTATGTGTGTGTACGTCTGCCAGATCTCTACTGAACACAAACACAACATGTATTCAAAATAGCACCTGCAGGTTTGGAAAACTAGGCCGGCTAAAACCCGTATCGGCACAAGAAACGGACAGGAGATTGTCGGAAAAGCTGAATCATCAGGATCCTGATCTAAGTGAAGGAGCTTGAGTCCGAACATGCTCAGATGAACAATTACTGACACAATCTAAACATGGTTACTGTGATTTGGTCATCATCACCAGGGTGATACAAACACACAACTGCTGTGTGTGTTTGCTTTCTGTCAGAGAGAAAGTGTGTTTAACATGCTGAAGGGTGTGTTTGTCCTGAAGCTAAAGGTGTGTCTTTAGCAATGTTTTATACAGGACGATTTCAGCACATTTCTTTCTTAAATAGCATTAAACGCAAAAAGACTACAGCAGTGATGTACCAAAACACGTTCAGATTGTGTGTCAGTAATTGATATATACCCACAGTATATTTGATTACCATTTGCATATACCATAGAATTTGCATGGTGCTTAAAAACCATTTAAAAAAAATGCCACTACAATTGTACTTTTACTATGTGCAAAAACACTGCATTACCATGGCAAATTCCCCCAAAACATAGTACTATCAATAATACTATTTTGCAAGTTACCCCAACACTACAAAGTGATACTTTTCCTTTTACGCTGTTGGGATATGCACGATTGTTTTAGCCTGTTTTTTAAGTACATTGGAGTCCATGGTATAGTACCGTCAAAAAATCATGGTAATACAATTTTGTGAAAGATCCCAACTCTAAAAATTAGCTTAAAAGGAAAAGTACTGTGGTAGTATTAAGGTACAGAGATCATTTACAAAAGTTTAAAATGGTTTTTAGCCTGTTTTTGGACAGTTACCATAGTTTATGCCTGTATTTTGAATATGCACCATGGTTTTACCCAGTTTGTTGGACATGTACCATGGTTTTACCCAGTTTGTTGGACATGTACCATGGTTTTACCCAGTTTGTTGGACATGTACCATGGTTTTACCCAGTTTGTTGGACATGTACCATGGTTTTACCCAGTTTGTTGGACATGTACCATGGTTTTACCCAGTTTGTTGGACATGTACCGTGGTTTTAGACAGTTTAGTAAAACATTATTGTATTTTATATGTACCAAGTACATTGAAGCCCATGGTGTAACCATAGTACATGTCCAAAATATATGGTTATACTATGGTGCTTTTGGAGACCCTAAAAACTGTCTGAATACTATTTTCTGTCTATTCATTGATGCTCAAATAAAATCTGTGTCCCTCTACTGCCAGGATAGAGAATGATCATGTGATCGGCGTGTTTTTTGGGACGTACCGTGAAGTGTTTGACGGTCGGACGCGAGCGCACTTTGGCGGTTCCAGACTCCGGGATAGCAGCCGAGTCCAACACCAGCTCCACGTTATCTGAAAAACAAAGACATGTTATTTACCTGGTTAACATGGTTTAACTAGCAGCCTGCGTGGTCAATGTGTTTAAGACCATGTGACCACCAAAATAACAGATCAAGTAGTTCATGTGCATGGCTTCATGGCAGGTCAAAGGTCGCATTTCACACATTCATGAAAAGCCAATAATAACCTTTACTCATCATTGTTATAAATCAAAACAAACACTGGTAAACAACACTTTCCTGTGTGAGGTTCTTACATAAAGTTATTGTGTTCATTTTAGGTCCTAAAAAGTAGTAGTTGTGGGTCAGTCGGTTCAGGATTCGAACCCGAGACCTTTGTGTTCCTGCAATACGATCAGTATACAGTTTCGTAAACTATTTTCAGTTATCTGTCTTTGTTCTTTAACGACTTTAAAAATTATAATGATGCAATTACCAGAGATTCAGCTGTCCTGACGTCAGTCATTACACACAGGAAGTGTGACCTGCATTATGACAGCAGACGTGTCAGTGTTTTTAATCTTATCTTCATCTTTGAAACAAATATGTGCCGCAAAAAATTGTGATTTTATATAATCTAATAAAAATACATGTATTAGTTTGTGCATTAAAATAAAAAGAAACTAAGGTGTGTTCCATATATTAGTTACAAAATAACAAGATACTAATACTATGGTGTTTTGAAATATACCATTGGTACTAAAATTCATGTGCTACTATGGTTTTCACAAGATAATCTATAAACTACCAAATTATAATGGTACTACCATTTTGGTAAGTAAAAACATATTACTATTGTACATATCCAAAACTACTAGTACTATGGTATATAACATGGTAGTACTATGGTATATGACCAAAACATGATAGTACTGTGGTGTATAACATGGTAGTACTATGGTATATGACCAAAACATGATAGTACTGTGGTGTATAACATGGTAGTACTAGTACTAATATAACATGGTAGTACTATGGTATATGACCAAAACATGATAGTACTGTGGTGTATAACATGGTAGTACTATGTCAAAAAACAGTTTATTCTGTCAGTGTGATCGGACACGTCACAAACTTCCGAAAAAAAACTGAATATTTGAATGTGATTATTCTGTGTTTACAACTAACTTAGTTTTTTTTAAAACACGAACTAACCCAGAGCTGTTTAAATTAAATGTTATTCGTATCTTTAAGGAAGTGTTTTGTGATCGATCGCGCAGAAGCCTGACGTGAACGCGCAGCCGCGCGCTCCTTGACAAGTGCAAAGGTCGCGTGAAGAGCACTTTAAACTGATATCAGATCTGTAAGACTATAAATCTATATTAGTGTGAATCTCTCTTACCCATCTCCTTGAACTCCACATTGGTGGCGAATAAAGATGGATTCTTCCGGCCCAGGAAATTAAGCGATCCTTTCTTCATGACTGTAATGATTGTGATTTGATCCGCAGTGATTCACATCAGCGTGATTTCATGATTTCATGATTTCAGTGTTTCAGCAGAAGCTGACTGTGAGTTTGAGTCTGGTCACTGATTCAGAAACACTGAAGAACAGAAAATGGCCACGCACCTGAATCTGCCCGTGACCCCGCCCACTGAGAGACAGGTAAACACACACACACACACACACCTTAAAACTGCTGCTCCAACACACACCCTCAGTATTACTCAATATTATTTTCCATCCGTTAAGATGAATGAAAATATTGGTTGTCATGGAGATTCAGTCTCTTTCAGCGCTGTTTAAGAGCTTTTCAGCAACGTAATAAAACATGCTTTGGTAAATCTTAATTATGATATAATTAATTATGACTAAGAAAATGTAAAAGCATGCATATACGTATAAAATGTAGAATTGATGTAATACTAAGGCATACAAAGTCATAATTATGTGAAAAAAATGAAAATATGACACAAAATTGTCATAATTACGAGATAAAAATCGAAAAATTGAAGACTTTCCATGTCATTATTGACAAAGTTAAAAAATATGACAAATTTCATAATTATTAGATACATCATAATTGTAACTTTTCTGTCATAATTACGAGAAAATCGACATAAAAAGTTGAGAACCTAACATAAAATGTCTTATTTATTGTATAATAATTCATAAGTAGTCTATGACGATCATAATTTTGACTTTTTATCTCCTAATTATGAAATAATAGTCAAAATTATCACATACTAAGTCAATCAAAATTTACTTTACGTCAGAATTTTGACTTTTTTGTCATAATTACAACTGTTTATGTTTCCGCAATGTCTCTTTATAGCATGTAAATACAGTATCTGTAAAGACCTTGTTATTTAAAGTTTATTCTATTTAAAGTTAAGTCATTATCCATGTAAAATATAAAATTCTATGATTTTGTAAATTTAATTATTGTGTTATAAAAATTATTATTATTATGTTAATAATACATATTACATGTAATATATATATATAACAATGATATTATCTATAAAACTATATGAATGATTCGATTTTGCCCTTTGGTACTGTATGAATGATATAATGCTGTACAGTATTAAAGGATGTGTGAACGCACCGATGTGAATGTGTGTGTTGTGATCGGATCAGGATCTCAAGGGTCATCGCAGTTAATAAGGTCAAAGGTCACATCAGGACACGACCCGAGAGCGAGAGGAGAGAGAGATCTTCTCTTTACTGGGATGACATGTTGCTGGTAAAGAGTGACTCTGAAATGAATGAAGAATATGGTAGATAGAGGAAGCTGAATATAAATATGGACTTGTTTTGTTCTAGTTGTGTCGTTCTAATAATAGAGGGATTAAGGAGTCTGAGGATGGCAGAGGAACACTACAGCGCTGACTCAGTCCGTGTCCAGTTACAGTGACGGGAAAGACTGACAGAACGCTGGGCGTATCCCAGAATTCCCAGTCAGCAACAGGATTCAAACAGGCCGGTCCTGTTCCGTGAGCGGTTGTCGTGGGAATGTTGGGAATGTGAGCGTTCCTGTGTTTCCCAGGAGTGTTAGATGACTGTGAGTTCACAAGCTTTATGATCCATGACACCCTTCCCATGATGCATCACAGCTCAGAGATGATTGACACGCCATAATGACAAACATCAGCGCTATCTGGATCGATGGATAGATAGAGAGAGATAGATAGATAGATGATAGATAGATAGATAGGGTTAGATGATAGATAGATAGATAGATAGGGTTAGATAGATAGAGAGAGATAGATAGATAGATAGATAGATAGGGTTAGATGATAGATAGATAGATAGATAGATAGATAGATAGATAGATAGATAGATAGATAGATAGATAGATAGATAGATAGATAGGGTTAGATGATAGATAGATAGATAGATAGAGATAGATAGATGATAGATAGATAGATAGAAAGATAGATAGATAGAGAGAGAGATAGGTAGATAGATAGATAGAGATAGTTAGATAGAGAAAGATAGATAGATAGATAGATAGATAGAGATAGATAGATAGATAGATAGATAGATAGATAGATAGATGATAGTTAGATAGATAGAGAGAGATAGGTAGATAGATAGATAGAGATAGTTAGAGAGAGATAGATAGATAGAGATAGATAGATGATAGATAGATAGAGATAGGTAGATAGATAGATAGAGATAGATAGATAGAGATAGATAGATGATAGATAGATAGATAGAGATAGATAGATAGATAGATAGATAGAGATAGATAGATAGATAGAGATAGATAGATAGATAGAGATAGATAGATAGATGATAGATAGATAGATAGATGATAGATAGAGAGAGATAGGTAGATAGATAGATAGATAGATAGATAGATAGATAGATAGATAGATAGATAGATAGATAGACAGACTATATAATAGTTTTATAGTTTACTTATTGAAATGGTCATTCCCACAACAGAACGTTGAAAGTCGTGTCAGTTTGCATGTTGTCTGCAAAATTGTCTGTTCTGAATATCTGTGGCCAAACAACATCATAAACACACGTGACAAACAGCAGTACAGCCACAAACACAGTCATTAGTTTATAATCATGTGTGTGAGAACTGCAGCAGCGCGAGGACTCTGAGATGACGTCATAATAACCGACTCTGTGCTGATGACGTCATAGTAACTGACCCCGCACTGTAGGAAAACACTAACTCAGACACACTGAAGACACTGAAGCAGAGATCATGGACACACACACGGGAACAGAGGCTCAGGTAACAGAACCGCGCACACACAAACACACACACACACACACACACGCACGCACGCACGCACGCACGCACGCACGCACGCACGCACTCACACACACACACACACACACACACACACACACACACACACACACACTCACACACACACACACACACACACACACACACACACACACACACACACTCACTGTTACTGACAGTATCAGGGTTTGAAATAAATGCGGGTAGAATCAGCTGTGGCGGGAAAAGCTGCCGGATCAGCAGCCAATGGCGGATCAGTTTTCATGTTTACTCGCTTTGCTGGAAGTCTGTGCAGATTTAGCGCAGATACTCGACTGAGTCGTGATTTATTAAATACAGCATATAGCACAGAATCTGCTCATATCTGAACACACACGTCACTACACACACATTACAGCGCTTGATCTTTTGCATTGAAGCAATAGCGAAGATTAAGAAGCATTTGATGAACAGAAATACATTGTTATTTTCCAACATCCTCTTTGTTTAATGATCTTTGTGCGATTGATCTGTGCACCTAAAACACGCTCTGGTGATGATGCTGGAGCAGGGTTCAGCTGGATGTATGAAATCCAAATGCTATATATATATTCATATATATATGTTTGTGTTAACACACAATGTTATGTATATATTAATATAAGATGTTATAGTTAATCTGGTTTATTTCTTTAAAAAAATATATATATATATTTTTTTTGTGTGTGGCTAGTATAAGTTTTGAATGGTCGGTAACCTAAAACATTTAGAAGCCAAATTGACCGGTGAGTGAAAAAATTAATTTCAAACCCTGTTAATAACCCGTCATGTGTCCAGGCTCTGGTGGAGATGCGGGAGCTCATCAGATCCCCGGAGCGGGTCGGACCCCGAGCTGCGAACAGCAGTGGGAACCAGAGCCCCCTGAACTCGCTGAGGCCCCTGGACCCCCTGAGGCCCCTGGACCCCCTGAGGCCCCTGGACCCCCTGAACTCGCTGAGGCCCCTGGACCCCCTGAACTCGCTGAGGCCCCTGGACCCCCTGAACTCGCTGAGGCCCCTGGACCCCCTGGACCCCCTGAACTCGCTGAGGCCCCTGGACCCCCTGGACCCCCTGAACTCGCTGAGGCCCCTGGACCCCCTGAGGCCCCTGGACCCCCTGAACTCGCTGAGGCCCCTGGACCCCCTGAACTCGCTGAGGCCCCTGGACCCCCTGAACTCGCTGAGGCCCCTGGACCCCGTGAGGCCCCTGGACCCCCTGAACTCGCTGAGGCCCCTGGACCCCCTGAACTTGCTGAGGCCCCTGGACCCCCTGAGGCCCCTGGACCCCCTGAACTCGCTGAGGCCCTTCTCCACGGCCCACAAGCCCACCTGTGGCTTCAGCTTCTCGCAGGACACGGACCACCGGCGCAAACACAACGACCTTCAGCCCTGCAACCCCAACAAGTGGAGGAGCGCCAGCAAACCACAATAAACCTGCACTCGTTTATCACTACACTGTCTCGCTTCACTTCAGATGGACGATGGATGGATGAATGGATGGATTGATAGAATGGATGGGTGGATGGATAAAGGATGGATACAAAGAGTTGGATAGATAGATAGATAGATAGATAGATAGATAGATAGATAGATAGATAGATAGATAGACAGATAGATAGATAGATAGATAGATAGATAGATAGATAGATAGATAGACAGACAGACAGACAGACAGACAGACAGACAGACAGATAGACAGATAGATAGATAGATAGATAGATAGATAGATAGATAGATAGATAGATAGACAGATAGATAGATAGCAGCAGGTGACCGCGCAAATTCTCTGAAAACAACAGCCAGGAGAGTGACGTCAGCGGTGAGCCCCTCGGGTGATTGGTCGAGACTCACTCACCCAGTGCCGCGCGCTGAGCTCCAGTTCAGTTAGTGTGTGTGTGTGTGTGGTGTGTGTGAGAGAGAGGGGAACCGAGGACCGAACGCGCGATCTCTCCCGGACCTCCTCCGTTACAGCGGCATCATGGGGAACGCGCTCGGTACTGTGGAGGAGCTGAGCGCGTGCGAGTCGCACCAGTGGTACCGGAAGTTCATGACCGAGTGTCCGTCCGGCCAGCTCACGTTCTACGAGTTCAAGAAGTTCTTCGGGATGAAGAATCTGTCCGAGTCCTCAAACCAGTACGTCACGACCATGTTCAAGACCTTCGACATGAACGATGTAAGAAACGCATTTATTATTTGTTTATTTGTTATCAATAATATTATCATTATGCATTTTCATATCGCCCTCATTTAAATGCTATTATACATGTACTCTAGTATTTATATTTCCATCAAGTCATTGCATTTGTGTTCTCGCTTAACAAAAAAAAAATCATTCCTGGGATTCGGTGCCTTTTGTGTCTCCACCAGTAAAGAAAGTGATCTTACTGCCTTAAAATGTTGAACAATATCCATTTTAAACCTTTCTTGGGCATACATAACATTGAGTTGATTCATTTTTATTTTTTTTACAGTATTTTGAACCACCATAATGGCACTATCACAATTTCCCTCTGTTCTTAGGGCTCTGTATTTCAATTTCATGATAAATACTGTATAATATAATACTATAGTTTTTTTTCATTGTTGGATATATCAGAAAAGATTCTATCTAATATATTCAATTATTTTATTTTTTTAACAATTATAATCAAGGCTTTTGCTCAGAATATCCACGCTGTTCTGTTTGTGAAAGTAATTTATGTTTGTATTTAAAGTTATTTTGCGATGATTACAGATTACACTAAAGTAATGATGCACTGGTTGTGTGAGCCATAGGATGTTATTATTTTGTCCACTCGGTTATCACTTTTTCCAATTTACTGGAGTATCACAGTACTTTAAAATTAAACAAAAACACCTTTTAGGAATTTGTATCTGGAAATGAAAAATGTAAAATGATACGTTTGTGAGAAAATAAGTACAATTTGATACACAATATTATTATTTTCTGATATTTTATTTATTAATATGCCTTTAAATGTACATGAGTTGTATAATATAATGTACTCAGAGCTCATTAATTACAATCATAATTATATGAAACTGTTGTTCATTTGTCTCTATAACAGGGTGGACAGGAATGACCCAATTATTATTAATCACAATAGTAATATTTAGTTATTCAGAGATTTAAAACGTTATTGATATTTCATTGTAAGTTTCGTAGTTTTGTTTTCAGGAAAGTAATGAATTATTTTATATTTATAGCAGGAGTTTCAGGTAATTGCAATTGTAAAAGTCAGCATAAGTGCTGATATAACGAGGGTTAAATGAGTGCGTTTCCTCACGTCCCTTCTGCTGAGGATTGTGGGTAATGAGATATATATGGTATTACGGTAAAGTCAGTTAAACAGCAGCTCTGCACAGGTCAGAGATCCTTACTGATTCCCATCAGAGCCACTGATCTGGTTAACTGAGGGGTTTGTGTCCTCAGAACGAGGCTTTATTTCTGAACACGGCTTTCATTCGTCACCAGAAAAATATTTTATTTTATGTTGAAAATTAAAAGCACTGTATGAACATAAATAAAAATGATAGAACTATAAATTAAATTGATATAAACGTAAAAATCATACATTGGTATATTAATAACCATTACTGTCAGAATAATTGCATAAGGGGCGGGGTTTGGGTAATGAAGGGGAGATACTTCTATGAGAATCACATTCAGAATGATTTTTTCCTGCTGATGAACGATAAAAACATTGACAGCCAATTAGAATCCACCCTGATTTAAAGTGACAGACGGCAAAACTGTTGTGTGTTTATAATAAACAGAACGCTGGTATGGAGGTTAATATAGTTATTGATAAAGTTGGTGTGAATGAGCCGTAATCATGTTTAACAACGTTGAACTCAAAGGTTTCTAATCTCTGCTGCTCTATTTCTGTGAGCTGGATCGGTGTGGATCAGCTTCATGGAGACTAAAATAAACAAACTAAAATAAACAAATAATATTATGTAATATCAGCTGAGCACATGCCACGCTATTGTCAAAATATTGTTTGGTGGAGGGGGGGTTATGGTGCGGGGTTGTTTGGTGGAGGGGGATTACGGTGCGGGGTTGTTTGGTGGAGGGGAGTTATGGTGCGGAGTTGTTTGGTGGAGGGGGGTTAAGGTGCGGGGTTTTTTGGTGGAGGGGGGTTATGGTGCGGGGTTGTTTGGTGGAGGGGGGTTATGGTGCGGGGTTGTTTGGTGGAGGGGGGTTATGGTGCGGGGTTGTTTGGTGGAGGGGGATTATGGTGCGGGGTTGTTTGGTGGAGGGGGGTTATGGTGCGGGGTTGTTTGGTGGAGGGGGGGTTATGGTGCGGGGTTGTTTGGTGGAGGGGGGTTATGGTGCGGGGTTGTTTGGTGGAGGGGGGGTTATGGTGCGGGGTTGTTTGGTGGAGGGGGGTTATGGTGCGGGGTTGTTTGGTGGAGGGGGGTTATGGTGCGGGGTTGTTTGGTGGAGGGGGGATTATGGTGCGGGGTTGTTTGGTGGAGGGGGGATTATGGTGCGGGGTTGTTTGGTGGAGGGGGATTATGGTGCGGGGTTGTTTGGTGGAGGGGGGTTATGGTGCGGGGTTGTTTGGTGGAGGGGGGTTATGGTGCGGGGTTGTTTGGTGGAGGGGGGTTATGGTGCGGGGTTGTTTGGTGGAGGGGGGATTATGGTGCGGGGTTGTTTGGTGGAGGGGGGTTATGGTGCGGGGTTGTTTGGTGGAGGGGGGATTATGGTGCGGGGTTGTTTGGTGGAGGGGGGATTATGGTGCGGGGTTGTTTGGTGGAGGGGGGGTTATGGTGCGGGGTTGTTTGGTGGAGGGGGGTTATGGTGCGGGGTTGTTTGGTGGAGGGGGGTTATGGTGCGGGGTTGTTTGGTGGAGGGGGGATTATGGTGCGGGGTTGTTTGGTGGAGGGGGGATTATGGTGCGGGGTTGTTTGGTGGAGGGGGGATTATGGTGCGGGGTTGTTTGGTGGAGGGGGGTTATGGTGCGGGGTTGTTTGGTGGAGGGGGGTTATGGTGCGGGGTTGTTTGGTGGAGGGGGGATTATGGTGCGGGGTTGTTTGGTGGAGGGGGAATTATGGTGCGGGGTTGTTTGGTAGAGGGGGGATTATGGTGCGGGGTTGTTTTTCAGGAGTTAGGCTCCGCCCTTAGTTTCAGTGAAAGCAACTCTTAATGCTTCAACACACCAAGACATTTTGGACAATTTCATGCTCCCAACTTTGTGGGAAGAGTTTGGGGATGTTCCTGTTCCAGCTTGACTGCGCTCCAGTGCACAAAGCAGGACCATAAACACACGGATAAGGAGTTTGGTGTGGAGGAACAGAATAGTTAAAGCTGTTATAGTTGCAAACACATATTAAACCCTACAGATTAAGAATGGGATTTTCATATGCATGTAAAAGCAGACGTCCCAAAACTTTTGGCAATATAGTGTATAGATGCATATGTGGTCCAGTATAATAGTTTGGTGTGTGTGTGTGTGTGTGTGTGTTGTCAGGATGGCTGTATAGACTTCATGGAGTACGTGGCTGCTCTGAGTCTGGTCCTGAAGGGAGGCGTTCAGCAGAAGTTACGCTGGTACTTCAAACTCTACGACATGGACGGCAGCGGATGCATCGAGCGCGACGAGCTGCTGCTGATCTTCAAGGTTTGGTGATGTGATTCTCTTCAGCGCCTCCTGCTGGAGGCTCCAGATTACACCAGTAACACCCTCATCTGTGCTGAACATAGAGATGAACATCCTCTTATTCTCTGAGTCTGTGTCAGAGGATCCTAAGGACTCGCTTTCATCTGCTGTTGTGTTTCTGCTTCAGGCCATTCGAGCCATTAGTGGAATAGAGCAGGAGGTTTCAGCAGAAGAATTCACTGACATGGTGTTCGACAAGATTGATCTGAATGGAGATGGTAATTATCTATCTATCATCTAACCCTATCTATCTATCTGTCTATCTATCTATCTATCTATCTATCTATGTATCTATCTATCTATCTATCTATCTATCTATCTATCTATCTATCTATCTATCTATCTATCTATCATCTAACCCTATCTATCTATCTATCTATCTATCTATCTATCTATCTATCTATCTATCATCTAACCCTATCTATCTATCTATCTATCTATCTATCTATCTATCTATCTATCTATCTATCATCTAACCCTATCTATCTATCTATCTATCTATCTATCATCTAGCCCTATCTATCTATCTATCTATCTATCTATCTATCTATCTATCTATCATCTATCTATCTATCTATCATCTAGCTATATATCTATCTATCTATTATCTAACCCTATCTATCTCTCTATCTCTCTATCTATTATCTATCTATCTATCTATCTATCTATCTATCTATCTATCTATCTATCTATCTATCTATCTATCATCTAACCCTATCTATCTATCTATCATCTAACCCTATCTATCTATCTATCTATCATCTATCTATCTATCTATCTCTTTATCTATCTATCTATCATCTATCTATCTATCTATCTATCTATCTCTCTGTCTGTCTATCTATCTATCTATCTATCTATCTATCTATCTATCTATCTATCTGTCTATCATCTAACCCTATCTATCTATCTATCTATCTATCTATCTATCTATCTATCTGTAGCAATGTTCAGGGAAGAAGGAGGCGGGAACCGGCGAACAGTCAAAATATAATTTAT
Organism: Meda fulgida; assembly: GCA_030578275.1. NCBI lineage: Eukaryota > Metazoa > Chordata > Actinopteri > Cypriniformes > Leuciscidae > Meda > Meda fulgida. Next base: position 1,445,861 of record CM060637.1, read on the forward strand.
TTAAATAAAACAAACAACAAAAACACCGCCAGCAGCCCCTCGCGGACGACTGCTGGCTACCGAAAATAAATATAACTAAAATAAAATACAGGCCTGTTCCTCTCTCGATCATCAACGTCGTCGCTCCTCCTTTATGCTTCCGCTCCTCCGTGAGAGATGCGAGACCGGTGTGCCTCACATGTGTTGCTCATTAGCAATCGCACCACCGGCCTCGCGCCGTTCTCTCACGTCCCTCGGCCGTCCTGTTCGCCACACTATCTATCATCTATCTATCTATCTATCTCTTTATCTATCTATCTATCATCTATCTATCTATCTATCTATCTATCTATCTATCTATCTATCATCTAACCCTATCTATCTATCTATCTATCTATCTATCTATCTCTCTATCTATCTATCTCTCTATGTATCTCTCTATCTATCTATCATCTAACCCTATCTATCTATCTCTCTATCTATCTATCATCTATCTATCTCTCTCTCTATCTATCTCTCTATCTATCTATCATCTAACCCTATCTATCTCTCTATCTCTCTATCTCTCTATCTATCTATCTATCTATCTATCTATCTATCATCTAACCCTATCTATCTATCATCTATCTATCTCTCTATCATCTAACCCTATCTATCTATCTCTCTATCTATCATCTATCTATCTATCTCTCTATCTATCTATCATCTAACTCTATCTATCTATCTATCTATCTATCTATCTATCTATCTATCTATCTATCTATCTATCTATAGTTCTCTAAATGAGTTCAGTGATTCAGATCAAATGATTATTATGTGAAAACACAACCAACACCAATTTATCATCTTTTTTCTTTGTTCGTCTTGGTATTACAACAGTTACAGCAGCCAAACATGTTAATAATTTAAGGGTCAAGAGCCCAACTAAAGCAAACACTGATCATCGTAATGGTGACTAGAAATGTGATTTTCTCCTGTGGTGATTCTGCTTGTTAACATCAGGTGTCTTCAATAATAGCCAATCATCACTCATTAACTTTAACACTGCGTCAGTGTTCCTTTAACACTCTTATTTGAAACTCCGAGAAGAGTTCATTTATCACTGTGGAGTTGTTGCTATGCATCTGTCGTTCTGAGTGAATATGCTAATGCTACGGTATAAATATGTAACTGTGTGTTCAGGTGTTTTGTCTCTGGATGAGTTCATGGAGGGCATCCAGGCGGACGAGGAGCTCTTGAAGATGTTGACCCAGACCTTAGATCTGTCTCATATCGTCAACAAGATCTACAGCGAGATCAGCTCTGAGCAGGTCACCTGACCCAGACCAGCCCGAGATCATGATGAAGATGATGGGAATAATGATGATGAAGATGACGGTAGCGCTGGCTCTGGTTCTGTGAGCGGCGTCTGGAAGGGTCGGGTTACTGAACTAAAGAGGTTAAGCCCTCGACACATCAGATATAATCAGGATTAACTGTGGGACTGAACTTTAAAAGCCAACAGCTGATCATTCTCCTATAATCTCACAGAAATACGTCACTGAAACTAGAGCAAACCCTTTAAGTGCACTTATAAATGTTTCTTCTGTTCGAATCCTTCCTGTGAAATACAACATTTCTTCAGTCCTGTGATACGTTTATCAGGTGAACAATAGTTCTTTTTATGTGAAAAAAAACTTGCAGTATTATATTGTGTAGGACACATTTATAATGTTATTACACTTGGATTCCCTTTTCAAAATAAAACATGAAACGTGTTCATTTTATGCAGAATAATAACTATAAACAGCCTCAAAATATGTGACATTTTGGATTTATGTCCCAAATATTTAAAATAAAATTACAACTTGTATAAAAAACATGTAAAATAAATAACACTAGTAATCAGCGTTATTTTAGAATTATTTATATACTATTAAAGCATTTATTAATATTGTGAATTAGCTTTTATTTTTATATTTTCAGGTTCAGTAATTTTGTGTTTTTGTCATAATACTACTAATAATTATTATTTAAATATTTATATATACTTTTATTTTTTATTTTAGTAATTCTATTAATTATTTATATCAACATTTCTAAGTTTTTCATCTAATTTTTATATTTTATTTCAGCTTTATTTTAACGACCAAAAACGAGTTAGTTTTAGTTAACTACTGCTAATAATAAATGTAGTGTAAGCACATATAATAAACTTTATTTTATCAAAGAAAGCTCAAGGTGTGTACACAGAAAAAAGTAAACCCATATGAGAAAGTCAAATAAAAGCTATATTAAAGTTTTGGGTCGGTAAGATGTTTTAATGTTTCTGAAAGAGTCTCTTCTGCTCAAGGCTGTGTTTATTTGATCAAAAATACAGTAAAACTGTGAAATATCATTATAATGTAAATCATCTGTTCTCTATGTGAGTATCTAGTAAAGTGTAATTTATTCCTGTGATCAAAGCTGAGTTTCAGCATCATTACTCCAGTCTTCTGTGTCACATGATCCTTCAGAAAGCAGGAGAATATGAGGATCTGATGAAGGACAGCCAGGAATGATGAAGACGAGGAAGACGATGAGCTCGACTGAAGAGGTTTAACCCTCGGCACATATTAACATTGACCGTGTTGATCTCAGATGGACTTGATTATTTGTTCTCCTGTACTCATGGATTAGCATTAGTGAGGATATAGACTTATTGAAGCGCACGTATACATGCATTAAACATTCAATTCTGCTGTTCAACAAAATGTAAAATGCATTAAAGGTCATTTAAAGTGACAAACCAAGAAGTGACATCATTAGTTGAGTTTTTAGCCATATATATATGCGTGTGTGATAAAGCTTTCACAGATCATTTGTTGAAAAAAAAGTTAGATCTTATGTTGCACCCTGTTTAAAGAAAGTGTCTTTAGAAACAATCTTCACTCTCCACGTCTGTCACAAATTCAATTAATATTTATTTGTATAGTGCTTTTCACATATCGCCTCAGAATGCATGTTTCTACATTACAATCTAGAGTAGATAATATTATCAGAGGTGACTGTCAAAGTATTGAAATATCTGTATTACAGAAATATATTTATGCAGATAAAAAAGTCATTTTTTTTACTTATAAAGCACATTTAAATTCAGTTTAAACTGACCAAAGTGCTGTACAAGAACAATTATAATAATTACAATAAAATATAATAAAAATATGAAGCCCAACAAGTGTTTGCTTACAAACAAGTTATAAGGATACAATGATGAATAACAACAGACAGAAAGGGACTATGTACATGTTCAAGGTATATTAATAATGTATTCTATGACAAAAATTGCTTCAGTCACGGAGAATGTATTTTATATCGATGTTAAAATTAGGGATGTGCACGAATATTCGATCTGTAATTATTATTCAAAAAATAAAATACTATTTGAATTGTACTACGTTGCTTTGCTGGCCGTGAATGCAGTGAATCCATGATAAATCCAAGCACTAACTCGCAGTGATGATTCAATGCACTGGGTGGCGCTGTGGAGTGGGTGTATCTGATCACATAATGTTGTCGTCTGCCTCGCGAAGTTTGGAATTTCTTGAAAATGATCTTACTAAATGGAATTACTTTTGATCAAAATTAATCTGAGTTATAATATCACCACCACAATGAGAAATCACATGAAATCCAAACAGTGGAATGAGGAAAGGCTGTCCATCACGACTGCAGGTGAGCGCAGCTGGACCCCGCGTGATCCGACATAACTTATCTAATAGCAAAATGATTTTGAGACATACTTCCTTTAAGTTTCGTTGATGGAGACAGGTTTAAGAACAGAAAACGCAAAGTGCTGTTAGAAACTCCGTTATCTTTGTGTCTTTGAAGCGTCTGTCAGCAAAGCGCGTTTTCCCACTCGAGGATAAAGTGGCGGCGCTCCTGCATGTGGATATTATTGTTTTTCTCAATGAAAACGTGAAACAATAAACACGATAATCATACGCTGACTCGAGTGTGTCTGTACGATATCTGGCGCAATCTGCTTTATTAGGCGTTTTTTTCCGTTCGCGCTGCTTAAGCATGCTTTAATTAATGCTTTTTTTATATATTTTTTTTGTTTACACATAGGCCTACTGTTTAATGTTTTCAACTAAAAGAAAACTTTAACATATTGTAAGCTTGTTGTGTATATTGCCTAATTGTAAGCTTGCTCAGAAATGGTGACAAAAACGTGAAAAAAACGTACGTCTTTTTCGTTAAACGTCATTTAAATAAACGAATATTCGATTTTTGAGCCCGAATATTCGAATGCAATATTTTTGAAAAATGCCCATCTCTAGTTAAAATGAGTTGTTTTTTGATAAGATTATGCAGGAACTTGCAGTGTAAGGCCAGATCAGCAGGGGGCGCCACTCTTCAGCCTCATTTATTACACCTGTATTATGATATCTTTAGTAGATAAGCATAATTGTCCTATTAATAAATATCAAACTGAAAGGGGATTCCCAATAGGATGTGAATGCAAGCCTGTGTGTTTATCTCAGATCTCAACTCTCACATACAAGAAAACTCAACGCTGGAACTGTAGCGCCCCCTATCTGTCGTTCTCGACAGCGCAGCACATTTATTAACTGAGTTAGGCCCCTCTGCTGTCACTACATGAATTCTCCTGTAGAAAAAAATACTAATAAAATCTATACTCACATGTATGATTAACCTGTCATGCATAAACTATTGAAAGAATAAAACTCTTTGAAAGTAACAAAATGTAAAGTATTTAAGTATAAAATAAAAGTGTAAAATTATCTCAAATAAACAAATGATCAGAATGTGATTCATTTTACACACTCGTGTTTCTTTTAAATCACAAAAGTGATAATATCACATAAAGCAATATTTGTATTCTTTTACTTTTTGCAAAAAAATTACTGAATTCATCTGTGTCACAAATACGCTTTAAGTCAATGGTCAAAATAAATCGCTAAAGAGTTTCCAAATCAGATCAAAAGAGTTACTGAAAATGTGCTCAGTTTAACTGAATAACACCATATGAACATTTTACAGTCAGATTTTTTAAACTACTTTAAAATGGCTTTTTTGGTCACTATACTGAATATTTATAGAAGACGACACAGTCATCAAGACAATATTAATATAAGTTCACTCACCTATCCTAGCCTATCACTTGAAGCAAAACATCCATCCTTCTGTCCTTTTAAACGTCTGTGACGCTGCTGGCTGTATTGCCTCCACATTTGCTGTTTTCTATATAGCTGTAGTTTCAATGGTAGTTTAGTCAATTTATTTGCGATCAAATATTCAATATCTCTATTCTCCACAGTTACATCAGCGTAGCAGTTCAAACTAAGATCACGTAATTTACGTCTGGTCGATGATTGGTTGATATGCCAAGGGAATCCCTCGCTGAACGTGAAATACTCGATGGTGATTGGCTAATTTTTTTAACCAACGGAGGCACAAGTCTCTGGCTAGAAGATGGATTTGCCTATTTGGTCCTCACACAGATCAACAAACCCTAACAAAGTGTCTTCAGTCTTTGTTTCTGTCAGTTTTCTTATATTATCTTAATGGTGCATTCAAGTCGTACTGAGGTGGGAAGTCGTGTTTACGTGCGTTTAAGTCGCTTTCGTCGGAGTAAGATGGCGGCGTACTTTCTCTTAATTAATTACACAAAAATACAGCAAAGGTTATAAACTCTACGTCTATTATCTGATATCTAGAAAAATGTGCATTATGTTGCTTTTTTATGTTTTAAATTAATTTATGAAGCCACTACAATTTTTTTTATGAAGCCACTACAAATTTATGACACGTTACTCCGTGCCTGAATGGTGTCGGTTCCCGTAAGAACGGTGTCATAAACTATAGGACAGTTTCTGACTGCTAAAATGAGCTTCTCGTTCAACTTGGCTTGGTCAGACTTTAAAAGGCTGTAACGATATGCGATATGAAACCGAAATCGCTACACTCTCAGATCCACGAACAGAATCGATTCCAACTCCAAGAGTTATCAATCCCGTCCAGATCCAATGCTTCCACATCCTTACATTTCTATTAGTATTATTTAATTTGTGAAGTTAACATTATAAAATACACAGACCTACACCACAAAACTAGTTGAGGATAAATTATTTAAAATGGCAAATGTCACATAACGCTGGAATTCCCCGCAAAACTTGAAATATAAATTCTCAGAAAATGCATTTAATACCAATATATTGAAACGTCTGTTTATCCATAGGCTAACCCCTTAAAGGAGTCCAGACATTAGAAAAATATCAGTCTACACATGCGTTTTATATTTAATATGAGGGAAATACACACGCATTCATGCGTGACATTTTTTTTTTGTCGCCGCCGCCACCATGAACGCGTCAGAAACATGATCGCGTGATGAAAACATGAAAAATACCACCTAAACACAGCCTAACTGTTTAGAAAGAAAACACCGAACAAATAGAGTAGTCTAATGCGCATACGTCCATCTCGCGAATACAGTCTTCTTCATGCCATCTTCATCCATTAGCCGCCTTTCCACTGGCCAGCACGAGCACAGAGGCCGAGATCATGCCTCACGACACTCCTGTAAAAAAATCGCTATACAAATATATCAGACGCTGCCATTTAATCTATATTTACACACTTGGACACCACAAGCCACGCGGCTATCGACTGACCACGAACAGGTTTGCATTTTTCATTCGTTAATGGGGCGGAGCTAGGGGGTGCCACGGCCACCATGGAAATAATCGCGGCCACCCCGATCGTAATTACGATCTATTATAAATAATAATAATTTCGTAGAAATTTATCAAAAGGACCTCGCTCGATCATGGCTAAACTATTACGTTCAGACTGCGAAACTATCGCGACAGTTTTAATCACTGTCGCGAGGCAAATGCGCTATCGCGAGAGTTTCCGTAGCGCGCGTTTCCAACATTCTAAAAAGTGGAGGACTGTGATGAGGGGGTGCAGCTTCGTTTTGGTGCCTGGATCAACTTGTGTTTGAGCACACAAACACATCTATTCAGGTGAGTTATTAATATAAGATGAATTATTATTTTAGTTCCTTTCAACTCTTTGTGTCAGTGAAGTTGTATCAATGTGTAAACAGTGTAACCTAAACAGTTAGGAAGCAGTTGGCTTTATATTAGCTGACTTGACTTGGATGCTCAGAACTATTTCCATGTTATCTCTGAATATATAAGGACATTCTATTAAGTTATGTTTTTATCATGATGAGACATTTAATGTGATTCAAACACTCCAATATAATTACAAGCCTAGGTTTTAGGTCGATTTTATATCCAACTAATGTAGGTTGTTTGTAGCCTACTAGTGTAACTAAACTAGTGTCATGTAATATGGAAACAGCTTGTAAGTTTGCTTAATTTTCATAGTTTGCACTTACATAATTGACATGTACATAATCTATGTTTTATTATACATAATGATTGCTTTTTGTTAAATAGGTTTGGTCAGCCCTCTGAACTTTAATAAAAATGTCATTGTAGGCTAGCTATTGTACATTATACATCATTGTGATTTGGGCACCTACAATACTTTAATAAATATTTTAAGGCTGGATGAGTGCCATGTTTGTTTGCAAAATTATGTTTTTTGTGCCACCCCAGAGTAAATGCTGGACCCTGCCCGGCCACACCATGAAAAATTCCTGTGTTCCCGGACATGTGTTGGTGTTGTTGGAGATGTGTTGTTGGAGATGTGTTGTTGGAGATGTGTTGTTGGACATGTGTTGGTGTTGTTGGACATGTGTTGGTGTTGTTGGAGATGTGTTTTTGGACATGTGTTGGTGTTGTTGGAGATGTGTTGTTGGACATGTGTTGGTGTTGTTTTGTGTTGTTGGACATGTGTTGGTGTTGTGTTGTGTTGTTGGACATGTGTTTGGTGTTGTTGGACATGTGTTTGTGTTGTTGGACATGTGTTGGTGTTGTTGGAGATGTGTTGTTGGACATATGTTGGTGTTTTTGGAGATGTGTTGTTGGACATGTGTTGGTGTTGTTTTGTGTTGTTGGACATGTGTTGGTGTTGTGTTGTGTTGTTGGACATGTGTTGTGTTGTTGGACATGTTGTTGGACATGTGTTTGGTGTTGTTGGACATGTGTTGGTGTTGTTTTGTGTTGTTGGACATGTGTTGGTGTTGTGTTGTGTTGTTGGACATGTGTTGGTGTTGTGTTGTGTTGTTGGACATGTGTTTGGTGTTGTTGGACATGTGTTGGTGTTGTTTTGTGTTGTTGGACATGTGTTGGTGTTGTGTTGTGTTGTTGGACATGTGTTGGTGTTGTGTTGTGTTGTTGGACATGTGTTTGGTGTTGTTGGACATGTGTTGTTGGACGTGTTGTGTTGTTGGACATGTGTTGGTGTTGTGTTGTGTTATTGGACATGTGTTTGGTGTTGTTGGACATGTGTTGTTGGACGTGTTGTGTTGTTGGACATGTGTTGTGTTGTGTTGTTGGACATGTGTTTGGTGTTGTTGGAGATGTGTTGTTGGACGTGTTGTGTTGTTGGACATGTGTTGGTGTTGTTTTGTGTTGTTGGACATGTGTTGGTGTTGTGTTGTGTTGTTGGACATGTGTTTGGTGTTGTTGGACATGTGTTGGTGTTGTTGGAGATGTGTTGTTGGACGTGTGTTGGTGTTGTTTTGTGTTGTTGGACATGTGTTGGTGTTGTGTTGTTGGACATGTGTTTGGTGTTGTTGGTGTTGTTGGAGATGTGTTGTTGGACATGTGTTGGTGTTGTTGGAGATGTGTTGTTGGACATATGTTGGTGTTGTTGGAGATGTGTTGTTGGACATGTGTTGGTGTTGTGTTGTGTTGTTGGACATGTGTTGTGGTGTTGGACATGTGTTGTTGGACATGTGTTTGGTGTTGTTGGACATGTGTTGGTGTTGTTGGAGATGTGTTGTTGGACGTGTTGTGTTGTTGGACATGTGTTGGTGTTGTTGGACATGTGTTTTTGGACATATGTTGGTGTTGTTGGAGATGTGTTGTTGGACATGTGTTGGTGTTGTTTTGTGTTGTTGGACATGTGTTGGTGTTGTGTTGTGTTGTTGGACATGTGTTGTGGTGTTGGACATGTGTTTGGTGTTGTTGGACATATGTTGGTGTTGTTGGAGATGTGTTGTTGGACGTGTTGTGTTGTTGGACATGTGTTGTTGGACATGTGTTGGTGTTGTGTTGTTGGACATGTGTTGGTGTTGTTGGAGATGTGTTGTTGGACATGTATTGTTGGACGTGTTGTTGGACGTGTTGGTGTTGTTGGACATGTGTTGGTGTTGTTGGACATATGTTGGACATGTGTTGGTGTTGTTGGAGATGTGTTTTTGGACATATGTTGGTGTTGTTGGAGATGTGTTGTTGGACATGTGTTGTTGGAGATGTGTTGTTGGAGATGTGTTGTTGGACATGTGTTGGTGTTGTTTTGTGTTGTTGGACATGTGTTGGTGTTGTTGGACATGTGTTGGTGTTGTTGGAGATGTGTTGTTGGACGTGTTGTGTTGTTGAACATGTGTTGGTGTTGTTGGAGATGTGTTGTTGGACATGTGTTGGTGTTGTTTTGTGTTGTTGGACATGTGTTGGTGTTGTTGGACATGTTGTGTTGTTGGACATGTGTTGTTGGACATGTGTTTGGTGTTGTTGGAGATGTGTTGTGTTGTTGGACGTGTTGTGTTGTTGGACATGTGTTGGTGTTGTTGGACATGTGTTGGTGTTGTTGGACATGTTGGACATGTGTTGGTGTTGTTGGAGATGTGTTTTTGGACATGTGTTGGTGTTGTTGGAGATGTGTTGTGGTGTTGGACATGTGTTGTGTTGTTGGACATGTGTTGTTGGACATGTTGGTGTTGTTGGACGTGTTGGTGTTGGAGATGTGTTGGTGTTGTTGGAGATGTGTTGTTGGACATGTGTTGGTGGAGATGTGTTGTTGGAGATGTGTTGTTGGAGATGTGTTGTTGGAGATGTGTTGTTGGACATGTGTTGGTGTTGTTGGAGATGTGTTGTTGGACATGTGTTGGTGTTGTTGGAGATGTGTTGTTGGACATGTGTTGGTGTTGTTTTGTGTTGTTGGACATGTGTTGGTGTTGTTGGACATGTTGTGTTGTTGGACATGTGTTGTTGGACATGTGTTTGGTGTTGTTGGAGATGTGTTGTGTTGTTGGACGTGTTGTGTTGTTGGACATGTGTTGGTGTTGTTGGACATGTGTTGGTGTTGTTGGACATGTTGGACATGTGTTGGTGTTGTTGGAGATGTGTTTTTGGACATGTGTTGGTGTTGTTGGAGATGTGTTGTGGTGTTGGACATGTGTTGTGTTGTTGGACATGTGTTGTTGGACATGTTGGTGTTGTTGGACGTGTTGGTGTTGGAGATGTGTTGGTGTTGTTGGAGATGTGTTGTTGGACATGTGTTGGTGGAGATGTGTTGTTGGAGATGTGTTGTTGGAGACGTGTTGTTGGAGATGTGTTGTTGGAGATGTGTTGGTGTTGTTGGAGATGTGTTGTTGGACATGTGTTGGTGTTGTTGGACATGTGTTGTTGGAGATGTGTTGGTGTTGTTGGACTTGTGTTGTTGGACGTGTTGGTGTTGTTGGACATGTGTTGGTGTTGTGTTGTTGGACGTGTTGGTGTTGTTGGACATGTGTTGGTGTTGTTGGAGATGTGTTGTTGGAGATGTGTTGGTGTTGTTGGAGATGTGTTGTTGGAGATGTGTTTTTGGACATGTGTTGGTGTTGTTGGAGATGTGTTGTTGGACATGTGTTGTTGGAGATGTGTTGGTGTTGTTGGACATGTGTTGTGTTGTTGGACGTGTTGGTGTTGTTGGACATGTGTTGGTGTTGTGTTGTTGGACGTGTTGGTGTTGTTGGACATGTGTTGGTGTTGTTGGAGATGTGTTGTTGGACATGTGTTGTTGGACATGTGTTGGTGTTGTTGGACATGTGTTGGTGTTGTTGGACATGTGTTGTTGGACGTGTTGTTGGAGATGTGTTGGTGTTGTTGGACATGTGTTGTGTTGTTGGACGTGTTGGTGTTGTTGGACATGTGTTGGTGTTGTTGGAGATGTGTTTTTGGACATATGTTGGTGTTGTTGGAGATGTGTTGTTGGACATGTGTTGGTGTTGTTTTGTGTTGTTGGACATGTGTTGGTGTTGTTGGACATGTGTTGGTGTTGTTGGAGATGTGTTGTTGGACGTGTTGTGTTGTTGGACATGTGTTGGTGTTGTTGGAGATGTGTTGTTGGACATGTGTTGGTGTTGTTTTGTGTTGTTGGACATGTGTTGGTGTTGTTGGACATGTTGTGTTGTTGGACATGTGTTGTTGGACATGTGTTTGGTGTTGTTGGAGATGTGTTGTTGGACGTGTTGTGTTGTTGGACGTGTTGTGTTGTTGGACATGTGTTGGTGTTGTTGGACATGTGTTGGTGTTGTTGGACATGTGTTGGTGTTGTTGGAGATGTGTTTTTGGACATGTGTTGGTGTTGTTGGAGATGTGTTGTGGTGTTGGACATGTGTTGTGTTGTTGGACATGTGGTGTTGGACATGTGTTGTGTTGTTGGACATGTGTTGTTGGACATGTGTTGGTGTTGTTGGACGTGTTGGTGTTGGAGATGTGTTGGTGTTGTTGGAGATGTGTTGTTGGACATGTGTTGGTGTTGTTGGACATGTGTTGGTGTTGTTGGACATGTGTTGGTGTTGTTGGAGATGTGTTGTTGGACATGTGTTGGTGTTGTTGGACATGTGTTGTTGGACATGTGTTGTTGGAGATGTGTTGTTGGACATGTGTTGTGTTGTTGGACGTGTTGGTGTTGTTGGACATGTGTTGGTGTTGTGTTGTTGGACGTGTTGGTGTTGTTGGACATGTGTTGGTGTTGTTGGAGATGTGTTGTTGGAGATGTGTTGTTGGACATGTGTTGGTGTTGTTGGAGATGTGTTGTTGGACATGTGTTGTTGGAGATGTGTTGGTGTTGTTGGACGTGTTGTGTTGTTGGACGTTTTGGATGTTGTTGGACATGTGTTGGTGTTGGTGTTGTTGGACGTGTTGGTGTTGTTGGACATGTGTTGGTGTTGTTGGAGATGTGTTGTTGGACATGTGTTGGTGTTGTTGTACATGTGTTGTTGGACATGTGTTGTTGGAGATGTGTTGGTGTTGTTGGACATGTGTTGTGTTGTTGGACGTGTTGGTGTTGTTGGACATGTGTTGGTGTTGTGTTGGACGTGTTGGTGTTGTTGGAGATGTGTTGTTGGAGATGTGTTGTTGGAGATGTGTTGTTGGACATGTGTTGGTGTTGTTGGAGATGTGTTGTTGGACATGTGTTGTTGGAGATGTGTTGGTGTTGTTGGACATGTGTTGGTGTTGTTGGACATGTGTTGTTGGACACGTGTTGGTGTTGTTGGACATGTGTTGTTGGAGATGTGTTGTTGGACATGTTTTGGTGTTGTTGGACATGTGTTGTTGGACGTGTTGTTGGAGATGTGTTGGTGTTGTTGGACATGTGTTGTGTTGTTGGACATGTGTTGGTGTTGTGTTGTTGGACGTGTTGGTGTTGTTGGACATGTGTTGGTGTTGTTGGAGATGTGTTGTTGGACATGTGTTGGTGTTGTTGGAGATGTGTTGTTGGAGATGTGTTGTTGGACATGTGTTGGTGTTGTTGGAGATGTGTTGTTGGACATGTTTTGGTGTTGTTGGAGATGTGTTGGTGTTGTTGGAGATGTGTTGTTGGACATGTGTTGGTGTTGTTGGAGATGTGTTGTTGGAGATGTGTTGGTGTTGTTGGAGATGTGTTGTTGGACATGTGTTGGTGTTGTTGGACATGTGTTGGTGTTGGATGATTGATAAGGATAAGGTCCACCCATGCAATGAATAAATTAACAGCTTAAGCATGTAAAGGCAACTTCACTACTTTAATATTAATGAAAAACAATGACTCTTACAATAAATCTCATTGTTTGTCTCTATACTCACTATTACTGCTTACATCACATTACTCGCTTAATACACTGCGTTCGCCATGACGTTGTTCAAGTTCAACTCGCCTCCACTCGCGAGATGTCCAACAGTCGCTCTCGTTCTCTTTTTTATTTTTATTTTTTTAATCACATTTTATAAAGATATTAAAGTAGTGTTTCATTTTTTCTTGTTGTTCAAATTCAAAATTGTTTTCAAATATTATTTTTTTTACTTAATCTCAAAGATTTTGAATAGTGTATGTTTGTTCCCGCCAATCGCTGCACAAGTTAAGGATGCGTATGATGACGTGAGCACGTTAGTGCAAGCCCTCCCTTAGCCCATAGAGAATGCATTGCAGTGCCTCCAGTTCGAAAAACACATCTTTGAATGTAAGTCTATGGGAACACTGGGCAATTCTCAGCCAGAGTGAAATCGCCCAGAAAGAGGCGGTACTCCACAGAACGTGACATGACGCTGATCGGACTATATCCAGACAGTGACGGCTAGCGTAACTGTGGTTGAATGAGATTGTGAATGTACTTGAAAAAGTCCCTTTCATTCACACTTTGGTGGTGCGTCGCCCAATCGCCCTGATGAAGAAACCGCCCCTGCTATTACCCCTTTTCCACCAAGACAGTGCTGGAGCCTAACCCTAACTCCCGAACCAGTTCTTTGTGTTTCGACAGACATAGAACCAGTTCTCGGCCAGGAAAATTGGTTCCAAAGCGGCACCAACTCTTTGCTGGACTAGAACTGTTTTTTTACCACGTCATGCTTGCGTCGGGGGCGGGGATATCGCCGACCTCTTCTCGAATGTAACCTCCGTCTATACTATAGTAGGGTGACCAAACGTCCTGTTTTCACGCCCTGTCCTGGCCGTCCTGGTTGTTTTTTATAAAGTGATGAAAATGTCCTGGTTTTTAATAATTTTCATTGGGTCATTAGACTTTCATGCTTATTTGTTAAGCAACAAAAAACAGCTGGAAAAAGATCAGCTCTACAGCAAAATATAGATGGGCAAACAAGGAGGATGAGGAACAAAAACAGGATAAAGAGTGAGTTTTTGTAAGTTTGTGAGAGCTATTTTTGTTCAATTTGGACCCAGCTAACAATTTAGGTTTTGGGAATGTTCTGGGAACGTTAGTTTTTGGTTCCCAGAACATTTCTAGAATGTTCCCTTAAGGTTAGGGGAACATTCCCGGAACGTTCTCCTTAGGTATAACCAGACATGGGCAGTATTTCAATTAAATGTATTTTAAATACGTATTTAATTACTTTAGTGTATTTTGTAATTTGTATTTTGCAGGTGTGGAAAAAATAAAATGTAGTTTGTACCAAAAATTTTTTTAGGGAGTGTATTTAGAGTATTTCAAATACTTAAATACTTAAGAAAAATCACCATAGTAAATGATTTTGCCAAGTTGGTTGTACTTAAAAACAACTAGCCCAAATGACAATGGTTTAGTTTTCACTTTTGTAGCATAGTTGTGTTATTGCTACTATTTTTGTTATCGACTTTTCAATAAAGTTCCTCATTAAAGCTGTTAGTGCACATAACATATAGATGTATGGCTGTTTGCCCTCCCTTAGCCAGGGGTGAGGAAATGTCTCTCTACACTTATTCAAGCCTTAAGGCACGAGTAGAGTAACGGTGATAATATGGCTACGTAGCCTACATCAAACACGTTTTGCTATTAAGGGCAGCCTACCACACCATTGATGTTAACTTAGCTATACATGCCATTTACGTCAGAGGGAGCTATTTCAGGCCCTGTAGAGGGCAATTCGTACGAATTTTACGAGGTGGCTAATTCGTAACAATTCATACGACCTCACTCATATTTTACGAGTTGCCAAATTCGTATGAATTCATACAAATGACCTACCCCTGACCCCGCCCCTAAACCTACCCCTGACCCCTAAACCTACCCATCACGTGGGTTTAGACAAATGGTATGAATCTGTACGAGTGAGGTCGTATGAGTTCGTACGAATTAGCCACCTTTTAATCACTCGTATAAATTCGTACGAATTGGTCGTGAGATAGCGTTGCAGATGCCCATACTTTTTTATTTTGCTACTTCGCCATTTTGAATTGACACATTTCTCATATTTGTGTTATTGCTGTGTTATTGACCTTTCAGCAATAAAAAAAAGACTTAAGATAATTGTGGGAGTATTTTTGTATTTTCAAAATACTAATTACTTGTATTTTATTTAAATACATTTTTCACATCAGTATTTTGTATTTTATTTTGTTACATTTCATGAGCCAGTATTTGTATTTTGTAACAAAATAGTTTTTGATGTATTTGTGCCCACCTCTGGGTATAACCTAAAAATAACCTACAGGGAACTTTCCTAGAACGTTCTTGTTTGGTTCCCAAAAAAGAACCACATGGGAAACATTCGGGAACGTTAGGTTTTTTTTTGGTTTTTTTGTTATTTATTATTTGTTTTTCTAATACAGAAGAGACATTATTTCTATCATTATTTTATTCATTAGTTTTGAAACCTGTCATAATGAAACATGTTGAGTAACCTCTGAGAAGCATATCTGAATTTGTGTCTTTGGTTATAGATAGTATTTTGTAATGTAACAATCTTCTATCCATACAGAGGAGGCATAGCCTACTTTTAAATGTATTGAAATTAATAAGGCATCTTTGAGTAAACTTCAAGTATCATTTAAGTATCTCATTGCCGGGCCGAGTGTCCTGGTTTTCGGTAATCAAAATATGGTCACCCTATACTATAGTAATCCAGACGAGCTGCACACATGTGTTCTGAACGTCTTCTGACCCAATATAGGAGCGCAAAGCCAGGAGGAACATTTGAAGAAAGACGATGTAGTCCGCCATTGTTATTGTTATCAGAGCCGCCTTAACCTAACGTTAGGCCCCCGGGGCTGAGAGGTTTTGTAGGGCCCCCATCCCCTCGATTTATAGAGTCTCCTTTTAAAAAAGTGTAATATCTAGGTAATCTACATCACCGTTGAGAAGTTTCAACTTTATGCAAATGAGGAGCGATTTTCGCGAGCGACAACCAATAGGAAAGAAGCCTTTCAGTGGAGCTCACGTCACCACCTCGAGTGCAGGCAAGAAGAGTTCGAGGGCGATTTCACGGTTTTATATGATTTGACTGTAACCACATACATGAATATAATAAAATTATGCATGGAAAAGAAACTGTCGACAGTCTCAGGGAGTTTAATTCATACATTTATAGTTCAAGTGTTGTAGTTTTAGGATGCAAGTTTAGCATTTGACAGTTTCCCCTGCATTACGTGCACTATTAGGGACAAGAAAATTGATTATTTGTCAAATTCTAATGACGTTTTAGTCATTTATGACAGAATGAGGGAGTTTAATTTGTAGATTGATCGATCGATCGTTAATCTAGTAAATTATGTAATCCACTGAAAACTGCTGTGGTAATATAAAACACTCCCAACAGCATACTGTTTCTTGAGCCTAATTCCTAGTCAAATTAAAATTATATAGTTGTATAAATCACTTGTGATGGTGTTTTGTATAGATATGGCCAGACGTGCAGTCTACCAATAACATTAGAGCGACAGCACTACCAACGCCCACAACACAAGCGAATTCACAGTATAGAGACTAGCGACATATAGCGACAAAATCGCTGGCTGTATGAGCGGGGCTTATGGGGCCACGTGTCACTCAATCAGCAGACATGTAACGTGCGATTAGAGTGATTGACAGAAAACCTGACAAGTTACAAAACAATATGACCTTTTTAGCTCATCGTGAACCTGAACATGGGAGGTCCCTGAGCTTGGGAGGCCCCTGGGCTTCAGCCCAGGTAAGCCCGTGCATTAATGCGGCCTTGATTGTTATGGTTGAAGTTGGCAAAGGCTGAGGCATATGGCGACGTAAACAGTGACGTAACGACGTCGTTCGCTGGGCTCTCTAGTCAGTGGAAAAACAAACCGGCAAGTTGAACCAACTTTGAACCAGGACCAGTTCCGAACCCGTTCTTTTTTGGTGGAAAGGGGGGTAACAGTTCCCTTCCAGTTTCTGACTTTGACAGCGCTTGTCTCTGGTATGGGAGCTCTCCGTGAACAGAATTAGCCAAGGCTGGCCTCCTTCCAGACGGCTTGTTGCCCAGAATCTAATGTCCTACTACAAAGTGAGGGATCAGCTCTCAGTTTAGGTCTATTACAACTTCCGTGGTTGAGATTAGTGGTGCCTGTCTCGCTGCGTCACACACTGATCAGCCTGGCCCATTAGAGCCACCGGGGGATCGTGCGCACTAAACAGCGTCTGTGTGGCTTTTACTGGTGGCTTTTACGAATGGACTCTCAGGTTCACCTGCATATCTCATATTGACCGTTTAACCGTTAACCGAAAGTAGAAATTTTGACCGATTAATAATATCAGTTAAACGTTTTTTAATTAAATTTTCTTTTAAGCTTTTTTTTCCTTTTTTTTCTGCTGCATGGTTAAAAAAACATACTATATATAGCCAATATTTGTTAACTCACTGGGCGCGTCAACATGCGCAACCACAGACATATTTCGCTATGATTTTCGCGAGTGAAAAGTAGCTAGCCTACTATGTGGGACCATTTCGCAGAAAGGGTGACAAAGTTACTTGCAAAATATGCTACGCGGTATTAAAAGTACAATACAATATTCCCATTCCCATTCAAGTATATTTATATAGCGCTTTTCACAATATAGATTGTATCAAAGCAGCTTCACAGTATCAATCAAAATAACATAATGTTTGTTTCTTAGTGGAAAAATAAAACATCCACGTTTGGTAGGGCTGATCAATGGTATTAATGATTGGTTAATTCATTTGAATATCCCCAACTGAGCTAGCCAAAGGCAATATCACTTGCGAAGCAAACATCCACAAGCAAATGAAAGGTGCAGTTGGCCACTCGAGCGAGACGTGATCTCTGTTCCCGAACATCAGCTGTGCCGTCGGTGTTTTCCCCAACATCAGCTGTGCCGTCGGTGTTTTCCCCAACATCAGCTGTGCCGTCGGTGTTTTCCCCAACATCAGCTGTGCCGTCGGTGTTTTCCCGAACATCAGCTGTGCCGTCGGTGTTTTCCCCAACATCAGCTGTGCCGTCGGTGTTTTCCCGAACATCAGCTGTGCCGTCGGTGTTTTCCCGAACATCAGCTGTGCCGTCGGTGTTTTCCCGAACATCAGCTGTGCCGTCGGTGTTTTCCCGAACATCAGCTGTGCCGTCGGTGTTTTCCCCAACATCAGCTGTGCCGTCGGTGTTTTCCCCAACATCAGCTGTGCCGTCGGTGTTTTCCCCAACATCAGCTGTGCCGTCGGTGTTTTCCCCAACATCAGCTGTGCCGTCGGTGTTTTCCCCAACATCAGCTGTGCCGTCGGTGTTTTCCCCAACATCAGCTGTGCCGTCGGTGTTTTCCCCAACATCAGCTGTGCCGTCGGTGTTTTCCCCAACATCAGCTGTGCCGTCGGTGTTTTCCCCAACATCAGCTGTGCCGTCGGTGTTTTCCCCAACATCAGCTGTGCCGTCGGTGTTTTCCCCAACATCAGCTGTGCCGTCGGTGTTTTCCCCAACATCAGCTGTGCCGTCGGTGTTTTCCCCAACATCAGCTGTGCCGTCGGTGTTTTCCCGAACATCAGCTGTGCCGTCGGTGTTTTCCCCAACATCAGCTGTGCCGTCGGTGTTTTCCCCAACATCAGCTGTGCCGTCGGTGTTTTCCCGAACATCAGCTGTGCCGTCGGTGTTTTCCCCAACATCAGCTGTGCCGTCGGTGTTTTCCCCAACATCAGCTGTGCCGTCTGTGTTTTCCCGAACATCAGCTGTGCCGTCGGTGTTTTCCCCAACATCAGCTGTGCCGTCGGTGTTTTCCCCAACATCAGCTGTGCCGTCGGTGTTTTCCCCAACATCAGCTGTGCCGTCGGTGTTTTCCCCAACATCAGCTGTGCCGTCGGTGTTTTCCCCAACATCAGCTGTGCCGTCGGTGTTTTCCCCAACATCAGCTGTGCCGTCGGTGTTTTCCCCAACATCAGCTGTGCCGTCTGTGTTTTCCCCAACATCAGCTGTGCCGTCGGTGTTTCTGCGCGGGTCTAACTGCGCTCCAGACTAACCCACATCATGCAGACATGGCACTTTTTTAAAATAAAAACTAGACAAGCTGTGGATTGAGGTAGGCATGCTATTTTTATTTGACGAAAAAACTTTTGCTATTTTGCTTCAAACTGATTCAGTGTTTTCTTTTTGTCATCGTAATTTAAGTTAAAAAATATATTTATTGTAGGCCTATTTAATGTTTTTTATTTATATTTTTGTATTCTGTTTTTCTCTGTTGTCACTGTCAGATATTGTTGCAGGTGCGTGAACATTTTATGTGAATACAGGATCCGTTGTTGATCTGTTCTGCATGTTTGCACGTTGAAATAAACCCGTGATTTTTTTTTTTTGAGTTGAGTTGAGAGTTGAGAACCACTGCCCTAAAGCACACTTCAGAGTCTCTGCTCCGTAAACAGTGGAAAAGAGTCCAAACACCTGCAGAGAGATGGGAAGAGATGGCATGTTACACACTTGGCTTGTTCTCATTTTGCGTCTGAAAGTGAACTTCAAGATGGATCACCAACTTTCACACCACCCATTCAGGGTACTTGTCCGAAACACACACATAAGAGTCAAACCGAAGTGGCACAAAGACTACGTAATGTAACTGATGGAGATTTGAAGGGTTAAGAACCATTCTGTAAAAGAAATGTATATTAAAAAGTGTTCTGAGTTTCATTCATGTGAAATCATTTCAGTGGTACTAGGGAAATTTTGACTGCCAGATATTAGTTATGTTAATACAGACTTCCCCTTCTTTTCTAACTACTGTTGCCGCCTTTATTGCAATAATTTCATAATGTGGAAAGTGTTCTGTTACTGAAGTAGTGTTCTTAACAGAGAGGGAAGATGTTTTGTTCATCAATCATCGCTGTACTGAGAGTAATCGCTAGAGGGCAGTAAACCCTAATAAGAGGATCTACTGAGGTGAAGAAGTTGAGGTGCTGATGTCCTGTTTTACTGATGCTTCCTACATTAAAGACAGACGTTTTGATTTCGCTTTTGTTTTTGTTCTTTTACATCTTACAACATCACCAGAACGGTCACACATAGACATCAAAAACTGTGGCAATCAATAAAACAAAACATTCATGCCACAGTGCATGCTGGGTACCAGATAAATGGATAGACATATTTTTTGTTATAACAAAAAAATGTAAAAACTGTAAACCTAAAAATAACCATTAGACTATGTTCTATTCTTAGTAGATTGTCACACCAAAACCTTCCTGTAATGTTTGTTTATGGTTACAGGAAGGAAGAGGAAGAATTTTCTAAACTCGTTAAATCGTCTAAATCGACAACATGTATGTTAGACCCTATACCGACTAAGCTACTGAAAGAGATGCTTGCAGACGTCACAGATCCTCTTCTTAATATCATTAATTCATCTTTGTCACTAGGATATGTACCAAAAACGTTTATGCTGCCTATGATTAAACCGCTCATTAAAAAATGTCAACTTGATCCTTCAGAATTAGTCAATTACAGGCCGATCTCGAATCTGCCTTTTCTGTCAAAGATACTAGAAAAAGCAGTATCATCACAACTGTGTTCCTTTTTAGAAAGAAATTATATCTGCGAGGATAAACTTCCTCGCGTAATAAGCTAGAATACTGTTTAACACTTGGCTGCTCTGTCTTCGTCGTCGGTTACGAATGTGTGTGTGTGTGTGTGTGTGTGGGTGTGTTCTTTGATACCAATCTTTCATTTGAAAGTCATGTGTCTAGTATCTGTAAAACCGCTTTCTTCCATCTTATAAATATGTCTAAATTACGTCATATGCTCTCATTGACAAATGCGGAACAGTTAGTTCATGCGTTCATGACATCAAGACTAGATAATTGTAATGCTCTACTGGGTGGTTGCCCTGCACGCTTAATAAACAAACTACAGCTGGTCCAAAACGCAGCAGCTCGAGTTCTGACTAGAACCAGGAAGTATGACCATATTATCCATATTATGACCATATTATATATATTATATATTATCCAGTTCCAAGGTGCAAGCCTTGAAGAAAAAAAAATAAAAAAAAATGTATATGTGTGTATGTATATATATATATAATTTAATTTAACATACTTTCTTCTTTTATTTCCAAGGTTTGCGTTCTCGAGCACAGGCACTGTTGTTGTGCAGATGAGCGACCGGATCGCATTAAAGGTTTTCTGTGAGAGCGGTGTGTGTTAGCGGCCGCTAAGTTAATAACTAATGATCTTTGCAACGGAAGTGAATCAATCAAAGCTAACTTTATCTGGACAATAACTTTATTCTAGAGCTGCTGTAAAGCCAAAACAATCTATGTTACTGTAATTTCATATTATCACTGTAAAGCTGCTTTGAAATAATCTATATTGTTAAAAGCGCTGTATAAATGAAGGGGACTTGACAAAAATGACCATTTTATTCCCTCGAACGTTAGGAATTGGTTCACAAAAAAAAACCAAACTAATGTCCTGTTTGCCAGACACACAGACAGATAGATGGCTAAGTAGAGGTCATGATCTCAGGTCAGTGGGTCGTTCTGACACGCTCAGCCTGGATTCCCTGTAAGCAGGCATTAATTCACAGTAATTTCCAGAGGGGAAAAGAACAGCCCAGCGAGTGACGTCAGTGGTAATTGGTCGGGATACACTCGCCCTGTCCTGCATGCTGAGCTGGTGTCTGTGTGTTGGCGTGAGGAACCGATGAGCGATCTGTCCTGAAGCATCATGGGGAACCAGCCCGGCATGTCTGTGCAGGAGCTGACCGCCTGCCACTCGCACAAGTGGTACCGCAAGTTCATGACCGAGTGTCCGTCCGGCCAGCTCACGTTCTACGAGTTCAAGAAGTTCTTCGGGCTGAAGAATCTGTCCGAGTCCTCAAACGACTACGTCGAGACCATGTTCAAGACCTTCGACGTAAACGACGTAAGACGATCTGTTTTTACTCTGTTTATTATGTACAGTTCTGCTAAATGGTATCATTATTGTTGTTATTATATTATCCTTTTTTTAAAGTGTGTTGAAGTTAATCAGTTCTCATGATATTAAGAAATTTAATTAAATTAACACTTTACAATACGGTTCATTAGTTAACATGAACTAAGAATGAACAATACTTCTACAGCATTAATAAATCTTAGTTTATATTAATTCCAACATTTACTAATGCATTATTAAAATCAAAGGTTGTATTTGTTAGCATTAGTTAATGCACTGTGAACTAGCACGAACAAACAATGAACCGCTGTATTTTGATTAACATTAACAGAGATGAATAAATACTGTAACAGATGTATGGCTCATTGTTAGTTAATACACTAACTAATGAACCTTATTGTAAAGGGTTACCCCTGATTCTTCAAAGTACCAAGAGCCCAAACAGATCATAGCAGATATATAGAGACGCTAGTGTTGAACTCGCGTCCCTTTGCTTGATTTCCAATGATGATGGTGGGTAATGAGATCAGTGCTAGTACAGTAAACTCAGATCAAACAGCAGCACTGCTCAAGATCAGAGGTCTTCACTAAGACCCATTAAAACGGTAATCTGGTTAACAGCAGTGTGTATACTGCTCACTGACTGCTCTGCTTCTAATCGTGGCTTTCATTCACGGCACAACACTTTCCATGAACAAGTATCTTCAAACTTAAAGCATTTCAAAGTTTCATATAAGACTTCAAAGTTTGTCATAAACTAGTCTCTTTGCTCTGTTTCTGTGTCCGTGGCATTAATAATCAAACAAACAACATCAAGCAAACGAGAACAGCTGAGTGCATGCTACAAGTGAAACGACATTATAATTTGATATGTATATGGTGCTATGTTGTTCAAGTGTGTGTGTGTGTTAGGACGGTTTTATAGACTTCATGGAGTACGTGGCTGCTCTGAGTCTGGTCCTGAAGGGAGGCGTTCAGCAGAAGTTACGCTGGTACTTCAAACTCTTCGACATGGACGGCAGCGGATGCATCGACCGTGACGAGCTGCTGCTGATCTTCAAGGTGGCGTTTTTGATTCAGTGGCATCTGAGTTTCTCTGCAGCGCCTCCTGCTGGATCACTTCTATCTCAAAATGTCTTTCTGCTCTAGGCTGTTCATGCCATTAATGGAGAAGACCAGGAGATTACAGCTGAGGACTTGGCCGACATGGTGTTCAACAGGATTGACGTTAATGGAGACGGTAATTTATCTATCTATCTGTCTATCTGTCTATCTGTCTATCTATCTATCATCTAACCCTATCTATCTATCTATCTATCTATCTATCTATCTATCCATCTATCATCTATCTATCTATCTATCTATCTATCTATCTATCTATCTATCTATCTATCTATCATCTAACCCTATCTATCTATCTATCTATCTATCTATCTATCTATCCGTCTGTTTATTTATCTATCTATGTATCTATCTATCGTCTATCTATCCGTCTGTTTATCTATCTATGTATCTATCTATCTATCTATCCGTCTGTTTATCTATCTATCTATCTATCTATCTATCATCTAACCCTATCTATCTACCTATCTATCTATCATCTATCTATCTATCTATCTATCTATCATCTATCTATCTATCTATCTATCTATCTATCATCTAACCCTATCTATCTACCTATATAAATCAAATAATATATGTGCCTGGACCACAAATCCAGTCACATGGGTCAATTTGATGAAATTTAGATGTATATATCATATGAAAGCTGTATAAATAAGCTTTCCATTGATGTATGGTTTGTTAGGATTGGACAATATTTGAAAATCTGGAATCTGAGGGTGCAAAAAAATCAAAACATTGAGAAAATCGCCTTTAAAGTTTTCCATTTGTGATTGTGCTGCATCCACTCACAAAAATAAATGTTTTTATATATTTACAAAAATATAACATATAACAAATATCTTCATGGACCATGATCTTTACTTAATATCCTTATGATTTTTGGCCTAAAAGCAAAAAGGATAATTTTGACCCATACAATGTACTGTTGGCTATTGCCACAGATAAACCCGTGCGACTGGTTTTGTGATCCAGGGTCACGTATGATTTCCGTATGTCACTGGATGTGTTTAGGTGAGCTGTCTCTGGATGAGTTCATGGAGGGCATCGAGGCGGACGAGATTCTCACTGTGATGTTAACCCAGAGTTTGGATCTGACTCATATTGCCAGTAATATCCACAGTGAGACTGACTCTGAACAGCAGGTCGACTGACCCCAGACCAGCCCGGGTTGCCAAACATGATGATGAGGGGAGGGGAATCTGGGCCGTTTCTGAACTCTGAACTAAACCTGTTGATTCAGCACTGACTAAAGAGCTTTAAACCCTTCATACATCAGTATTAACAGAATAGTGCACTGCATTTCACAAGCCTGATTATTCCCCTGTAACCTCACAGAGTAACTGAAACTAGATCAAATGCTTTATTTAAGTGCACTTATGCATGTCGAATCGAAATTGAATTTATATTAAATAAAACCTGTAAAATGCAACCTTTCTTCGGTCCTGTGATGTGTATCAGGCAAATAATCTGTCATGCAAGAACTTGCTTTTAAAGGCTCATCACTGGACTGCTATTCATCAGCATCTTAGCACTAACACACAGCATCCTCCAGATCAGCAGGGGGCGCCACTCTTCAGACTCCTGCATTAAGCATGATTTGTTACACCTGTTTTTTGCCCTATATAGTGTGTTTGTATCATGCCAGTGGTTGCGTCTGGAATCGCATACTCTTGTGTAGGTCATTATTTTGAATAAGTCATAACTTTGTGACCGCTAAAAAAAGTATGTGGAACCCATACAGTATGAATGTAATCTGGACGTACTACAGTGGCCATGTTGCTATTATCATGTGACCTTCCAGCGTCAGTTCCTTCGCTTTACTGCCATTCACAAATCCTCTCCTGTGGCCTCATGGGATGGTAAATTGTCCACCGTATGCACACTTCAGGATCTCGCCGTAAGTAGTACACTGTAAAAAAATAATCCTGTAAAAAAACGGTAAACTACTGGCAGCTGTGGTTACCGGTATCATACCGTAAAATATATATAACTGTTAAATTACAGTTTTATACTGTAGCTGACAAAACTGTAATTAGCTGTTAATTTCAAAAACTGTAACATACCGTATTTTTACGGTATGATTCTGGCAACCACAGCTGCCAGTAGTTTACAGTTTTTTTTTTTTACAGTGCATCCGGGTACTTCTTGCCTGCTCTTTCATGGGTGCTTCTCAAATGCAAGGCTGTGTCCTTCCTAGTCGAGTCCTTCGAAGGCTTGTAGGCTAGAGTCCGCCTCAGCATTAAACGCTGGAATGAGGCGGTCTAGTAAGTGCGCATGGCTACATCTCGTTTTCACCCCCGTGGTCACCGCGTTAAAATACTACTTTATATTAAAAACCTTTGAAATAACTGATTGTGTGGTCTCCTAGTGGTTTGAGTTACTCACAGTTTAACATTATGTGATTAATTCACAAAAAAACGAAAGTAAACATAAAACCTTTATCTATAAAATCTTTCTTTTTTGTTGTCTTGCATCAAGTAGTGAAATTAGACAAACTCAGTACCAATTCATTTTATGCAAATTCTTTGTGAATTGGAATGTGTGCAAAGGGTTGTGGGTGTTTGGAGGACGTGAAGGATGCACTCGATGCTTCGTAACAGAACGAGTGAAGGATGCGAAACGAAGGATGTCTTCAAAGGAACCTGTAATTTGAGATGTTCTTTGACGGAGCTTGATGACGTGGCAGCCGAGAAATGCAGCTTAACTAGTATGCAGCCTTCAGATTGAGAAGCACACCATGAGTACTGTGAATTTCGACATACTAGGCTACTTATGTCACACAGTATAGTAGGGAAGTATGTGGTTTTGGGTGCAGCCTTAAGGTCCTGCACACGAAGTCCGAAATTCGCATCCGAAATTTTCGCACATTAAAAAAATAAATACAACATGTTTTGTCAATCACGTTTACACACTGCCTCCGAAACTTTCGTCCATCATGCATTTTTTTGGATCGGGTTCGATTTTCTGCGTTTTTCGCATCAGTATCAAGCATTTTGAGAGGTGTTTCGACAATTCAGAGTAACGAATGACAAATACGAAAAAACGCATGCGAACATTTTCGGAGTCAGTGTGCAAGGACCTTAAGTGTTCAGTCTTGAACTTACTTTTCCATTTGCCTACTTATTACTTTGTCTTATTATTACTCGGTAAAATTATTATTTCTAATATTTTTATATATGTGTGTGTGTGAAGTATTGTAGTGTGTAATTGTAATGTTACTGTAGTTTTACACTTTCCCCATTTCAAAATAAAACACAAAACGACTTCCATTTATATTTCGACATGAACCTGTACATTGTAGTAAAATAAATATGTTACATGCTCCACCGTTAACTAAACAAAACACGACTCAGGTTCATTAAATAGAAAAAAATCATCAAGGTTTATTTTTGGCTTACACAAAAAGTATCACACACACAAGGATGCTTTCATCACAAACTACCCGAACAGAAGGAGCCTCTAAACCACCCAGCAAAATAAGAATCAACGCAATCAAAAAAAACATAAGTTAAATTCATCAAACAAAACCTTGTGAATCACTCAGTTACTCCAAAATAAATTACATGCAAAAGTAGCTCCTCTGTTCAAACACTAAGCCAGTAGCATCCTCGTGCTGCAGTAATAAATAGTGTGGGAACAAACAATATACAAACAAACAAAAAAGAAAAGAAAACTAGTCCGCCCCAAAGGCCTTTCCCATTTCTTTTGGGCCCGATTACCAGCTCAATCGCCCGGGCGGACTAGACAATATACCCAAACAAATTCAATTACAACAAGAGCAAAAAATGGGCTCCGCAGAGCTGTCTCAAAGATCCAAAGAAATCCACAGGCGAACCTCTCGCATATGAACACCACAAGTGTCGATCGATTTCCGCCGGCCAGAAACAAACGCACCTCTTATACTCGTTCCTACCACTGAGCTTTATACTAGGCTAACCACACCCCCTTGATTCACAACTTTACTCCCTTGATGTCACCCGCTACATATATTTAAATTAACAAAATGTAAATAATGACATCATCAATCCTTCTTCCAAAATGTATTTTTGATTAACTATGGTAAGCCTGCTATAAGTGTTATATTTTAGATCTGTCAGGATGTTTTTTTGGGATGACTCGCATCATCACTCGCCCGTGCATGTCTCGTTCAGAGCCATAGAGAGAAAGAGTTGCGTCACTCTCTGATGTCGCCGCTATGGCGGTCGCGTGGGTCATAAGCCACAATAGTTCCAGAACATACGCCGGCTGTCATGTTCTTCTATGGGACCGACAGCAGCGATTGCATTATTGAACGGTAAATATAAAATAAAACACACACCCAAGTACTTTTTCAGCTGTTATTGCATTAATGCATTTTGTTAATGTCAGTTTTGCATTTGGAGAGGCAGGGTGACAGTGAAATACTGTATAATACTTACATAAAATATAAATAATTACGCTGTGCATGTACAAATGCAGACCAGTGTAAG
Source organism: Meda fulgida (assembly GCA_030578275.1). Classification (NCBI taxonomy): domain Eukaryota; kingdom Metazoa; phylum Chordata; class Actinopteri; order Cypriniformes; family Leuciscidae; genus Meda; species Meda fulgida. The sequence goes on from CM060637.1 coordinate 1,473,387, forward strand.
CATCGCAAATGGCCTCTGATACAATATAGACAGTTGACGATTCAAAAGAGGTCGATATTTCAGAAACTGATCTCTGGAACAACTCGCTGTAAGTGAACGGAGTCCAGCGCCCAAATGACTGTGTTTGGCACTAATCAGATCTTCAAGTCCCGGAAGAATGCGGTTAAAAGCGCCGCTGTTTTTTACAACGGAGGTCTATGGGAGTGTCACAACTCTTTCTCTCTATGGCTCTGGTCTCGTCGTATATGTAAATAGAGTTGAGGCATGTCTGGTTTGGGAGTGGCAGAGGTTAGTCGTCACAGCGAGTGAGAAAGGTTGACATGGAGCCGCTAAATCTCCAACCTCCGGGGAATCACCCGTTTTAAGCAAACACCGAACAGAGGTGAGTCTGTTGGAGATAAGAAAACACAGGGCTCGTAATAAAACTAGAATCAACACCCGCTTGGCGAAGTGTAGATGGTGTTTTTATTACTCGTAAGGCGTTTATTGAAGGGATAAACGGTCATATGTAGCTCTAACAGAGTTCACAGTAAAGCATTATCTAGTGTAAAGGGTTTCATACAGCAGTAAAGATAGTTTTGCGGTTTGATATTCAGATTTATTTTGGCTATTAATCCGCTGTTGTAGACATAATATTGCATGCCATTCTTACGGTGGCCGAGAGAGCTCAACGCGCTGCAAATGAGGAAACACATGCAAATAGAAAAAAACACATGCAAATAGAAAAAAAAACACATGCAAATAGAAAAAAAACACATGCAAATAGAAAAAAACACATGCAAATAGAAAAAAAAACACATGCAAATAGAAAAAAAACACATGCAAATAGAAAAAAACACATGCAAATAGAAAAAAACACATGCAAATAGAAAAAAACACATGCAAATAGAAAAAAACACATGCAAATAGAAAAAAAAACACATGCGAATTAAGAAAACATCTTCATCAATTTTACAAAACACGTGTGCTCCAAAGACTCACAACACAACCAAATACAGAACGCGCTGCAACTACGGAAACGCGCTGCAACTACGGAAACGCGCTGCATATATGGAAACGCGCTGCAACTACGAAAACGCGCTGCAACTACGAAAACGCGCTGCAAAAGTTCACAACACAACGGAAATGATTCCAGGGGACCCCAACAAGTGACGAACCCGGCTGGCTGGGACATGCGTAGACCTTAATAAGACCTCGTCAGTGGTGTTGTCGTCTGTCCATGACCTGAAAAGTGAGTTTGTTTTACTTTATTTTAAAATCCTGATCGTATTCATTGGCCCTTTGGATATTATTAGCCTAAATAATCTGAAATACACAATTAACTGTGAAACGTTATGTTCATGTTACTGGATTACTCTAAATGAACAGGGAACAAGCCAGTAAAACTACCTATAGGTTTTGCTGACACTACTAATATGTTCTTATCAGTTAAAAATTATTAACCTTAACTAAACTCTGATCAAAGGATACTAATACCAGTTATATAACTTTATGAAGCTAACAAAGTACATTGAGCATACAATTTAGAGAAAATAGCCCATTTCTTATGAGTGTTGACAAGCTATATTTTCATTCAGTGACAATACGTATGAATACCTTTTGTGTATGTTGAGTTTCTCAAATATATGTTTTCCATTCCAAGTCAAAATGACTGCTGTAAAAATGTCTAGGCTATATCAGTGGCTTTAATTTGCTTAGTTGCATGTTAGTATTGTTTAGTACTAAGCAGTCACACTGTTTCTCTTCCAGGTTATGTATTGTCCATATTGTGGACTTGAATTTGCTGGATATATTGGATGCTTTTGTGGTTCCTGTGGTAGCAACATTAGATTTCTGGCACCTTTTCCACAGAATGGTAAGCTCTGATAATACACTCAATCAGTTGTTTATTTAATTATCAAGTTGAGCCAAGTGATTGTATGATACACAGAACTAAACACAAATTCATGGAATCAACAAAGACCTCCTGATACGGCCTGTTAAAAGTGGTAAGCTTAAATGGCAGCCCAAGTTGTACTTTTGTTCTTTGTGCCTTTTAGTACCTGGATTTGTGCAGAAATGAGCAGATTACATATGTACATTTTTCAAACTGCATCAAATAGTTTACCTGTTTATTTCTTTGTTAATGCTGAAACTATAGGGGCACAGATGTTTTTTACAAGTCTGGTTTTGACGTGTGCTTCTGCCTTGAGTAAAATAAACACATTGTCCATACCTTCTGGTTAAAGTCGGATGTGCCTAACTTAACTTCTACTTTCTGCTAACAAACAAATTCAAGATAAAGTGCTACGGGCACGAGCACAGTTTCGCATGATATGCAGCACAGCATGCTCGACACGGCTTGTTTGACCTTCCATTGTGCTACCTGTAACTGTATGAAACCAAAAACTCAATATAATGGCTCTAACAGAAACATTTTTATGTTTAAGATTATATTTGTGGATCCTTGCATTCCTAATGACGCTGTTCTCTTTTCCCCTCAGGCCCAGAAACCGTGTCAGCTGAACTCACAGAGGCAGACCTTATCAACTAAATATTTCTCAGAGGGCCACACATATGAAGTGAGCCTTGATTTTCTTGGAACAAAGCATAATATTTTCCTGAGTCTGAACACCTTAAAGAGAAGGCTAAGGAATGCAGGCCTAACAAGGAGGACAGAGTATACTCCCATTAACACTGTGAATGCCGCTATTACACATGAACTGACAGGCTCAGGTCAGCTTTTGGGTTACAGAGCTCTGTGGCAGACATTGCGACTGATGTATTTCCTGACAGTTAAAAGGGATGATGTAATGCATACAATTCGCAGACTGGATCCATCTGGAGTTCAACTTCGCCATAGGCACAGATTTGTCCGAAGAGGATACATTACAGCAGGACCAAACCAAGTGTGGCATGTTGATGGGTATGATAAGCTCAAACCATTTGGTGTTGCCATCAGTGGCTGTATTGATGGGTTTTCTAGGAAAGTGATGTGACTCAGCAGTGGCAGCTCTAATAACGACCCAGGGATAATTGCTTCCTATTACATGCAGTGTGTATCAGACTTTGGACTTCCAGCACGCCTTCGCACAGACTGTGGGACAGAAATGGCACTATGGCAGCCATTCACTGTGCATTAAGAGCACAGCATACAGATGATTTTGCAGGAGCCCTCAGTCACATGTATGGCACCTCAACTGCAAATCAACGTATTGAAAGTTGGTGGTCCTTTTTCAGGAAGCAAAGGTACAGGCCTTTTAAGATTAATCGCAAAAACAAAAATGTAATGCTACTAATTAGTCAGGTTTTTTTTGTGTGTTGTCACATGATTGAGGGTTTAATCTGTGCCACAACATATATTATAACACTGACCTAAAATTTAATGCAAATCTTTTTCCTGATGCTATAAGGTTTTATTTACGAATACAGTTTAACTAATACCATTTGTTTGAAACATTTGTTTTAGAAATCATTTCCAGATAACATTTTATTCAGCACTGAAGTAAAACATTGTGTATACTGTCATTTCATCATTAGGACTCAGTTCTGGATTGAGCTCTTCAGTGACCTGAGAGAGAGGCACCTTTTCAATGGCAGCCATGAGCATAAGTGCCTTCTACGGCATGTCTTCTTGAGCATCTTGCAGAAGGACTTTGATGAGTACAGAGAACTCTGGAACAACCACACCATCCGACCTGTTCGTCAGTCTCGATGTCATTCTGGTAAACCAGAAGCAATGTATCACCTGCCTCACAGGTTTGTATTTAATCCATGCAATGTGTGACCATTTTCAGTAAAAATCAGATTGCGTTTTCACATGATTAAATTTAATCATTAATTATTTAAGAAATTAAATAATTAATTATTAAATCATACTATATGATTGCCTATAGCTGACGCAGAAGTGTATAGTGGAATGTCTCAGAAATTTCTACTGGGACCCTTTCCACAAGTCCCTCACTTGACGATTATCCTATTATTTTAAATCAGAAAACAAGATTGATATTTAAAAAATAATTCCAATACTCTTAGACAAAAAAAAAAAAAACACCATTCCACAACAAAACCTAAATGTACAATGCACAAAGCAAAAAAGGTGGATTTTTCAGATTCAGTAACGCAAAGTCCCTTTGTAGTCGAAGCTGATTTGACGTCAAATTCAAAATAAAAAATTGGGTTATAATTTATTACAGCTGGGGAACTGACTTGCATGAGCATTTTTTTCCTACCTCAGCCTTTGTAGTTTTTAATATTAAAATTTGTAATGAGTTGACTCGTAGTGTTTTGATTTCTGACTGGCCTTAGGTTTGATGCAAGGGATTGTGGATTCCCAGTGTCACAGGAAGTCATTCAAGATTTTGAGGACATTCTACCACCACCGCAGCCCAGTCGTTGTGGTGACGGTAATCTCCAAGTTCGCTTTGCAGACTTAGAGAGACAGAGTGGGCTGTCTCCACCAGTCAACTGGATAAATGCTGTTGAGAATTACATAACACTCAAAAATATGTCTGGACTATAAAATCATTAGTTTATGATTCTGTGATATGATTATTTGTGTTACACATGTACATGTTACTGATGCCAATACAGTTAAGTCTTCTCATAATCTACTGGGTAGCTTGATCTGCTATTTGCAAAGAACATTTATGCTTCCAGGAGGGTATTGATTCTGGAGATCCTGTGTGAACAGCCTTCACATACTTTAAAGCACAGTATTTGTTATATAATCCCTATTTTACTCATGTACACAGTATAGTGTAACTTATTAACTATTGACTGGGTAGATACATGTGCAGAAGTCAGAAGATGTTCACTTTTTTTCTTTTTTATAACTTTGTCATTTCTAAATGAAGTACATCCAACAGCTTTATACATTTTAAACAACTTTATTTGTTCACTGCATGTTTACACCAGTGTTTTTCTGAACATCAGTGATTTAAGCTCTGTGCATAACACAAAATCTTAAGTTTTGTGCCAAGAACATGGCATGCATTTATGTACTAAAAAAAGTTTTGGTCCTTGATGAAAAATGTCACTTGTGAAAATATTAAAACTTATTTATTCCTCAAAACTCAGCAGTGCATCAATACAATCAAAACTGTTAACCTGAGCTTTCCTTCCTTTGAGTGGCTTGAAATGTTTAACTAGTGCAGGTTAAAATGTACAAGTTATACAAACACACCTGCATTTCAAAATAGTAAAGAAAAAGATGAAAACGATTTCAATAAAACCGTTACCTCTGACCTAAACTCTGGTCTAACAGCCAAAGATGTTTAGTTTCAAGGAAGCCCAAAACCAGGGGAGTTTTGCAAGCCATAATCCATGGCTTCTTGAAACTCTTCATAACTGGGTAAGATTGGAATTTTGATTGTATTTGAACATACATTTGCCATGGGAAAGCGTGAGCTCTTCTGAAAGACTAGCAGTGGCTGTATTGCTGCAGGAGGAACTTCCTTCAGACCAGTTCCAAACATGAGGACATCTTCCAAAGAAGGACTAGTCTCTTTTTCTAGGGAAAGCAAAAGAAAAATATGTTAGACATTATGTTTTTTAGTTTGTTTCCATTTATTTTTTACTTGTTGCTACTTTCAAATCAGTGTAGTCATCACCTTGCAGCTGTAAAAGGGTTTAGCACAGTGCTGATTTGTTGCATGGAGGTGGTTTGCAGAGGTGTAAAGTCCAGGGGTGTATTCCAGAAAGCAAGGTTAACTTACCGTCAGATATACCTTGAACTCTCGGTAGATTAACCCAAGCCTTACTTACTCGAGGTATGTTGGTTCCAAAAACGCGTGCGGGGAGTAAGTTCATCCAACCCAGAGTATGTTCCCGGTTAACACACAAGACGTTCTCAACAGAGTAACAGACGCTAAGAAAAAGCGTGCTATTCTACTTCCTCCTTTTGTTTAATGGCGATTTATATAACCTACTATTTGGTGGATCTTTTCAATCTTTATTCATTGAGAATAAGGATTATATTGTTTATTTGATGCTAATTAATTGAATGTAGATCCATGTCTGAGATGACAATAAAATAAATATATTTAAATTTAATAAACATTACCTTGTTATAATAGTGCTTTAGAATTTATAGTGCAACTATATAACAAATTTTGTTTTATTAATTATATAACGCATCTGCATACCTCTTAAGCAAACTAGCTTCCGTGGTTGCTATGGCTACTTACATACCCTGAAATGTTTTTGGAACCGAAATTTGAGATTATCCCCTTACTTACTCTTAAATATACCCAAATATGTCACATAACCTGCTTTCTGGAATACCCCCCAGGTTCAGAAAGTAAAAGTCCTCCTCAGTATTCTGTTCCAATCACCTGGATTTGCTAATTAGCACAGTTTTTCAGCCAGGAGATAGAACTAATTAGTGAAATCAGCTGGCTGAGTTCATGGGTGGAATAAACATATGGCAGGACTTTTACTCTCGGACCCCTGGACTTCACACCTCTGGTGGTTTGTCATTTCTCCTAAACCACATGTGGCATAATGGAACCCAGTTTAAATTCTAATGGACCGCATAGCAAGCAATTGTGGATTTGTCCTTTGTGTATAACACTAAGGTTCCTTGAACTGATGTAAATTTCTGACATAAATTACTTTATCTCACCGTTTGCTATAGTGATAATTCAGCACATTTCTTATAATTTTAACCATAAATAATACCTTCCAGGTAGAGCAGATAATCTCGCCAGTAACTCAGTACTCTGGCCTCCTCCTGACGGTTGGTGCTACCAGGTTGACTAAACTGCACTTGGAAGATGTTCTCCACAGCATCAGCTGTCAGCTTGGTCTCAGTGTAGCACATGAATGAGAAGAAGAGTGAAGGATGCTGTTCCAAGGCATTGACAAAATCAAGAGTTGCTAGTCCCTCTTTGAACCTACAAAAAGTTCCAAGTCAAAAGGTGCACTACAAGGGGGTTATGTGAACAACATATATTGGTCTTAAAATTGAACATCTGTATATGAGGTGACTACTTCAACCACCATATTTAGCCCTTATTAGTATAAAGTGTTGAAAGTATTAAAGTAGTCATGTTATTAAAAATGTATATTTAACTTTATATTAAAGTTGTTACATGCCCACAGAGTAAGTAGAATATTATACCTCTGGATGGAAACATGGTTTCGGTAGATGAAATACCACTGAATATAATCATCTACTACTTTATTCTCATCCCCCAGAGTCCTCATGAACCGATAGCAGCCTGCTGTCTGAAGCATGCTGGAGTGTTTTTCTGTGAGTCCCTGGAGTTCACTCAGTGATGTAGTATTCTTTATCTAGAGGAAAATAAAAAGGAATGAAATTATTTTTATTGGACCAAATAACAGGCCACATTACATTTATACAAATTAGTAAGGCTTGGACTATTCATAATTTTTCTTTTTAAAAAGTGGTTTGCAATGACACAAATATAAAGCAAGATGGGATCATCTAAAACAGATAGCATAGATACAAACAGAGCAGCATTGAACAGTAATGTCAGATTCGAAAGAATGAAATACTGTGACTCATTTCTTTCTATACTGTACATATTTAGGCATATATTGATCATTTATGGCCTTCCTTCCAGCACCTATGCAGACTGAATAAAGGCTTTTTTGGGTGTGGCACATCAAAGATTCTGATAAGAATATCCGTTTTCAAGCACAAATGTAAACATTTCTTTGACCTTCGTAATGGCAACCAAAACATCTGATTCTGATGTTGAATAAATTGACATTTTGAGGGATTAAATTAAAAATCAAATGAACTCATATTGATAATGATATTAGGTTGAAAAATTTACAATAATGACATTTATTTGAGACAAATTCAAATGCTAGAGATTTAGAACTACTGCTTTGAATTTACACTGACTGCCCATATAAAAGCGTACCCTCTATTACAGTATTGTCAATCGTACTGTTTGTACAGCTATTAAGGTATCAATACTAAGGATAGTTTTGTGTCAGTTGATAAAAGTAATGTCTCAAAATTGTTTATAATCCCAGCCTAACAAATTACCTCAAGGAGGGTCTTCTTGACCTCATCATCAGGTATGTCCTCAACTGGGGCCTCAATTGTCTTTACTTTACCAATTAGGTAAAGGAAGAAATTTGGGGAAAGACAACGTGGCCCTGGACCTCCATGGACAATTGAGACAGCAATCATTTTTCCTATCTGGAAATACTCATTGTCTTCTGCAGCTAAAAATGCCAATATTGCAATGTTAGGACACATTGATTTGCAACATTGTAAAAACTTCACAAAAAAGCATTACCTTTACAATCAAATGAGAGGTATTTGGCATTTTCTTTGCCTTCAAATACCCTCCTGGTTTTGATGGTGTCCATCAGTAGGGTCAGAAATTCACGAGAAGGGCCCCCGCTGTCCAAAGCCTCTTCAGTCAGCCCCGCATCATCTGTGAATTTCACCATCAAGCTGCAGGTGGGGTCAAATGAGGATCGCCTGAAACCTCTTAAGGCACCATCCCAGACATTTGCCCGGTTAATGTTAAATCTGCTACAGGATGATTTTTTAAGATTAAGTGACAGATTTGACACTACGTCTGCAGCTGTTAGCCCATCATGTCCATCACTGTAAAATAAAGAAAACAGTCTGTGAAAAGCGAGAAATATTAACACGGCCTCTTCTTAGTTTTGTGGATTATTTAAACCAGGACTTTTTAGGTTTATAGTCTTTTATGGGCCCTTTATAATGAGTAAGCTATACAACACTGCTCAAAAATGATAAGCATAATTTGGACATCACAACTTTAGTAATAGATTTTGAGACTCCGTCCACAAAACCACATTCTTCTGCAGAGGGATAACTGAAGAGAAACAGCCTGACAGATTTTTACTTCTAAACCTGTTGCTGAACTGGTAGAACATTGCGTTAGCAATGCAAAGGTCATGGATCCGAGTCCAACGGAATACACATACTGATAGAATATATAGCTTGAATGCACTGCAAGTCACTTTGGATGAATGCGTCTACCAAATGCATAAATAAATTTTACACTCTATTTATGACTACTGAAGGCAATTAAAAATGTTGGTTGGTTTGAGACAGTAAATATTACCAAAATAAGAAAGGCTGAAGAACAAAGTGCAGAAGTACTTCTTATGTGATAGTACCTGTCTTTCTCTGGCAGTTTCTCTACTTCCTCAAGATCTGAGGAACTGCGGTCAATGGTGATAGGTGCATATATATTGGTATATGTACTGTGGAAGAGAGGTACAAGAACAACAATAACAGAGTTAATACAGAAAGTATTCTGACACAGACATGTTTTGTTGTTTTGGCTGTAGACCAGTACTTTAGTCTAATAGTTTTATTTCAAATCTAGTGTTCTGAAGTACAGAGCCAAAACAATAAAAAACGATGTCCTAATACTAAAGATGTGATATAAAGTTATGTCTTATAACCGACCTGTAGAAGTCACTTGACTTAAGTTCACCCACTGAGGAGGTCGTCTGTTTGGGTCTTGTTGCACTGTTGGCCTGCAGCAGCAACATCACAGCACAATTAGAACTTACAGAAATACCTTGATTATTAACAAATTCCAGTGTATTATATTGCGGAATATGACATACTTGCTGGGATCTCTCAGATGTTGTGGCTGACCTAAAACATACAAACAATTTAGTAGAAATTTTCACTGTGTTATAGAGAACATAGAATGCTTTCTTTATAGCAATTTTTTTAATGAATGAACTAAAACATACTGACATTCATATAGGTGGCACAGGGACCAAAAAAATGTGTCAGCAGAAATTTAACTTACCAAGGTCTATGCTCTGGTGTACTGCTTTCGGGACCAGACCAAAGCTGAGAGGTGTAAACATAAAACCCTAAAGTTATCCATAGCCTTAACACTGTCTGTATATGCTTTTCTATTTCTAATGGTTGACCATTCCAGGAGATTTCATTGCATTATAATGTAGCTGCACTGCAAAGACATCTTGAACACCTAAATCCCTGTGATGTACCTACCACTGTGTCAGAAAGAGGTGACATATTGGGTTGCACCCTAACAACTTCATCCTCATCCTCATCTTCTGAAACGGAGACATCTTCATGACCTCACAAAAGATTTTGTGATCAATCTTTATTGCAGTATTGTTAAATGTGTAGGCTGTAACTGTAGTTGGAATCCCACTGTCATCATTTACTCAGCCTCAAGATGTTCCAAACCTGTATACATTTCTTTGTTCTGCTGTACACAAAGGAAGATATTTGGAATAATGTTTGTAACCAAGAAGCTCTCACCCCCCATTGACTACCATGGTAGGACAAAAAATACTATGGTAGTCAATGGGGGGTGAGAGCTTCTTGGTTACAAACATTCCAAATATCTTCCTTTGTGTACAGCAGAACAAAGAAATGTATACAGGTTTGGAACATCTTGAGGCTGAGTAAATGATGACAGAATTTTGGCTGAACTATCCCTTTAAAGCACTTATCACATAAAGTATTTTGTTTGTAGTTTAAATGTGCATAAAATATATATAAAACATACTACTTCAATACTTACTCTTTGACAACAAATCCTCAAGGGTACAGATGTACAATGTGATCCTTTGAAACGCCTTTCCAATGGCCTCTTTGTATTGTCCAATGGTAAAAGGTGTGTCAGTCCCAGGGATATTTTTTTATCTGAGAGCCATCTAGATAAAGCAAGACATATTCTCCATCTTCCATGTCTTGATTGAAATCTTTTTGTTTTTTCACTGCAGCTGCCAAGAGTTGCTCAGATGCCCACTGGGGGTCAACATGTAGAGGTAGGTTTTTCCCTCTCATGGGCTTAAAGCCATTCCTGGTCTTGCTCATGATCCCAACAGAAATCTAGATGATCAGTGAGAAAAGATGGAATAATGATAATTATCAACGTCAACAACGTCATTAAGTTAAAAATAAAAATTTGCTTACCTTTACTGTTTTATTTCATTTCTTTTTACTTTTAGAAAATGTCTTCCTTTCAGTTTCTTTTACTTCTCTGTATTTCATAAACTGGAGAACAGTTGGCTTTGATGGAATGGCACATGCATCAGTCACTGAAACACAATCAGAAAGAGAGAGAGAGAAAAAGATTGACTCAATGTAGTTGCTATAATTTGATGGATGGAACAATAGAAATTGAAATTGATATCTCTGTAAGAGAACATTACCTGCTCTGGGCACAGTCATACGTGACACATGGTCATCACCTGCAGTTCTAGAGGCGTTCTCTACAAAGCTTACATCTCGCCCACAGGAACTACAAAATCTGGGCAAAGTCGGCCATTGAATGCCACAGAAAGGACAAAACATTTTTATCTGAAAAAGATGAGTGGACTGAAGTTAGCACTCTATGTACTCTTTTGTCCATTCTTTCAATAGTAAAAGGGTCTGAATACATTTTTAAATATTATTATTACCATCAATCTGCAATTTTCTTTGACCTGGTTTTAACCATTACAGTAAGTTTTTCAATTGCTAACAACCATTGGTCAGTACTAAAGCCATATTTTCAAAACTCTTCATATAGTCTGCATTACCAAGATCAATCTTGGCCCAAAACTCACTCAGACCAACAAAACACTTCATATTTGTTTCAAAATAAGCTCATTCCACCAATCACTGGCAACAATTCTCATTCAGAAAACATACATGGCGTTCATAACACAGTGACCTAAAAAAGACTAACAACAGGGAGCATTACATACATTTAATTACCATTTTTTTAATGTTTGAATGATTTTTTCACATAAATATTCATTATATGATAAGAATAAGATCGTTTCTTTTTACTGACTGTATTACAGCATAAAGAATAAATGAGAAATGCAGAAATATGTTAAAAACATAACATTTTCAATAAAAAAAACTGTATTTTGCATTGCGGAATTTATTTTCCTGAACCTTGATGTTATTTAGTTGTGAAAGTAATTAGCCTGCTTACATACTAACGTTTCACAGTTAATTGTGTACTTCAGATTATTTAGGCTAATAATATCCAAAGGGCCAATGAATACGATCAGGATTTTAAAATAAAGTAAAACAAACTCACTTTTCAGGTCATGGACAGACGACAACACCACTGACGAGGTCTTATTAAGGTCTATGCATGTCCCAGCCAGCCGGGTTCGTCACTTGTTGGGGTCCCCTGGAATCATTTCCGTTGTGTTGTGAACTTTTGCAGCGCGTTTTCGTAGTTGCAGCGCGTTTCCATATATGCAGCGCGTTTCCGTAGTTGCAGCGCGTTTCCGTAGTTGCAGCGCGTTTCCGTAGTTGCAGCGCGTTCTGTATTTGGTTGTGTTGTGAGTCTTTGGAGCACACGTGTTTTGTAAAATTGATGAAGATGTTTTCTTAATTCGCATGTGTTTTTTTTCTATTTGCATATGTTTTTTTCTATTTGCATGTGTTTTTTTCTATTTGCATGTGTTTTTTTTTCTATTTGCATGTGTTTTCTTCTATTTGCATGTGTTTTCTCATTTGCAGCGCGTAGAGCTCTCTCGGCCACCGTACATTCTTCATGATTTGTGAATTCAGATGACTCGGTCCTCCGGTCTAAAATCTCTTTTTTCATAGTGACTCTTATTTTATAATCTGTGTTGCTATAAAAGTTGGACACTTTAGCCCTATTCGCACGGAATTAGTATTATCTGGGGACCACGTGTGATTTAGAAATCCCCCCCCCCCACCCCCCCACCCCACCCCCATCTGAATTTCGTGTGGTGCATTCGCACGGGATAATCGAAACCTGTGATTTTACTCAAATTTACTGACTTATCTCCCGGATATGACGTCAATAGGCTGTTGCTTGGAAAAGTCTTGCCGTTATAATAGGTTTAGCTGTATGATATATCAAAAATAGAATAGTGTTTCTTACCGAATACTGCTATACATGTCATTCATCTCCATCTAATCATGCTTTTTGTTTTTGCTCTTCTGATAATTTTCAGCTTTCTCTTTCTGCAAATTTTCTAGTTGGTGCAAGCGACATGATCCAGCACCCAAAATACTATCAAAACACTCCAACACAGCCTCCATTCTTCACGAAAGATGGATAAAAAGGCGCGCATGAAACAAAAACCTTGAAAAAATTATATACGATCCCGCCAAATCACAGAGATGCCGATTGTCACATGTCTGTCCTGTCTTGTGTTGCACATGGGTGTTTGTTATGTTGTGCCATGTGCTGTGGTGATTGTTTATCCCTCCCCCTTGTTATCTGATTATTGGTTTATTTGCTCCACCTGTCTGTCTCGGTACCCTCCTTTGTTTGCCTCTCTATTTAGTCTTCCTGTGTTTGCTGTCCTGTGCTCGTTCGTTGTATTTATTATGCGTTGTATTCTGTGCCTGTTCCTGCCCTGCCTTGCCTAGTCTGTTTATGGATTTTGATTTGGTTTGTTTATTTATGTTTTGTCTATTAAAATAATTCTGCTCTGCACATGAATCCACGGAATTATTCCCGGTCCTCCCGTGACAGAACGAACGAGCCAATGTGGATTCAGCGGAGCGAGCTGTGTCCGGCTGAGAGAGAGAATGGGATTTCTCTTTTTAAATATTTCTCTCTGTGTGCCCAGAGGAATGAGGAATGAGGAAAGGAGGGCAGCAGAGTCTTCCTCACTGGTCTCTTCGGGAATGGGATCATCGTCGTTGAGTCCGTCCAGCGGGGGGTTTTCCGACTTCTCTTCCCCAGCCAAGGAGCGGGGGAAGAGAGATTTTCGGGGGACCCGCCAGGTAATTTTTCGTGGGACCCGGGGAGGTTGTAAAGGAGGAGGAGGTGGTCGAGAGGAGGGTCAACATCACTCTCCATCCTGGCCCCCCTTCGATCCTGGACCGGTGGAAGGCAGTTCTGGGCCGGCTTCTCGCCGTCATGGACGGAGGAGGAGACGCCCATCTGCCCAGCGAGAGACCGCTCACGTCCCGTCTGCCCAGCGAGAGACCGCTCACGTCCCGTCTGCCCAGCGAGAGACCGCTCACGTCCCGTCTGCCCAGCGAGAGACCGCTCACGTCCCGTCTGCCCAGCCAGAGACCGCTCACGTCCCGTCTGCCCAGCCAGAGACCGCTCACGTCCCGTCTGCCCAGCCAGAGACCGCTCACGTCCCGTCTGCCCAGCCAGAGACCGCTCACGTCCCGTCTGCCGAGCCAGAGACCGCTCACGTCCCGTCTGCCGAGCCAGAGACCGCTCACGTCCCGTCTGCCGAGCCAGAGACCGCTCACGTCCCGTCTGCCGAGCCAGAGACCGCTCACGTCCCGTCTGCCGAGCCAGAGACCGCTCACGTCCCGTCTGCCGAGCCAGAGACCGCTCACGTCCCGTCTGCCGAGCCAGAGACCGCTCACGTCCCGTCTGCCGAGCCAGAGACCGCTCACGTCCCGTCTGCCGAGCCAGAGACCGCTCACGTCCCGTCTGCCGAGCCAGAGACCGCTCACGTCCCGTCTGCCGAGCCAGAGACCGCTCACGTCCCGTCTGCCGAGCCAGAGACCGCTCACGTCCCGTCTGCCGAGCCAGAGACCGCTCACGTCCCGTCTGCCGAGCCAGAGACCGCTCACGTCCCGTCTGCCGAGCCAGAGACCGCTCACGTCCCGTCTGCCGAGCCAGAGACCGCTCACGTCCCGTCTGCCGAGCCAGAGACCGCTCACGTCCCGTCTGCCGAGCCAGAGACCGCTCACGTCCCGTCTGCCGAGCCAGAGACCGCTCACGTCCCGTCTGCCGAGCCAGAGACCGCTCACGTCCCGTCTGCCGAGCCAGAGACCGCTCACGTCCCGTCTGCCGAGCCAGAGACCGCTCACGTCCCGTCTGCCGAGCCAGAGACCGCTCACGTCCCGTCTGCCGAGCCAGAGACCGCTCACGTCCCGTCTGCCGAGCCAGAGACCGCTCACGTCCCGTCTGCCGAGCCAGAGACCGCTCACGTCCCGTCTGCCGAGCCAGAGACCGCTCACGTCCCGTCTGCCGAGCCAGAGACCGCTCACGTCCCGTCTGCCGAGCCAGAGACCGCTCACGTCCCGTCTGCCGAGCCAGAGACCGCTCACGTCCCGTCTGCCGAGCCAGAGACCGCTCACGTCCCGTCTGCCGAGCCAGAGACCGCTCACGTCCCGTCTGCCGAGCCAGAGACCGCTCACGTCCCGTCTGCCGAGCCAGAGACCGCTCACGTCCCGTCTGCCGAGCCAGAGACCGCTCACGTCCCGTCTGCCGAGCCAGAGACCGCTCACGTCCCGTCTGCCGAGCCAGAGACCGCTCACGTCCCGTCTGCCGAGCCAGAGACCGCTCACGTCCCGTCTGCCGAGCCAGAGACCGCTCACGTCCCGTCTGCCGAGCCAGAGACCGCTCACGTCCCGTCTGCCGAGCCAGAGACCGCTCACGTCCCGTCTGCCGAGCCAGAGACCGCTCACGTCCCGTCTGCCGAGCCAGAGACCGCTCACGTCCCGTCTGCCGAGCCAGAGACCGCTCACGTCCCGTCTGCCGAGCCAGAGACCGCTCACGTCCCGTCTGCCGAGCCAGAGACCGCTCACGTCCCGTCTGCCGAGCCAGAGACCGCTCACGTCCCGTCTGCCGAGCCAGAGACCGCTCACGTCCCGTCTGCCGAGCCAGAGACCGCTCACGTCCCGTCTGCCGAGCCAGAGACCGCTCACGTCCCGTCTGCCGAGCCAGAGACCGCTCACGTCCCGTCTGCCGAGCCAGAGACCGCTCACGTCCCGTCTGCCGAGCCAGAGACCGCTCACGTCCCGTCTGCCGAGCCAGAGACCGCTCACGTCCCGTCTGCCGAGCCAGAGACCGCTCACGTCCCGTCTGCCGAGCCAGAGACCGCTCACGTCCCGTCTGCCGAGCCAGAGACCGCTCACGTCCCGTCTGCCGAGCCAGAGACCGCTCACGTCCCGTCTGCCGAGCCAGAGACCGCTCACGTCCCGTCTGCCGAGCCAGAGACCGCTCACGTCCCGTCTGCCGAGCCAGAGACCGCTCACGTCCCGTCTGCCGAGCCAGAGACCGCTCACGTCCCGTCTGCCGAGCCAGAGACCGCTCACGTCCCGTCTGCCGAGCCAGAGACCGCTCACGTCCCGTCTGCCGAGCCAGAGACCGCTCACGTCCCGTCTGCCGAGCCAGAGACCGCTCACGTCCCGTCTGCCGAGCCAGAGACCGCTCACGTCCCGTCTGCCGAGCCAGAGACCGCTCACGTCCCGTCTGCCGAGCCAGAGACCGCTCCCGTCCCGTCTGCCGAGCCAGAGACCGCTCCCGTCCCGTCTGCCGAGCCAGAGACCGCTCCCGTCCCGTCTGCCGAGCCAGAGACCGCTCCCGTCCCGTCTGCCGAGCCAGAGACCGCTCCCGTCCCGTCTGCCGAGCCAGAGACCGCTCCCGTCCCGTCTGCCGAGCCAGAGACCGCTCCCGTCCCGTCTGCCGAGCCAGAGACCGCTCCCGTCCCGTCTGCCGAGCCAGAGACCGCTCCCGTCCCGTCTGCCGAGCCAGAGACCGCTCCCGTCCCGTCTGCCGAGCCAGAGACCGCTCCCGTCCCGTCTGCCGAGCCAGAGACCGCTCCCGTCCCGTCTGCCGAGCCAGAGACCGCTCCCGTCCCGTCTGCCGAGCCAGAGACCGCTCCCGTCCCGTCTGCCGAGCCAGAGACCGCTCCCGTCCCGTCTGCCGAGCCAGAGACCGCTCCCGTCCCGTCTGCCGAGCCAGAGACCGCTCCCGTCCCGTCTGCCGAGCCAGAGACCGCTCCCGTCCCGTCTGCCGAGCCAGAGACCGCTCCCGTCCCGTCTGCCGAGCCAGAGACCGCTCCCGTCCCGTCTGCCGAGCCAGAGACCGCTCCCGTCCCGTCTGCCGAGCCAGAGACCGCTCCCGTCCCGTCTGCCGAGCCAGAGACCGCTCCCGTCCCGTCTGCCGAGCCAGAGACCGCTCCCGTCCCGTCTGCCGAGCCAGAGACCGCTCCCGTCCCGTCTGCCGAGCCAGAGACCGCTCCCGTCCCGTCTGCCGAGCCAGAGACCGCTCCCGTCCCGTCTGCCGAGCCAGAGACCGCTCCCGTCCCGTCTGCCGAGCCAGAGACCGCTCCCGTCCCGTCTGCCGAGCCAGAGACCGCTCCCGTCCCGTCTGCCGAGCCAGAGACCGCTCCCGTCCCGTCTGCCGAGCCAGAGACCGCTCCCGTCCCGTCTGCCGAGCCAGAGACCGCTCCCGTCCCGTCTGCCGAGCCAGAGACCGCTCCCGTCCCGTCTGCCGAGCCAGAGACCGCTCCCGTCCCGTCTGCCGAGCCAGAGACCGCTCCCGTCCCGTCTGCCGAGCCAGAGACCGCTCCCGTCCCGTCTGCCGAGCCAGAGACCGCTCCCGTCCCGTCTGCCGAGCCAGAGACCGCTCCCGTCCCGTCTGCCGAGCCAGAGACCGCTCCCGTCCCGTCTGCCGAGCCAGAGACCGCTCCCGTCCCGTCTGCCGAGCCAGAGACCGCTCCCGTCCCGTCTGCCGAGCCAGAGACCGCTCCCGTCCCGTCTGCCGAGCCAGAGACCGCTCCCGTCCCGTCTGCCGAGCCAGAGACCGCTCCCGTCCCGTCTGCCGAGCCAGAGACCGCTCCCGTCCCGTCTGCCGAGCCAGAGACCGCTCCCGTCCCGTCTGCCGAGCCAGAGACCGCTCCCGTCCCGTCTGCCGAGCCAGAGACCGCTCCCGTCCCGTCTGCCGAGCCAGAGACCGCTCCCGTCCCGTCTGCCGAGCCAGAGACCGCTCCCGTCCCGTCTGCCGAGCCAGAGACCGCTCCCGTCCCGTCTGCCGAGCCAGAGACCGCTCACGTCCCGTCTGCCGAGCCAGAGTCTACGGACAAGATGGCCGAACCAGAGTCTGTTCACATCACTTCTGCTGATCCTGAGACCGTTCACATCACTTCCTCCGAGCCAGTGTCTACGGACAAGATGGCCGAACCAGAGTCTGTTCACATCACTTCTGCTGATCCTGAGACCGTTCACATCACTTCCTCCGAGCCAGTGTCTACGGACAAGATGGCCGAACCAGAGTCTGTTCACATCACTTCTGCTGATCCTGAGACCGTTCACATCACTTCCTCCGAGCCAGTGTCTTCGGACAAGATGGCCGCCTCCGAGCCAGTGTCTACAGACCAGATGGCCGTCGTCACAGAGTCTGTTTCTGTTCAAGAGCCAGTGCCTGTTCCAGAGCCGGAACCAGAACCAGTGCCTGTTCCAGAGCCATTGCCTGTTCCAGAGCCATTGCCTGTTCCACAGTCGGAGCCAGTGTCTGCTGTACCTGAGCCGGCGCCTGTTCCTGAACCAGTGTTTGTTTCTGTGTTTGTGTCTGTCCTTGTGGCCGCTACTGTTCTAGTGGCTGCTGAGCCGGTGTCTGTTCCCGTTCCTGAGCCGGTGTCTGCTCCCGAGCCAGGGTGTGTGTTGTCTGTTCCTGAGCCAGTTCCCGAGCCAGTGTGTGTGTTGTCTGTTCCTGAGCCGGTGTCTGATATTCCTGAGTCAATGTTTGTTTCTGTGTTTGTGTCTGTCCTTGTGGCCGCTACTGTTCTAGTGGCTGCTGAGCCGGTGTCTGTTCCCGTTCCTGAGCCGGTGTCTGTTCCCGTTCCTGAGCCGGTGTCTGTTCCCGAGCCAGGGTGTGTGCTGTCTGCTCCCGAGCCAGTGTGTGTGCTGTCTGCTCCCGAGCCAGTGTGTGTGCTGTCTGCTCCCGAGCCAGTGTGTGTGCTGTCTGCTCCCGAGCCAGTGTGTGTGCTGTCTGCTCCCGAGCCAGTGTGTGTGCTGTCTGCTCCCGAGCCAGTGTGTGTGCTGTCTGCTCCCGAGCCAGTGTGTGTGCTGTCTGCTCCCGAGCCAGTGTGTGTGCTGTCTGCTCCCGAGCCAGGGTGTGCTGTCTGCTGTTCCCGAGCCAGGGTGTGCTGTCTGCTGTTCCCGAGCCAGGGTGTGCTGTCTGCTGTTCCCGAGCCAGTGTGTGTGCTGTCTGCTGTTCCCGAGCCAGTGTGTGTGCTGTCTGCTGTTCCCGAGCCAGTGTGTGTGCTGTCTGCTGTTCCCGAGCCAGTGTGTGTGCTGTCTGCTGTTCCCGAGCCAGTGTGTGTGCTGTCTGCTGTTCCCGAGCCAGTGTGTGTGCTGTCTGCTCCCGAGCCAGTGTGTGTGCTGTCTGCTCCCGAGCCAGTGTGTGTGCTGTCTGCTCCCGAGCCAGTGTGTGTGCTGTCTGCTCCCGAGCCAGTGTGTGTGCTGTCTGCTCCCGAGCCAGGGTGTGTGCTGTCTGCTCCCGAGCCAGGGTGTGTGCTGTCTGCTCCCGAGCCAGGGTGTGTGCTGTCTGCTGTTCCTGAGCCAGGGTGTG
Organism: Meda fulgida; assembly: GCA_030578275.1. Lineage (NCBI taxonomy): Eukaryota > Metazoa > Chordata > Actinopteri > Cypriniformes > Leuciscidae > Meda > Meda fulgida. Next base: position 1,492,637 of record CM060637.1, read on the forward strand.
TGCTGTCTGCTGTTCCTGAGCCAGGGTGTGTGCTGTCTGCTGTTCCTGAGCCAGGGTGTGTGCTGTCTGCTGTTCCTGAGCCAGGGTGTGTGCTGTCTGCTCCCGAGCCAGGGTGTGTGCTGTCTGCTGTTCCTGAGCCAGGGTGTGTGCTGTCTGCTGTTCCTGAGCCAGGGTGTGTGCTGTCTGCTGTTCCTGAGCCAGGGTGTGTGCTGTCTGCTGTTCCTGAGCCAGGGTGTGTGCTGTCTGCTGTTCCTGAGCCAGGGTGTGTGCTGTCTGCTGTTCCTGAGCCAGGGTGTGTGCTGTCTGCTGTTCCTGAGCCAGGGTGTGTGCTGTCTGCTGTTCCTGAGCCAGGGTGTGTGCTGTCTGCTGTTCCTGAGCCAGGGTGTGTGCTGTCTGCTGTTCCCGAGCCAGGGTGTGTGCTGTCTGCTGTTCCCGAGCCAGTGTGTGTGCTGTCTGCTGTTCCCGAGCCAGTGTGTGTGCTGTCTGCTGTTCCCGAGCCAGGGTGTGTGCTGTCTGCTGTTCCCGAGCCAGTGTGTGTGCTGTCTGCTGTTCCCGAGCCAGGGTGTGTGCTGTCTGCTGTTCCCGAGCCAGGGTGTGTGCTGTCTGCTGTTCCTGAGCCGGTGTCTGCTGTTCCTGGGCCGGTGTCTGCTGTTCCTGAGCCGGTGTCTGCTGTTCCTGAGCCGGTGTCTGCTGTTCCTGAGCCGGTGTCTGCTGTTCCTGAGCCGGTGTCTGCTGTTCCTGAGCCGGTGTCTGCTGTTCCTGAGCCGGTGTCTGCTGTTCCTGAGCCGGTGTCTGCTGTTCCTGAGCCGGTGTCGTCACCGCCCTGGCCGCCCGATGGACTGTCTGCTTCGCCCTGGCCGCCCGATGGACTGTCTGCTTCGCCCTGGCCGCCCGATGGACTGTCTGCTTCGCCCTGGCCGCCCGATGGACTGTGTTTTGCCCTGGTCTGTCTCTCCTGTCCCGCCTGGGTCGGATGGAGCGTCTGGTAGCCGCTCCATAGGGAGGGGGTTATGTCACATGTCTGTCCTGTCTTGTGTTGCACATGGGTGTTTGTTATGTTGTGCCATGTGCTGTGGTGATTGTTTATCCCTCCCCCTTGTTATCTGATTATTGGTTTATTTGCTCCACCTGTCTGTCTCGCTACCCTCCTTTGTTTGCCTCTCTATTTAGTCTTCCTGTGTTTGCTGTCCTGTGCTCGTTCGTTGTATTTATTATGCGTTGTATTCTGTGCCTGTTCCTGCCCTGCCTTGCCTAGTCTGTTTATGGATTTTGATTTGGTTTGTTTATTTATGTTTTGTCTATTAAAATAATTCTGCTCTGCACATGAATCCACGGAATTATTCCCGGTCCTCCCGTGACACCGATTCGCACGGGACTAATATTACCTCAATGGTAATATTACACGTCGGTGTTTGGCAAAATATTGTAGGTCATTTGCGGGGGAATTTTTACTTTACAAATTACAGACATGGCCGATTCGCACGGGATTAAGAACACAGACAACCTCCGCAGTTATTACACATGACTAGAGGTCACCAGATAATACGGATCCCGTGCGAATAGGGCTTTAAGAGACTGAAAACAGTGTCATCTTGACCTGCTTGACTTGTGTTTTTTTCACAGCAAAGCACTTGTAAGGGCCTGTAAGTATTGCATCAGCCGATCTAAACCCATGTCTTTCCATGTGTCGGACCAGGTCGAAGGAAGAGACAAAAGCCTGAGGTGGAGAATATCAATGTTCTTTATTGTAGATCAGTAGAGAGAACAGAGTTGAAGAAAAAAAGCAAAAGAAGTCTCTCGATCTTTATATATTTTATGGGTATTAGGTAAGCAGAGAGTTATTGTTTCCAGTTCTTCGCCTCTGACAGCAAAATAGGAAACAGGTTTTGCAGATTGCATTGTCTTAAAAGGGACCCTATAGCCTTTTAGTAAGATACAGAAAAGAAAAAAGTAGAGAAGATAGTAGAATAGTACATTAGTGCATGTTGTGATACACATACATCAAGTGTTATTATAGCAAAGCAAAAACTGTGGAAAATGAATGCTTTGCTACATCGTCCTGTGACTTTAAAAAACTCGAAATGGAGACATTCTCTTATCTCTTACTTATGAAGACCAACATGCACTGAGACCACACAATCATAAGATTAAACAAGAGCTAGAAATCTAAGAGCTAGAAAAATAAGTAATATGGTAAATGGTTAAAATGTATAACTGATTATATGATTAAATTGAATAATGAAATGAAAAATGGTTAAATGAATAGCAAAAACAAAGAAAATAAAACACAAGTGTATGGTTAAACATAATGGATTCATAAATGTCAGAATATGCATGAATATTAGATCATTTTTTATCTATTAGGCATTTTTACTTTCTTAGTTCACTTGCATTCTTTGAGTTTCTTTCTTTTTCATATTTTTTGTCTTTTAAATTCTGCAATAATTCATGTTGTTTCATGTTTTAAAATGTATCAAGAGAATTAATTTTGTAAGGTAACTTGATCGTAGTATCTAATTAGTTTAACCTTATATATATATATATATATTTTTTTTTTTTTTAAGTTAAATATCCTGAATTTTTATTCATCCTAACCCTAACCCAAACTTATACAACAAAAGACAAGTCCCATTTATCTGGCTCATCATTAATGTTTAAAACTGTTTCACATGACAACACACCATCTATGTTTCTCTTTATACAGTTGTTCAAGCCTCTCTTTGAGCTCCAGAACCTGCTCATCTTTTCTCTTTCTGAAATCATTCAATTCTTCTTCTTGTTTTCTGGCTTCATCTTCATGTTTCTTCTTCATCTCCTTTATTTCCTCTTTATGTTTCTGTTTCATTTCATCACACTCTTTTTCTTCTCTTTCTCTGCTGTCTCTCTCCTCTCTTTCTCTTCTCTTGATCTCTTCTTCTTGCTCTTGTTTCAGATCTTTCATCATTTTCTTCCATCTCTTTCTCTTCTCCTCTCGTCTCTCTTCATCCTCTTGTTTTCTCCTGTTCCACTCCTCTTTTCTCTCTCGCTCCAGCTGATCATAACGTCTCTTCATTTCATTTCTCTCTTCTTCATATTCTTTTTCTTCTCTCTCTCTTCTCTGTTTTTCTCTGTCCTCTATCATCTGTTTTTCTTCTCTCTCGGCTTCAAATGTCTTTCTCATTTTCTCCAGTTCTCCTTGTTTTTCTCTCAGTTGTTCCTCATGTCTCTCTTTTATCTGTATTTCCTCGTCCTCTCGTTCTGTCATCTGTCTTTTCTTCTCTTCCTCCCATTCTCTCTGTTGTCGTTTAATTCCCTCTTGAATCTCTTCATCTTCAGTCTCTTTTATTTTTCTCTTCCATTCTTCTCTCTCTTTCTCTTCTTGTTCCTTCCTCATTTGTTCCTCTAAATCTCTCTTTTTTATTTCCTCTTCCTGTTTTCTTCGTAACTCTGCCATGATGCGTTCCTGCTCAGTTTTCATATTTTCTTGACCTTGTTTACATTCTTCTTCTCTTTCTTTTAGCTGTTTTTCATATAGTAATCTCTGCTTTTTAATCTCTCTCTCCATCTCAACTATTTTCTGATCATATTCAGCTCTTCGCTGTTCTTCCTCTTCTGATCGTTTCTGATCCTCCATCTCTCGTTTCTTCTGCTCTGATTTTTCTTTCTCCTCAAACTCTCCCATCAGTGTTTCCTCTTTTCCTCTGAACTTGTTCTCCAGCCTCTCTCTCTCATCGGTCTTTAGTTTCTTCTCCTCCAGACTCTGTCTCATGCGTTTGATTTCCAGCTCATATCTGGCTTCTAATTCTTTAACTTGAGCCTGTTTTTGTCTCTTATTCTCTTCTAGTATTTTCCTTCTGTTTTCAACGGAGGTCGCTGCCTCCTGAAACATCTCATTCGTGAAGTATCGGCCCTCTTTAGATATCTTCACCTCTTCTATCATGTTTAACAGCTCAGTAACTTGCGTCCGATCTTGTGTTTCTGTGTTGTTAAAAGCCAGGAGTCTGTTTCCACATTCTCTGATCAGTTTCTTGAGTTCAGCATTTTTACTTTTCTCTACATATTGTTCTATTGTTTGATCTTTCAGAGCATCTCCGTTAGTGAAGAGAACAATACTGAAATCTGCTGCTTTTGGACCAAAGATCATCTTTATCATGTCTAAAGTGTCTTTCTCCTCTTGAGTGATTCTTCCCAAACTCAACACAATGATGAACACATGAGGTCCAGGTGCGGACAGTGAAACACACCTCATCATTTCTTCCTGCACTTGTTCTTTTGTCAGTGAAAGGTCTAAGAGTCCTGGAGTATCAACAACAGCTACTGATTTACCATCAACTTCAACATTTCCCTTCTGACAAAGAGTGGTCACCAAACCTTTATTATCTTTACTCTCAAACTCTTTTTTCCCGAGGATAGTGTTTCCCGTGGCACTCTTTCCAGTTCCCGTCCTCCCGAACAGCAAGATTCTCAAACCTCCTGGATCTACTGGTAAATCTTCTGCATCTGAAAATGACAATAGAGTTTAGAAATTAACAACAATTTATTTAATTTGGGACCCTAAGCAAACTATTTACAACAGTCCATCCTCCAGGCTATAATATTATATACATTATATAATAATATTATAATATTGTTATTAATAAATAAATTATATCAAATACATTTTTGTGATTTAAAAAAAATATATTAAAAGGATAAACAGTGCAGATTTATTTTCACAGCCATATTTATAATTCTGACCTTGAGGGTGTGTGTCTGTATTGTGTGTTTCTTCTCTTCTTTGTCTTTCCTGTTGTTTCTGTTTGTTCCATTTCTCTCGTTCTCTCTTCATCTCCTCTCGCATCTCTCTCTCAAGATCCTCTATGTCTTTAATGTCCCTTCTATATTGTCCTTCTCTTTCTATATATTCCTCTTCTCTTCTCTTTCTCTCTTTATCATGATTCTGTCTTTCTTTGTCCATCTTCATCTTCATTCTCTCTTTCTCTTCTTCATGTTTGAACTGAAGATCTTCTCTCTCTGCCTGTCTTTTTTCTCTCTCTCTTTTAAGTTTCTCATAATATTCATCCCATGTTTCCTTGTCTATTTTTCTCCTTCTCTCATCCTCCTCTTCTCTTCTCTTTCTCTCTTTATCATGATTCTGTCTTTCTTCCTCTATCATCGTCTTCATTCTCTCTTTCTCTTGATTATGTTCATCCATCATTGTCTTTTCTTTCTTTCTCCTTCTCTCATCCTCTTCTTCTCTTCTTTGTCTTTCCTGTTGTTTCTGTTTCTCCCATTCCTCTCGTTCTCTCTTCATCTCATCTCTCTCTCTTCGTCCTCTCTTTCTTTAATATCTCTTTTATACTGTTCTTCTCTCTTTCTAAACTCCTCTTCTCTTGTCTTTCTCTCTTTGTAACAATTATCTCTTTCTTCCTCCATCATCATCTTCATCCTCTTTTTATCTTCTTCATGTTTGTTCATCAGTTCTACTTTCTCTCTGTTCAGTTGCTGCACTTTTTCTGTCAGGATCTTCATCTGTTGTTCTTGTATTCCTCTTTCCATCTCTCTGAACATCTTACATGAGTAGTAACTGTCTCCGTTTTCTTTCACCATGTCGTCTATCTTCTTCAGTAGATCAGACACTTGTGTTCGGTCTCCAGTCTGATTATTATTGAACACATGATATCTGTTTCCACACTCTTCAATCAGGTTTCTGATCACAGACCCAGGTTTTCCCAGCCACTGTTCAATGGTTTTGTTCTTCAGATCGTCTCCTCTGGTGAAGAGTACAATAGTGAACATTAAAGATTTCTCACCGAACGTCTCTTGGATGATCTTCACTGCTTTCTCCTCTTCTTGAGTGAATCGTCCCACTGGTATCAGCAGGAGAAGCACATGTGGTCCGGGCAGGATCATGGAGATGCAGTTGCTGATTTCTCTCTGGATTTCCTCATTAGTAAGATCAGTATCAAACAGTCCTGGAGTGTCGATCACAGTAACGTGTCGGCCGTTGATTTCAGCTCTTTTACTCAGACACTCTTTAGTAACTGATTCATGAGATGATTCTGATATAAACGCTTCTCTTCCTAAGATGGTGTTTCCAGTTGAACTCTTCCCAGCTCCAGTTTTTCCCAGCAGAACAATCCTCAGATCATCTGCTCTCACCCTGGAATCTAAAGATATATCAAATTAAATTAAAAACAGTATATTGAATTTCAAGTGAAGATTGTCAATCTTACCGGTCATCAGACAATATTGTGTATAATTTTTACTAAAGCATCATGAGCAAATCATATTATTTCCTCTGAACTCAGCATGTAATATGTTTTTCTCACATATCTTTGTAAACATTTGCTGCCATGAAAATGTGTTTAATCCCTGCAGAGTTTCTGATCATTACCTTTTGACTGAAACCAAGTCTCTAATGAATGGATTTTCCTCTTCATTTCTTCAAATGTCTGCAGTTTTTCAATCTGTGCATCCAACAATGTCTCTGAGGAGAAACAAACACCATGATTTGCCTCAACCATCTGCTCTAGTTTCTCCATCAACACGGACACTTGTGTTTTAGGGCCAATGAAATGATGTCGTCTTCCAAATCTCTCAATGACAGACTGTGTTTCTTCATGTAGTTCTGCTGTCTGATGCTCTGAATTCTGCACTATGAAGATCATGATGTGTTTGTTGATTCTTGAGCTGAATATCTTCTGGATATTCTCCATTTCTGCTCTGTCTTCATTATTAAGAGGACCATCAAGAATAGTGAGGATGAACACATGAACTCCAGGATCACAGAGAGACACACAGCGGAGAGTCAGACGCATCACTTCCTCCTCTGAGATCTGAGTGTTGAACAGAGCTGGAAGCTCCACCAGAGACACCAGACGTCCATGAAGCTGCACGTCTCTCCTCACACACTCTGAGCTGAGCTCTGGTCTTCTGTCTCCCTGGTTCAGGAGCAGGTCTGATGTGAGGGATTTTAATCTTCTGTTACTCCCACACAGAACCAGATTCAGCTTCACACCCTCTGGAACTGTCAAAGGAATAAACTAGGTTAACAATCTGGTTTTAACTTCAAATTCACGTCATGTCAGAATAACTGCAACCTGGCAACAAGAAGTGTTTACAGGCTGTGATTCTTGCCAAAGGGCTGTTACTAATAAGGATGTAATGGTTTTCGGTAATATATAAAACCGAACCGTTCTTCATCCACGGTTCGACACGCACTTGCGCTGCGGTTGATCTCAAATCTGATGATTTCATCGTTGAGAAAAACAAAACAAAAAACGAAAAAGCTGAACAGGGCTATACAATAATGTGAAAGGCGTTCGGGACAGTTGATCAGGTGAACTGTCACCATCCCGTTCTGCGGCATCATGAAAGTTTATCATTTGTGTGTGCTTTTAATCCTTGGCAATTTATACATTCAAGCGCAAGAAGACACGGAAGAGAACTTGTGCCAGCTGTTTTGTGTGTGCACTCATTCGTAGTACAGTTTAAGTAAAATAGAGCTTTTCAGGTGCTCAAAGTCAGATGTTTCGTATCCCTGACATGTATCCCACGGACCTTTCTGAAGAAAAGACTGAAGGTAAAAGAAAAATGCAGGAGCTAAAACGAGCAGTAGAGGCAGCAGAAATAATAATAATAATACGTTTATTTTATTTAGCGCCTTTCTCAAACCCAAGGTCCCTTTACATAGTGGAAAGGCAAGTATACACAACAGCAACAACCAAAACAATACAACAAAGACAAGTAATCTGTGTGAAGCTATGAGTTTGGTGTGGAAAAATGATCATTAAACAAAAAGGTCTTGAGATGAGCTTTAAAGAGGGAAAGTGAAGGACAGTCACGAAGAGATTGAGGGAGGCTGTTCCAGAGTTTGGGGGCCAAGGCACTGAAGGATCTGCCACCCAGGGTGGAAAGTCTGGAGCGGGGGATAGCCAAGAGATTTTGGTCAGAGGATCTGAGTGAGCGGGATGGAGTGTACGGGATCAGGAGGTCGCGGATGTAGGGGGGAGCAAGGTTATGGAGCGCTTTGAAGGTGAGTAGTAGTACTTTGTATTTGATCCGGGACGGAACTGGTAGCCAGTGGAGTTGGTAGAGAATGGGGGTGATGTGTGCTGATCGTCTGGTGTGGGTGAGAAACCTGGCTGCCGGGTTTTGAATATATTGTAACCTTTGAAGTGATTTCACAGGGAGACCAAGCAAAAGTGAGTTGCAATAGTCTAGACGGGACATAATGACGCAGTTAACCAAACTGTGTGCATCACTAACAGAGAAGAATGGTTTGAGGCGAGCAATGTTGCGGAGGTGAAAGAATTATTTCATATTCCATAATTTTAGGTCAGAGAGGCAGTCAGTGAGGGTGCACGGTGGTGAATCAGAGGGAGAGTGAGTGGTCAAATAGAGTTGGATATCATCTGCATAACAGTGGAATTTAAGACTGTGGCTGTGAATGATTGGGCCAATAGGGAGGATGTATATGAGAAAGAGGAGGGGCCCAAGTACCGAACCCTGGGGGACACCACGAGTGACAGGGGACTTGGAAGACTGATAAGGACCAAACGTCACAAACTGCTTTCTGTTGAAGAGGTAAGACTGGAACCAAATGAGGGCTGTACCAGAAACACCAATAGCAGAAAGACGGGTGGTTAGAACATTGTGGTTGATGGTATCGAAGGCAGCACTAAGGTCAAGGAGTATGAGAATGTTAAGTGAACCAGAGTCAGCAGACAGTAGAAGGTCGTTAACGATGCGCAGAAGGGCAGTCTCCGTACTGTGACAAGAACGGAAACCAGATTGAAAAGGCTCATACAGGTCATGGTGATTAAGAAAGGTGTGTAGTTGTGAGGCCACCACTCTTTCCAATACCTTGGCCAGGAAGGGGAGGTTGGAGATAGGGCGGTAGTTACACAGTGATGTGGAGTCGCAGTCCGTTTTTTTGAGAATGGGTGTGGCTGCAGCAGTCTTAAGGGCAGCAGGCACAACACCAGAGTTGAGGCAGGTGTTTACCATAAATGCAATGGGTTCAGATAAGGATGTGATGCAAGTTTTAAGTAGAGGGGTGGGGGCAGGGTCAAGCTGACACGATGAGGAGTAAGACTTATTTATAATGTCAGTGATAGTGAGGGAGTCTATAGCAGGGAAATGGGAAAGCTGAGGGCCTAGGGAGGAAGGAGAAGAAGAGAGAGAGATCATATTTGGGTTGAAGCAATGGTAGATTTGGCTAATTTTGTCATCAAAGAAGTGTAAGAAGGAGTGATCATATGAAAGCGGCATTCAATGAGCTTATGGTCAGAAACACCAGAGATGGAACCAGAGACCGAGATGTCATTCAGACCAGAGGAGCAGAGCAGATCCAAAGTGTGGCCATGAGTGTGAGTTGGAAAGTCAACATGCTGTGTCAAACTAAGACAATTCAATACAGAGTTAAACTCTGAGGTGTAAGAACAATTTGTATCCACATGGATGTTAAAATCCCCTAACATTCAGACAGAAAATGTACAGATGGTTTAGGGGGGCGGTAGATCAGCAATAGTATAAGGGGTGGGGTAGAAACAACCTTCACAGCAATATATTCAAAGGATGTCACTTCAAATGGCCTAAGTTCTTTAACAGTCAGATCTGAGCGGTGCACTACAGCCAACCCACCCCCTCTCCCTACAGATCTGGGTTTGGATAAGTAGCAGTAGCCAGGGGGGGTCAGCATGTTTAAATTAATGCAGTCACTGGGTTGTTGCCAGGTCTCTGAGAGACAAAACAAGTCACATTTTTTGTCCACAATGATATCGTTTATTAGGGCCGTTTTGTTTGTGATTGAGCGTGCATTTAGGTGGGCAATGTTAAAGTTCTGACATGATGACAAGGTAGGGGGAGGCAGCCTAGGAGGGCGACAAAGGTTGTCAAAGTGAATTCCCCTGATCTTTGGCTGGTATCGTTGGCAACAATCGGGTGTGTAAACAGTTGGGATTTGAGCATCATGTCCAAAGATAAGAGTCGGTTGTCTTTTGAAGAGATGAACATAACGTGGACGCCGAATAATTCCAAGCGAACAGCAGTGTTTATACAGCGCCGGTTCTAGGGGGGCATGGCAGCGATAAAGTTTGAGAGCAGCAGAGGTGTAAACTGGCTCCATTTCCAAGTTACAAAAAACACACAAGCACAGCATAAGGCGAGCTGCGAGGACATTGATCGAGCTGCCAGCGGGAAACATGACATCGACACAGTAAAGTTACCACAAGTGACACAGCAACACCACGCTAATACTACATGTTAGCCAACCAGGCTCACAACACAACCCAGTCCGCAATGTAATCAGCGCAGTTTAGTACGCCAACCACTGAACAGATTGAGGACAACAACGAGGCAAGCGGGTAGAAACACACTCACCTCTGTAGCAGTCACTGTGAGGGGAGATAGGAAGAGAGCTCATGCAGGGGAAGAGCAGGTGTGCCGGACAGTGACAAACAGAACTGGAGGAGCAAGTTTGTAGCAAAGTTTGTAACATTAATCCACGGATTGGTACAGCAGCGGCAAAGCAACAATGTTCCAGCAACAGTGCAGGAAGGATTCGGCCGACACCAGGAAGAGATGTGGTAATCCACAACCACCTACATAGAAGGTACAGTGGGGTAGCGCGAAGATCAGCAAACAGACAGAGCAGTGTGAGTTGGATGAGTGCCAGTGATGAGTTGGAAAGTCATCAGTATCAGCGCGATATCCAAAGTAAAATCCACAGGGAAATTACAATAATACAGTCCAGGCAAACGACAGTTCAGCAAGTTCAGTTCAGCAGTACAGCAAGGAAGAAGATGTCACGGTAGACGCGAAAACAAACAAACAACAACAAAAAGTTCAAGCGAGAAGCGGCAGCAAAGCGCGCACAGCGTACTCTCACCGGAAACCGGAAATGACAAGAAAGTACTTAAGGCTGAAATACACTACACGACTTTTATAATTTAAACAGATTTTAAAACACTAGGCATCATACACTTGCTGACTTTTTAAATGGGAACATACACTGAAAAAAATTATTTTGCGGTGAAGTAAATACTGCAGAAAAAAACAATGTAATTTACATGAAAAAGTTAGTTCAGACAAGAATAAAAAAAACGAATCAACTTAGTTAATTAAATTTTCCGTATTGTTTTTTCACAGATGAGGATAATACACTACATGATTTTCTATTAAATCTGTCAGCTCAAATCTGCAGACTGACTCTGACTTTCGGCAACTTCCGTCAACTTGTCCAGAAAGTCGTGTAGTGTATCCCAACCTTCAGAGTCCGATGTTGTGTAGGAATCATAGACTTTACCCATTCAATAGTTGCAAAAGATTCAACAATTTATTCAGAAATATAAATGAATCCACTCACCCAGTGTCTTGATCTTCTCCTGTAACTCTTTGATTTCTTTATCTCTCACTCTGAGTTTCTCCTCTAGTTCATGTCTGACTCTCTCCTCTGGAGCTCTCATGTACATCTGAAGTGAATAGGGTTCAGTCTTCAGGCTGTCTATACAATCCAGCATCTTTGAGATCTGTGCGGAGTTTCTATCATCCTTTAACCCCATCGCACTGTACCAACTCCCATAGAGACTCACGATACTCTGAGATTCTGTGGATGCTACAAAATCGGACACACTTTTGTCAACAGTGAGTTCAGTGGTGAAAAGCACCATGAAGTGCTCATTAGAGTAAAATATTCTTTTAATCTTCTCCATTTCTGCTTTGTCGTCATTAGTCAGTGGACCGACAGGAGTAACAAGGACAAAAGCATGAACTCCAGGATGACAGAGAGACACACAGCGGAAAGTCTCCCGCATCACTTCCTCCTCTGAGAGCCGAGTGAGCGCTGGAAGCTCTATTACCGTAATCTGCCATCCATGAATCTTCTCTTTCTTCTCACACACTTTACTCATCTCTTTGTGAGGTTTACTCGGTTTCCCTCTAAGTATTTTAGACACTGAGATCTTGAGTGTTGTATTATATCCACACAGCACAATGTTCAGCTTTGCTTTTCCAGAAGTAGTCACTGAAACAGTATTTAGAAACCGTAGACTCAGTTTAGCTTTCGTAACAAACACTTCATTAAACAACAACAAAAATATAATATTATATATAAATTTACATTATATCGGAATAGTTCGAAACTGACAATTCCATCATCATAAACCCACGTGGTGTAACAAACACGATTCACTTTTTTTCTATTTAACACAAAAGGGGCATTTTATAGCTGTTTTTTTTACAATACTAAAGTGTAATGGTGTCTAATTTTCCTGCAAGTGTGATATTCAGTGTGTCAAGCCTAGCTCTGCCATATTCAGCTCAGCCGTGCCGTGCCTGTATTTCCCCCTACGGTGTGTGTACTGTATACGGGGCCGGCGCCAAGAGGGGGCATTTGCTGGCCACGCTCCACCAAACCGTTACTGTGCACCCCCTCCCCTCCCTATTATCCTGAAAAAAATACTTCGACAAACCTCCTCCATCACTTGCTGTTTTTGAATTCTGTTTGAGTTTTCCTTCCTCCTTTTTGCCATCTCCTCTGAATGAACCCCCAGATCGGCTCGGATCTTCATCCGCTGATGTTCCTCCATCCTCATACATGTTGCAGACGAGAAATTCTTCATGTTCTTCCTTGAGCATCTCCTCTGTCTTCCTGATCATCTGAGAGCGCCATTCTGGGTTTCTTGCATCAAACTTAAGATGTCCTCCTCCACATTCCTTTGTTAAATTAGTAATAATGTTATTTGTCATAGGAACCCATTTGATGCTGGAGCCGATAGTGGTATTCAGTAGCGTAGAAGTTATTATTGATGTGAGTGTCTCTTCATCAGTAGTCAGCACTATAGTGTGTTTAATGGCCTTCACACTGAAGAGGTTCAGCACAGTTTTCACTCTTCTCAGGTCCTCCTCACTGAAGTCATTATTCTGCAGGACGAGTAAGATCACATGAGGTCCTGGAGCAGACAGAGACACACACTCTCTCACTCTCTGTGTGAGCTGATGCTGTGTGAGATGTGGCTGGAGAAGGGGAGCAGTGTTGATGACTGTGATGTGTCTCTTCTCCACCGTTCCACTGATTCTCTGACTATGCTGCTGTAAATAAGATGATGAAGCTTCACTGTGAAACGCTGCTGTTCCCAGTATGATGTTTCCCACTCGGCTGTTTTCTGACACATTTTTTCCCAGCAGAACAATCCTCAGATCACTCACTGAAAAGGATCACAGACACACACACACACACACACACACACACATTGGGTTTCCATGTTCTAATGGGACTTTCAATAGACATAATGATTTTTATACTGTACAAACTGTATATTCTGTCCCCTTACACTAACCCCACCCCTAAACCTAACCATCACACACACACACACACTAACCCCACCCCTAAACCTAACCATCACACACACACACACACACACTAACCCCACCCCTAAACCTGACCATCACACACACACACACACACTAACCCCACCCCTAAACCTAACCATCACACACACACACACACTAACCCCACCCCAAACCTAACCATCACACACACACACACACACACACACACACACACACACACACACACACACACACACACACTAACCCCACCCCTAAACCTAACCATCACACACACACACACACACACACACACTAACCCCACCCCTAAACCTAACCATCACACACACACACACACACACACTCACACTAACCTCACCCCTAAACCTAACCATCACACACACACCGTCACACAGTAACCCCACCCCTAAACCTAACCATCACACACACACACACACACACACACACAGTAACCCCACCCATAAACCTAACCATCACACACACACACACACACACACACTAACCCCACCCCTAAACCTAACCATCACACACACACACACACACACACTAACCCCACCCCTAAACCTAACCATCACACACACACACACACACACACACACACACTAACCCCACCCCTAAACCTGACCATCACACACACACACACTAACCCCACCCCTAAACCTGACCATCACACACACACACACACACACACACACTAACCCCACCCCTAAACCTAACCATCACACACACACACACTAACCCCACCCCTAAACCTAACCATCACACACACACACACACACACACACACACACACACACACACACTAACCCCACCCCTAAACCTAACCATCACACACACACACACACACACACACACACACACACACTAACCCCACCCCTAAACCTAACCATCACACACACACACACACACACTCACACTAACCTCACCCCTAAACCTAACCATCACACACACACACACACACACCCTAACCCCACCCCTAAACCTAACCATCACACACACACACACACACACACACTAACCCCACCCCTAAACCTTACCATCACACACACACACACACACTTTGAACATAGTGGTGGTTATAATCTAAGATAAATCACTTATGTAAAAAGAATTTATTGCATTTGGTTATCCGTATCGGAAATTGCTATCTATAAAGATAACTATATTAGCGTCCACACCAGCGGACGATATTGTTCTGTTTATTATAAGCACGTTCTTGTCTGCGCTTTAAATGCTCAAACTCGTTACAGCAGGATGGATTCTGATTGGCTGTCAATGTTTTTATTGTTCATCAGCTGGACAGAAATGTTCTGAAAGTGATTCCAGCGATATCATTACTCTGTTATCGTTATAGTTGTGGTGTGAACTCTGTTATTCTTTAATATTGCGATTTTCTTTTAGAACTATCTTTATAGTTATCGTTGTTGGTGTGAATGGGCCTTTACCCATACATTTTCATTAAAGGATCACATAAATATTTCAAGTTGACACATCTTAATATCACTGCCAGTGATTTAATTCACTTACTGTAAGGACGATCAAGGGATGGACGACTTCTGCCTGCTGCTGGGAAAAAAATCACACACACACACACACACACACACACACACACACACACACACACACACACCCTTAATCAATCAACAATTACACATACTTAACACAATCATACAAAAAATAATTATTTTATCACCAATTAAATTATAAAGAGTTCACAAACAAAACACTATTTACACACCATTTATAGGCAACAAATTCAACCATGTTTTCTGTAGTTTATAGCCTATATATATATATATATATATATATATAATAAGGGTTCTCAAGTTTTATCAAAAGCTTGGAGTGAGATCACATGCGGTTATGGGAGGAGTCATAATGAAGTATACAATACGTCTGTCTTTATCTTCTGAATTTGAACTATTCTGAGAAGTGTCTGAAGTCTTTTCAATATGAAGTATTTTCAATATGAAGTCTTTGCTTCATATTTAATAGCGCTCGTTATCGATCTTGATAATGCTAATGCTAATATAATCCTTATTCAGGCCCGGTTCTAGAACCAAATCACTGAGGGTGCTTCTGAAAATAGTGAGGGTGCTTCCTGCTTACATAAACATAGGAAATGGCTCCCAATCGTCATCAGTCTGAAACAACGCAGTCTCATGAAAGTGCGTATCAATACCACGAATGTTATTTCTCGTGCCATTAATACGCCAAACGTGTTTTTTGCGTGTATATGCTACGCACTGAAACCCCTTGGGTAGGAGGAGGGGGTGGGGGGTGCATGCGTATTACACGCCATAAAGTGCGTATCATATGCATGCAAAAACGAATTTTTGCTGTATAAATGGCGCGAGAAATAACATTCGTGGTATTGATACGCACTTTGATGAGATCGTGCTGTCTGAAAATAGTAGGGAGACCGGGGATGCATTTAGAGTGATTTACTGCATGGTTTAAATGCAGTTAGAATGGTCAAAGTTCAAAATAGGGGGGAACGCCCTCTACGAGTTTTTGTCCTTTACATTTATATCATATGATATAGTTAAGAAATGTTGAACAAAGAGTGCTGTTTTTCCCAAATATCAGCAGTAGGACTATTGCAAATGTGTGAACAATTGAAATTAATTTTATTCTGCAGTCGAATAATGAAGTTAATATAAGTAACTAACATTTTAAACATGTAGCTTCTGACGACAATGCATCAGTCCTTTTGAACGAAACAGCTGATTTAAAGATTAAGGTCACTCGGCGGCACTAGGTTTGTCGCCGGTGTTTGCAGGGGTGTGAAGCGGTGAGAGTGAGGTTGTAGGGCGGGGTTCGCTGCTGTCATCGGCAGGCGGTGTCATTTCATCTTGTGATGTACTAGAGGTTTGAGCTTTCTTGAGCCAATATCTTATGTCCATGATGAAAAATGGACAATTCATATTTTTAGGCACCTAAAGCCCCGTCTAAGAAAGTCAGCGAACTAATTTCCTGAGCGCACACACGCAAGCAAAGTGGGCAATTTAAGAGACAGCTTCACCTATGCGTATCACGATCGCAAAGGACACAACCAATCACATGCATTAAACATGAGAGCATAATTAAATAAATTCTGATTTGAAAAATCGTGTAAATGGATTTATTTTGTATGTGTGTGAAATCCGTCTGTGATTCTATTGTCGGCGAAATCTCGTTTACATGTGTGCTATTAATAATTTCATCTGAGGGTGCTTTCACTTTTGTTTGAGGGTGCTTAGCACCCCCGTAGAAGCGGGCCTGTCCTTATTTGCTAATGTCCTAACCCCCCCCCCCCCCCACCCCATCAAGACCCTTATTATTTTATTACTTTCTATTTTCATTGAAGTGACACTGAGAGTGTAAATATGAAATATAATTAAAATATTAAATATATATTAAATATGAAGTTGTTAATTGTGTAAAATGTTCTCATTGGTCTTTGAAACGAGCCTCCGAAATGCAATATTCACGAATCTGAACGCATTTTGTCCAAAAGTCATAGAACTGCAGTCACTGAAAGCTCCTCCATCATCGCTTGTGTAGATTTATGGAGTAAAAAGGCCTCATTTCGTATATTTGCATTCTTTTACTATTAGGCACATCTGATCAATCCCAACATGCTTTAAGATTGTGTTACGTTTGCATCACTATATGCTTAAATTTAAATGTCTAGCTTTGGTTTGTTGTTCGAATTTTAACATGCAAAACTATCATAACATCGGCATAGATACAGAACTGATGTGTAAAGTGTAGGCTATGATGTGGCCTTTTATATACGTCGGTTATTCTTCTTCTTGGTGTTAAATGCCACTTTTAAACACAAATATAAGAGCGTGAAATAACTAAACGAAGTAAACCATTGTCAATTGTTGGATCATATTTCATAAACACTACAAAATCATTGAGGAAACTGCTGGATAGACTATATTTGTGCCTTAATTTGATTCTTACCTGAACTCGACGCCATTTCAACACCAACACACTGAAATCAAAACTGAAAGAAACACTGAAAGACGAGCTCATCTGTGCCTCAGCTTTATTTATAAACCTTAATTGAAATGGGATACAGAAGATACGCTTCCTTCTAGCTCTGATGAATAGAAAGAGCATATACAAACATTTTCATTATTCAAAATTCTTATTTCATTCATACATATATATTTATTAATGAGATAAGAATTTAAGTTTCAGATTCTAGTCATGGAGCGCTTTTGTAAGAGGTTCAGTGTCCTTGCGTGTTTCGGCCAGAGGGTGGCGCTGTAATGTTGAATAATCTGATCCTGGAGGGTCACAGTCCCTACCATATTGGCGCTTTTCCACTGAATGGCACGGCTCGGTTCGCTTTAGCTCGGTTGCTGTTCCACTGCAGTTAGTAGCCTACCGCTTCAAAGCGGGTGGGATTATGACTGATCGTAGTTTATCCGCTCCTCAGGAACCAACAAGAGGACCGTCTGCGCTTCCCGTCCACTGACCACGATTCAGCCATTTCTTTTTTGGAAGTTTTTTTTCTTCAAGCAAGTCAAGCAAGTAGTTTTAAAACAGGTGCTACAGCGGTGGCTGTTACTGGCTATTTAAGTCTAGCGGGTTTGATGTCTCGCAAATACAATGACGCTGGTAGTGACGATTCTGTCTGTCTGACCAATCAGTGATCTACAGTGCTTGCACGTCACATATTAGTATCGGTACGGTACGCTTGGAACCTCAACAGAGGTGGTACCATTTAACGCGAGCCGAAGCGAACCGTACCGTACCATGCAGTGGAAAAGCGCCAATAGACTGTAAAAAAAAAGATGGACGACGCCCCTTCGCTCTCTTCCATTGGTCAGAAAAAGCCGCCAGTGTCCCGATATGACGCTGACATCTTGGGAATTGAGTCTGCGCTAGTGGTGGAAATTTTGATTCTTTCCCGAGATTTTTAGTTCGTTCACCAAAATGATTCGTTCAGTTTTTTTTCCATATTACACAAATACGTCAGCAGCAGGTGCGGCAAAATGTTTTGTTCAACTAACATATTTACTTGTTACAAAATAAAAACTGATTTGACTTTATTAAAAATGGTGCCCTACTCATTAAATGGATAAAATAAGTCTAAATAAGCGATCAAAGTCTTTACACTCTTTTTATCTTTTAAATTACACTGTTTTCGGATGACCAAATCACAAGTGTTTTTTAATTTGTTTGCATACTAGGCAGGCTAGTTAACATTATTTGTTTGGTCAGAACGAGTTAAACGAGGAGTTATGTTCTGTATGTAAGATATGAATTGCGCGTGCACAGTACGGATACCTGCGCTTTGCATTCACTTTCTGCGGATTGATGAACTAGATTGACAGAATGGCCGACCTGGTACACAAACTGGGTATAGCAACCAGTTCGTTCAATTCGTTCACGAACGGGAGATTTCTTTCTTGTTCAGACTCAAAACAGAGCAAGTTCGAACAACTGGTTCTTTCATTCACGAACGAGATGTATGTAACAGTTCATTTCACTCGTTCAAGCTCAAAAGGCCGCATTCGTTCACTAGATTCAACCAATCACATGCTCCGTCCTCGTATCATACTCGAAGGCTATTGGCTCGAGGTTTAGTTACTCTTTGTCTTTGACAGATGAACCCATAGACATAATAAATACTTAGACACCCTATTGGCCGCTTTGGAGCGTTGCTGCGATACGTCAACGTGTCCGCCATTTTGCGGAGGGCAAGACTGCGCTGTGAACAAATGCAAGTAAACGGGTGAGCTGCGGTTTTCCTGGATAAAAACAATAATAACGTTTACATTTATCAGCCGATTTCAGTGGTTTGCACGTGGTGTACGTTACTATTACTAATTATATAATTACCAAATACAACCAGAAAAAAATGTTCAGTCTTGTTTGTGAAAGGTAATTCCCCGAGACCTGTTTTCAATTGTGTGGCGACTTGTTCAGCCCCAAGCAGCGCACGAAACAGACATTTCCTCAATTCCCATAATGAGAGGAATGGGCAAGCTGCCCTCCTTGATATGGCGGCGCCGTTGACGTACGCTCCAGCAGCCAATAGGGTGTCTATGTATTTATTATTACTATGGCACGCTTGGTCCCTATAAAACAGTGTTTCCCAACCCTGTTCCTGGAGGCACACCAACGCTACACATTTTCCAACTCTTCCTAATCCTAAAGTCCTTCCTAAAGTCAGATGTCAGATGCAGACTCAACTTTGACCAGGTTGTTGAAAGCTAGAAGGAAATTCAAGAGTAAATAGGAATTTGGTGGTCTAAACTTTCTAGATGTGACTTCCCTAAATAATAATTTCAGGATAAATGAGCCTATTCTTCCCAAGCTTGTTCTCTACGGTGGGAATTCTCCCTTTCTTATGGTTATGTAACTACTGTAACATCAATAAATTGCGCCTTAATTTTCACAAACAAGTGTTTTTGGCTTGGCATCTAACTTATAAACATAATTTTAATCCTCACAGTTATTTTGATTGGAATAATTGTGATATTCTTAATAAAAACAAGTCTTGCGGCTCTACTTTTTCCCAGATTGGGTCAATAATAATATTATTTTGGTCAATTGATCAATGGTGATGGACACTTATATTCCTGTCCAGAGTTTTTGAGCAGGTATAATATAATATAATATGATATAAGAGCGGTATTACAGACCTGTCACTCACCATGTTTGCTGTTGTAATGGATGCTATTAATAACTCTTCTCAAAGACTCAGATCCCAGTCTTCTTCATTATTAGCTCACCAGTTTCATACCATGATTGGGATTATTTATTATCCCCAATAATATATTTATTATTTATTTATTTATCCAACTCTTCTGGTCGTAACAGGAGAATTAGACGGTTATTTCACACACAGTGTTTGTCGACATTCCATGGAAGAAAGTGTGACTGTTGTCTGAATATTTATGAATATAACCAATAAGGTAAACAATCTTACAAATTACTTCATATTTTTTTTATCCTGTGAAGCTCTATTTAAAATAAATATTTTCTGATATTGACTCTCTGTGTTATCTGTTTCTCATCTCTGCTGGGAATAATCACACAAGTGATTTTGTATTTGTGTACGCACATTCTCATCACAATCAGTTTTTCTTTATGCAAAGATGGTTTTTTTTTGGTCATCTCCTTCACATCCGGCATTCGGCAACTCCAAAGCCCTTAACACTGTCTCTCTGTGTCATTTCAATAATATTTTCCTGTAATTGAATGGTCAATTATACTTACCCCTGAGGTTTTGATTCTTGCAATTATATAATAAAAAATACGGGGAAAAAGAGGAGGTGAGAAACGAGGACTAAGGAAGCTTTCCTGATAAGTCATGAGCGAGGATACAGGCCCTGTCCCAAATAACACCATAAACACTCGCGGTCTTCCTACGCGTCCACACTTTCATGATGCTGCTTTGGTCCTGTCCCAAATACAGTCTTGTGGACTTGAAATGCCTGCCGTGTGCCATCCGTTAAGTCCATGAGACTTAAAGGATTAGTTCACTTTTAAAAAAACTTTTGCTGATAATGTACTCACCCCCATGTCATCCAAGATGTCCATGTCTTTCTTTCTTCAGTCGAAAAGAAATGAAGGTTTTTGATGAAAACATTCCAGGATTTTTCTCCATATAATGGACTTCAATGGGGTCCAAACGGTTCAAGGTCCAGATGAGCGTTTCAGTGCAGCTTCAAAGGGCTTTAAACGCCACCAGACGATGAATAAGGGTCTTATCTAGCGAAACCAGCGTCATTTCTAAAATAAATAAAAGTTTTATAAGCACAAACACTCGCCTTGCTCTGTTCTGTGATGCGTGTTCGTGACGTCACGTAATACGCAATTACGTTGAAAAGGTCTCACAGAACGCGCATCACAGAACAGAGCAAGGCGAGCATTTGTGCTTATAAAACTTTTATTTTTTTTTGAAATGACGGATGGTTTCGCTAGATAAGAGCCTTATTCATCGTCTGGTGGCGTTTAAAGCCCTTTGAAGCTGCACTGAAACGCTCATCTGGACCTTGAACCGTTTGGACCCCATTGAAGTCCATTATATGGAGAAAAATCCTGGAATGTTTTCATCAAAAACCTTCATTTCTTTTCGACTGAAGAAAGAAAGACATGAACATCTTGGATGACCTCTAATCCTTTAATAATGCCGAAAGTGCATGTGAAGTGTGCCATTTGGGACAGTGTCCTGAGGGAGTGGAGCTAGGACGCAAGGAAAGGAAACGAGGATGCACTAATGAGAAGCTGTTTAAGAGTGTTTAAACTCTCCAGGATCGCTGCTCTTAACACACTGAATTCAGTCGGGTCAGTTTATGTCAAGGGTCTATGAATATATTTTGTGCACTAACACACCTCTCCATACAGATGAGCTGAATGTAATGTGGGATCTGAGAAATCATACTTTTTATATGTTTTCCCCCAAACTGATCATTTCTATATAATTCTTGTGTGTGGCACTCCAAACACCCTGTTTTGACTGAGCAAGCGACCCGAGTTTGAGTCCGGATTATCCGGCCTAATCCTAACCCTACCTCGTTACAGCGCCTGCTAGGGTCACTTTATTTCACACACACCAGTTTGTGCTTCCTCTCCAATATATGTAGGCCTATACTTGTATTAAACTGATACTTACTTTGCTATTTAAGTAAAATCTTCAATAAACATAACAATGATTTATTAAGAACAATGCATGTGAATGACGATTCCCTTTAGGAGAATATGACCGCAGTGTGAGTGTTTTCATTCATGAGTGCGCGCGCCCGTGTGTGTGCGCGTGAGTCACAGAAATGCGCGTGACGTCACCGCTCTACCTGAGTTTCGGCTGACGGTGAAACTCTCGAGCAGAGATTCAAACACACGCGAAACGCGCTTCACACAGTTTCACACGGACACACGGCGAGTGTGTGTGCGCATTATCCGGTTTACGAACGATACTCTCGGACTTTAACCACGTTTATTCATAAACCGGCTCGTTTTTGCGGTAAAGGCCGCAGGATTGGTGTTTTTCCCTTGTTTGACGCTTCCTGAAACCCTCAGGTGAGTCTCATTAATATTTATATCACTTTTATATTTCATATTTATAGGCTTTTACTTACATTTAAACAATATAATGTGCTCAAATATGCTCTACTATCGGAATTTAAGTGTTTTAATCGGTTGCAAAAAGTTTTCGTGATTAAGTATCGAATATCAAAGTCACCAGCTTATGGTTTATCTGACGCTTATTTCTGATTATATTAATAAATATATATTATATTAATTATAGCCTATAGAATAAATCGCTGAATAGATGATCATAATTAAGTGTAATTATTAATAGGCCTATGAGCTTTATCTGGCCTGTGTTTTCAATCAAATTACATATTCAATGAAACTGCATCAATTTAAATGCTGTTTAGCCTACTACTGCTGCCAATAATAATAATAGTGTTTTTTAGTATTAGGTGTTCAAGCACGAAGAGCTGAAACCCTATTGTAATTGTTGATTTGTAAAACGTATCGTGCACAGTAAGTGCTGGAGCCTTGAAACTGCAAGATGCTAGTACAAAAATCGAGGAGAGGTTATTAAAGTATGACCCCGATTGGCCCATAGGTGGCGCTACAGCAACCAAACGTACAGAGCTTTCCTTATCCAATGTTTTTTTTCCCTCGTGCTAAAAAAAATTCCGTGAACACGGCAGTGTCTCAAAATATCTGCGTACACATGAAACCGACTCAACCCGATGTAGTATACATCCCAGACCAGTATGTGGCGCTGTAATTCTGCCATAGAGATACACTAAAAATGCGAGAGGAAGACTTAGAGCATGCGCATAAACCTTGCGCGCTGTAGGCTACTATACATAGACAGTAAAAAAAAAATACTATACAATAACATTAGGCACAGTAGCTTCTAATTTTCTTTTTTACCAAGAACGTTTATAGAACAACAGTAAATGTCCTGGCTCAAAATAGGAGTCACGATATTCGATTAGTTAGCGGACTCAGAAATCTTGCCACAAAAACCGGCAAAAGTAATGAATGTGTCAAATATAGCAAGGAGACATTTTAATTGTTTATTAATAAACTAGTGTTTTCTGTGTCAGTCTTGCCTGAAAAGATGAAGTTGACGATGCTGACTCGCCAGTATTGTGATCGTGCCTATGGAGTAATGCACTCATACGGATTAGGCTACATTAGAGAGAGTTTCTTTTCGTTTTGAATTGTTGTTCGATGTTTAATAAAGGTAGACATTTCAAACTTTCTATATATTTATGAGTTTCGGTTAATTTATGAGACGAGCTCCAGTTCACGAGCAATGCAAGTTATATCGTGCCGGCGCGTCGTGTCCTGATATTGTCTGCTATAGCCTATATTTGCTTCTTATTGATTAAATCCAGGGAATTGGTTGATGAAACACTGATTAAAATTAAGATACAATTTATACAAAACGAAATTCACTTTAAAGTAATGCTTTATACAAAACAAAACTTAATGTGGTAAAAATTAGGTTTCACGATATATTGCGCATCTCATTACTCATGCGATTCACTTTTCATAATCACCATAGATTAAATAAAAAAATAACATTATTTAAACATAAATATTATACTAAATACATTTTTTTAAATGGCTACAGCATAAATTATAAATAAAGGAATACAAGAGGCTCAGTAGTTTCTGCAGCATTATATTATATATTATATTATATTATTATACAAGCAGTTCGGCAGTTGCTGTTACGTGACTGCAGTGTCTGACTAGTCGACACGTGGGGTGATGACATCAGCGTTTCACAAAATATGTAGGCTACACGAAAACGCAAGGGTTTCGTTTTCAGATTTATCCACTCTGGGACCCGGTTTCAAAAAATAGCGGATTCAGTGTCCCAAAACGCCGGATCCGTCCGGACGAAACGCCAATACGACACACAATGTGTGAACGCGTCTCCGTGTGGACAGGGCCTTATGGTGTGTTCACACCGAACGCGAATTTAATTATTTGCGCGAGTAGATTACATACAAAGTCAATGCAAAGACGCGAATTGGGTGACGCGTTTGCCGCAAACGTTTTCTGCGCAAGTTGAAAAGTTTGAACTCTAGTGGAAGATTCGCATGACGCTTTGTTGCGTCAGCCAATAATCGAAGAGCTAATTGATACGTCCGGTCCATCACTGTTGTCGAAAATGGAGGAGATGCTAATTGTGCGGTTCCTGGAGAAGAGTTTAGTGCGCCAATGGTGCTGTGAACCGCGGATCGCTAATCCGTGAGACCCCCGGCTTGGAACGGCTGTAAGTCCCGTCCTAAACCACCTAGATCCTTGTGGGAGAGCTTGTTGGAAAGAGCCTGTCCTCATCTAGCTTCGATTCGAGTATGGTGTGATTTGGCCCTGGCATTCCCGAGATATAAGCCCAAACAGATATGCATTTCAGCGGACATTACTCCCGGTCCCAATCACCGAGCAACAGCGGGGTGGTCTTGTTCAACAGGGCTCCTCTAACACTACAGAGTTTCAGATTTTTTTCACTTTCTCGTCCCCGAGATATAAGTGAAAAACCAATTTTCCATTCATTAATTTTATTGGTATATGTAGGCTGTAATGCCACTGTTGTCCTCTAGAGGGAGCAGCAGCATTAGACAGTAGAAGACCACTGACTGGCTCACTTTCACTTTGACAGACTTGTTTTCACCAGTATTCTGCACTAAAGCAAACCAGTTTCTCCATGTTAACTATTATAAGACAATCATATTTTCTCAGAGTTTATCACTTCATTTTTATTGACACTTCACATCAATGCTAGCAATGTGGTATATCACGATAGAAACATGGTAAATCATTAAATAATACTATTACATGGTGTATAAATCATGCTAGAATGTGTTATATCATGGTAAATCATCCTATAACATGGTAAACTAAGATAAATCATGGTAAACTATGGTAAATCATGCTAGAATCATATTACATCATACTATAATGTGTTCAATTGTGGTAAATCATGGTGAATCATACTAGAACTTGGTGTATCATGGTAAACTATAGTAAATCATGAAAAATCACACTAAAATGTGGTATATCGTGGTAAACTATGGTAAATCATGCTAAAACATGGTCTTTTCAATCTATTATGTCAGTGGTTAAATGCTTGCTAAATAAAACTTAATGTTGTTTGATGCTTGTGTGCTTAAAGGCCTTAGGTTATCAAAGTATGACCCCGATTGGCCCATAGGTGGCGCTACAGCAACCAAAAGCACTAAATCGCTCATAACTCTTAGACCGTTTGACTTAGACACAATGGTTTTACACCACTGTGATCCTTGGCTCAAGACGGACAAAATGTATATCTCAAATTTCGGACCATAGGTGGCGCTATAACTGTCAAAAAAGTAAAAATAGTCTCCTCCTTATTAGGGGTTCAAGCACGAAGTGAATTTTCTGCTATGTCCAATTTTGTCCAAAACCTACTTTTGCGAACTAGTCCCTGGTTTTTCGCCCGATCCGAGCCAAACCAGTCTAGGGCAATTCTCTGGACTCTCTAGATCCAGAGAATTTATAGAGATCGAACCATAGGTGGCGCTATAACTGTTAAAAAGCTTTAAAACCATATATTTCCGATGGTAAATTGTCTGTATTGGCTGTAAATGGACTTTTCCATCTATGATGTCAGTGGTAAATGCTTGCTAAATAAAACTTAATGTCTGAAATGCTTATGTGCTTAAAGACCTCAAATGCTTGAACCCCGATAAATGCTGCTTGCAGCTTTAATTATTATTAAATGTAGTATATGACCTGTTATATATTTTATGCAATTCATACAATTCATACATTGATGTGTGTTTTCCAGGAGCTGGTCATGTCGTCTCACCCGCGCCGGGTCCGGCTCAAGCCCTGGCTGGTGTCTCAGGTGGAGAACGGCACGTTTCCCGGGCTGGTGTGGCTCGACCGCGAGGCCAAGCGCTTCCAGATCCCATGGAAACACGCCACGCGGCACACACCCCAACAGGAGGAGGAAAACACCATCTTTAAGGTGAGTGTCGGGGGCCTGTACCATGATGGTGGCTGAACAAACTCAGGGTTACAGGACTAGTTTCGAGCATAGGCGGAAATCGCGGGGGGGGGGTCGGGGGATCTGAGGGTTGTACCCCCCTAAAATATCAACAAAATACGTGTATTGTAAATAATATAATTGCTATTGAGAAATGTTATGTTTATTGTCCCCCCCAACATTTAGATGAAATTTTCGCCCCTGGTTTCGAGTTGACAAAACCAAACCAATCCAAACAGGCTTTGTTAGTCCCATGATGCAACTTTCTGTCAACTCAGGCTTTGTTCCTGAGTTTAGGTGTGACATCAGTAGCCAACAGCCAATCACGTGCTGAGAAAGAGTGAAACCGATATTTTCTTCTTGCTGTGTAAATATGCAGTCTATGAACGAGGACAACCACAAGAAAAAGACTTAGTGAAGTTAGTTTATACAGTTGATAAAGGTATAGAGAGAATTGAACATTTAAGCTCACGTTTTATAGCTTTATCTATTGATTCTAAAGCGTATTTATGTTACCTTTATATAATTATTCATTTAAAATGTGCGTAATCAAGGCTCGAAATTGCGACCATTTTGGTCGCCTGAAATTTAATCTGTGCGACCTAAAAATATATTTGGGAGCGTTTGTGCGAGTGCAAATAATGGTTGTGGTGCGACCCTGTTTTCATTTCTCTAAGGCCCCATCCACACTACTGCGTTTTAGTTTAGAAACGGAGAATTAAAACGAATACGATCTCCGTCCACACCAGCGTTTTAGCTGCGTATTAGAATTGATCTCAGTCCACACTAAAGCTATGTTTACACGGAAACGATCTGAAGAGAAAACGCGAAAGTGGCGTTGCGTTATCACTTTTTATTCTGCGTTTAGACGAGCGTTATGGGGGGGGAAATCCGCGTGCATATGGTGACGCAAAAGTGTGTGAAATTCGATGTAGTGTGCACTCCAGGTGGCTAGGTGGCGATGTGGAGCACTGATACACAACACCAATATCTGAGAATATTTTGTACAACTGCTGAAAAGACTCTTGTTTATCAGAGCTGCTGGGGCAACTTGAAGGTCCGCCGTATGGAAATAATCCGACATGTTGGTTGTTATGTTCCTGTACTGGCGCATGCCTGTGACGTAAACGCGTACGCGACGAGAGCCACCGAGAGCAGATTTGCGTTTTTACCCTTTAGACGGGAACGCGACGGTGGAGCGTTTTTAAGATTTCCACTCTGGAGGGGGGTTTCACTTTTTTGCGTTTTTAAGCCCCCAAAACGCCGCCACTGTGTAAACGAAAGGCACATCCGATAAAATATTTTTACGTTTTCACACGGAATCGTTCTCGTGTAAACAGGGCCTAAACTTCTCCGTTTTAGGTCTTCGTTTTTGCAGTTTTAGTCTGGACGGGAGGTGCAAACGTAGCAAAAGGTCTCCGTTAATAAACGAAAACGTAGTGAAAACGGACCATCATTCTATCCAACGTTATATTACCAATCCAGGGGTTTTCCTGCATTACATTTTTTTTTGGCGGTTGCCAAAGCCTTACTTGATCGGTGAGTGATGTAGAATAGAAAGCCTGCTGCGCTTGACAGACTCTCTGACTACGAGAGAGAGAGCGAGCCCCGGCCGCGCGCGCGCACTCTCACGTCTTCAACAACACGAGCGCTGTCTTGATCTCTCACTCGCGCATTAATCAACATCATTTGACACGATATAAAAAGGTCGGAAGACCAAAGTTTCACGTGGAGTATTCGGATTTTATTTCTCTCCTGAATTACCGCGGAGTGTGAATTGTGCTAAAAAATAAACTGCCGGTGTTCTGACGATTCATGCTACCCATCGAGATTTGCTACTTACTGGTTATGCGCATGTGCAGACTCACCATTTTTTTTAACAAAAGGTAAATTTACATGTGTTATGTAATTTCCCTTTAAAAAATGCTAACTACCATATGAATATTTGTACGGTCAGCCAGCTGAACAAGAATAACTGAAAGCTTCAGTTTCAAGGAAAGGTGTGCTTTGACAAGTCAAAGATTAATTCTTTTCACACCGTTTTAAAAATAAAAACAGTAGCCTAGTCTACAGTAGCTACTCATAACTTAGAATTGTATTATAATTGTATTTCATATAATATTAATCTACATTCTGTGATCGATTCGCGCTACGGTAGCATTTTTCGACAAGGCAGCACAAATCGTCACCGGGACTGATGCGTGTGTGTTTGCCAGGCCTGGGCCGTGGAGACCGGGAAGTATCAGGAAGGCGTGGACGAGCCGGATCCGGCTAAATGGAAAGCTCAGCTGAGATGTGCTCTGAACAAGAGCCGCGAGTTCAACCTCATCTACGACGGGACCAAAGAGGTTCCCATGAACCCGCTGAAGATCTACGACGTGTGTGATATTCCTCAGACCATCAGTAACCCAGGTAACACCACACACACACACACACACACACACACACTTTTCAGGCATACATATTCATGCAATTTCATATTCCATAAATCCTAATCTATTTGCCTCTTAAACCTGACATTGTAAATTACGAATATTAACACATTTCCATCTCTTGTGGAGGAAAAATGCATAAACTCTTAGCAACACTAGAACATCACCGTAGTGTCCTACCAGCTGTAAAATGTAACACTAATTAATAATTTCATAACATTTAATATATTTCTTAATATTGTAATAATCTCAGATATATTATATTTTGTATAATGTGAGCTGTTGTTGGTTTCAATTAAGTAAAACAAGTAACAGGTTATTTAATTGTTCAGATTAAACGTTTCTATTATTATATAATTATCTGATTAATTTGAAGTAGCTATTTGTCTTAAAGGCTGAAACACACTCACTTTAATGGTTAGAAAAATATACCCTAAAAAAAGAAATACAAAACATGTAAAATCTTGTTATTTTTCAAATGTTATACTCGTAAATACCTATTATTATTCATTATTGTTATTATTAATTATAAAAAATGCAACTTTATTTACATAATGTTATGACTTTTTCTTGATTTTTCTTTAAAACATATTACTTTATTCTTGATTTGTTTCATTTTTTTTAAATGACTATACTTGATTTTTAAAAAAAACATTATATTAGTTTATTCTGTTTTTTTTTACATGACTATTTTTGATTACATTTTTAAATTTTTATTCAAGCGTTTTTAAAAATGTCTTGTTTTTTATTTTTTATATGACTAATATTACAAAAATATGACTTTTTTATATTATTATTATTATTATTATTAAGAAATAAAAGTACGTATGCAGTGTGCAAGTCATAGTGAACTGTGTGTCTCAGGTTCAGTGACCACGTATGAGACCGACGGCGAGGAAGACGACGTTCCCGACACTCCTGAGCCCCCTCCACCATATCCACCTCACGGTACTGGGAGAAGACCGGGATACACCTGTCTTAAACTGTACAGCATGTGGTTTGAAGGGGTCATCGGATGCCAAATATCATTATTATGCTCATTATCGCTGGGAGCAGAGCTGTTTTTGAGGAGGTAGAAAGGGTGTTGTTGAACACCATGAAGACCCTAAAGAATCATACCCACTTGTGGAAAATGGGCATCCGATGACCCCTTTAAAGGTGCTGTATGTAACCTCTCACTCTGCTAAACCATAAAAACACCATAACATGTTTGCATATATTGTATAAGTTCACATACTCGTTTCTCTGAAAACACTTCTACAGTTATTTTACTGTGAAATGTGTGTTTCCAGGCTGGAATGTTTGTTATTGTTTGGTCTATCTAATTTTCATTGTCATTGCGCTCGTTCCTGTTGCGTGTGCTCAAACTGGCGACCCGCGTGAGCGTCGAGTCTGTGGAGGCGGGAGAAACCACGATCTCCCATATGTGATGCGATCTGGGAAAACCCGTCGGATGTCGCGCTTGTACGTTTTCAGTAAAGTCTAAAAATAGATAGAATGTCAGTTTTTTGTCAAAATTGGGGTTTCAATAAAAAAATTGGGAAAAAAATTTGGGAAAATTCACTAGTTTAGTGCAGAAAAATAGCGATTTATAGTGGCAAGCTGAAAAGACTGTGTCTTTCTCTTTAAGAACACGCACGGCGGAGCGGAAGGGCAAAAAAACAAAATCGCCCATTTAGCTCTCCTTCTCTTAAAGGGATAGTTCACCCCAAAATGAAAACTCTGTCAGTATTTACTCGCCCTCATGTTGTTCAACCCCGTAAGACCTTCGTTCATCTTCGCAACAAGAATTAAGATATTTGTGATGAAATCTGAGCGCTGGATCACTCCTCCACACTAGCCCATAGGCTTCTCTGGGAGTGAAACTTGCCGGCCTCAAAGTTATTAAAAACATCGTTAAAATAGTCTGAGTGACTACAGTGGCTCAATCTTAAGTTTATCAAGCGACGAGAATACTTTTTGTGCGCAAAAATAACGACTTTATTTCAACTCTTCATTTCCTTTTGAGTCAGTTAAACTAGTGTAACAGCGTAAGCTTCTGTTGTTGTACGTCACACGCATCACACACATGACCAGCGTCGGCCAATAGCGAGCCTGCGTGTGACGTAGCTCTACGCAAACACACTAGTTTAACTGACTAGAGGCCCACGAGAAGGAAATGAATAGTTGAAATAAAGTCGTTATTTTTGTGTTTTTGCGCACAAAAAGTATTCTCGTCGCTTGATAAACTTAAGATTAAGCCACTGTAGTCACTCGGACTATTTTAACGATGTTTTTAATAACTTTTCGAGGCCGGCAAGTTTCACTCCCAGAGAAGCCTATGGGCCAGTGTGGAGGAGTGATCCAGCGCTCAGATTTCATCACAAATATCTTAATTCTTGTTGCGAAGATGAGCGAAGGTCTTATGGGGTTGAACAACAAGAGGGCGAGTAAATACTGACAGAATTTACATTTTTGGGTGAACTATCCCTTTAAACTACAAACATACTTTCGCTAATCAAAATAAACCACATAACAGAATAAAGTTCCCGCCAGTCCTGTGTAAACTATAACGGCACGCAAGTTTTTATTTATTTATTTGTATCCAGCGTTATCGTGTGGTGTGATGCGGAGCACAAGAGAACAACAGAGTCTGAAGCTGCTCGCTTAATAGACCTTACTCGCCTCTCAGTCGTCCAATTTCAAAACGTTTTTCACAGGATGAATTTTGAGTTCATATGTTTTCCAATGATACTTAATGTATGATATTACTAAAATATGTGATATGAAAAAAAGACAATAGCAAAAGAGCGCCAGTCGTCCCGCTAGCAGGACGTGACAGTTAATCACAGCGAGCAGCCGACTTCAGATAACCACAACAAAAGAAATATTTTTTATTACAAAAGAAATAAAAACAGATTTGGAGAGGGCTTGAACTCAGCTTTAATATAGTCTCAAAACCTGTAATATGTCAAATTTCACCATGTGGTGGGTTTTCCCAGATCGCATCACATATGTTTAATTGGACTGCAGTACCTATCTCGACCACTAGTGGTCATTCTTACAGACTGCAGCTTTAAGTGCTGCTGTATTTAATGTGGCGTGAGTTGTGTCTGACTGATGTGTCGGTGCGCAGGCGTGAGTCCGGTCTGGACTCCTCCCGGGTCCGTGTCCCCGATGACGCCGGCCAGCTGCCCTCCCCCCCCCTCCCCCCGCCGAGGTGTGGCCGAAGAAGGAGCCGCTGGACGTGGAGATGCAGCCGGAGATCCAGACGCCCTCGGCCTTCGACGGCATGTTCGCCACCCCGGAGACCTGGATCAGCTCTCTTCCCAGTAACTATACACACACACACACACACACACACACACACACACACACACACACACACACACACTCGCACTCTTCAGACGCCCTCGGCCTTCGACAGCATGTTCGCCACCCCAGAGACCTGGATCAGCTCTCTGCCCAGTAACTATACACACACACACACACACACACACACACACACACACACACACTCGCACTCTTCAGACGCCCTCGGCCTTCGACGGCATGTTCGCCACCCCAGAGACCTGGATCAGCTCTCTGCCCAGTAACTACACACACACACACACACACACACACTCGCACTCTTCAGACGCCCTCAGCCTTCGACGGCATGTTCGCCACCCCGGAGACCTGGATCAGCTCTCTGCCCAGTAACCACACACACACACACACACACACACACTCCAGACACCCTCAGCCTTCGACGGCATGTTCGCCACCCCGGAGACCTGGATCAGCTCTCTGCCCAGTAACCACACACACACACACACACACACTCCCTCAGTTTATGTTTTCAGCTTTATTTCTATCAACAGAAATGTTTTAGTTGTTGTCAACGACAATAACCCTGATCCTCAAATCACACCCATAATGCACTCTGTGTGTGTTTCACAGTGACGGATCTGGAGGTGCAGTTTTATTACCGCGGTAAGGAAGTGTGTCCGCCGGTGATCGTGAGCAACCCTCAGGGCTGCCGGCTCTTCTACGGGGACCTGGGGCCGATCGTGAACCAGGAGGAGCTGTTCGGGCCGGTGAGCCTGGAGCAGGTGCGCTTCCCCCCCACCGAGCACATCACCAACGACAAGCAGCGCGTGTTCACCAGCCGGCTGCTGGACGTGATGGACCGCGGGCTCATCCTGGAGGTCAACGGGCACGACATCTACGCCATTCGCCTGTGCCAGTGTAAAGTGTACTGGTCCGGGCCCTGCGCGCCCAATCCCAACGCTCCCAACCTCATCGAGCGCCAGCACAAGGTCAAGCTCTTCTGCCTGGAGTCCTTCCTCAGCGGTGAGACACTCACACACACCTGCGGACACTCACACACACCTGCGGACACTCACACACACCTGCGGACACTCACACACACACACCTGCGGACACTCACTCACACACACCTGCGGACACTGACACACACCTGCGGACACTGACACACACCTGCGGACACTGACACACACCTGCGGACACTGACACACACCTGCGGACACTGACACACACCTGCGGACACTGACACACACCTGCGGACACTGACACACACCTGCGGACACTGACACACACCTACACACACACACACACACCTACACACACACACACACACACGCGGACACTCACACACACCTGCGGACACTCACACACACCTGCAGACACTCACACACACACACACCTGCGGACACACACACACACACACACCTGCGGACACTCACACACACACACACACACCTGCGGACACTCACACACACACACACACACACCTGCGGACACTCACACACACACACACACACACACACACCTGCGGACACTCTCACACACACACACACACCTGCGGACACTCTCACACACACACACACACCTGCGGACACTCTCACACACACACACACACCTGCGGACACTCTCACACACACACACACACCTGCGGACACTCTCACACACACACACACACACCTGCGGACACTCTCACACACACACACACACCTGCGGACACTCTCACACACACACACACACCTGCGGACACACACACACACCTGCGGACACACACACACACACACACACCTGCGGACACACACACACACACCTGCGGACACACACACACACACACACACACACCTGCTGACACACACACACACACACACACACACACACCTGCGGACACTCACACACACACACCTGCGGACACTCACACACACACACACCTGCGGAGACTCACACACACACACACCTGCGGAGACTCACACACACACACACCTGCGGACACTCACACACACACACACACCTGCGGACACACACACTCACACACACACACACACACCTGCGGACACTCACACACACACACCTGCGGACACTCACACACACACCTGCGGACACTCACACACACACACACACCTGCGGACACACACACTCACACACACACACCTGCAGCGTTTGTACGATTATAGTGTCCAGAATTATCATGATTATCACGGTTTTGTTCAAACAAGATGAAAGTGCTCAAAGAACTGATGCTCACACTGAAAACATTTCAACAAGTTTTTTATTTGAAGATTAACAAACAACAAATAAAACAAGCACTTTTTAAAGCAAGATTCTATTCTGTGGCATTTCCTTCCTTATAATGAGCGTCGTCAATAGCAACGCATTATAACAGCGTAAATCCGTGCATCACAACTAGGGCTGGATGATTAATGGAAAAATAATCGAAACCGAAATTCAGAGCCTATAACCGACGTCATTTTACCATGTCGGTTATTTTGGTTTTTGAATCCTATTAGTATTTCCGCCCACTGTGTGTTAATGTACTTTCCCCTTTAAACATAATTACCGCGTGTGTAGTCACGTAACTCCGCCCGTCCAGTCTGCGACATTGAAGCAACATGAGCTCCTTTCACACAGCGCGTTGATCCCGGGCAATTGCCATAGCAAACACCTTCTGTGTGAACGCAAATTGGTGCCAGGTTGGGGACACACGGTAGTAACATTGCCGTGTTCAGTCCCGAAACACGCGCTGTGTGAACAAAAGCCGTTGTTGTAATGATCGTGCTTAAGCCGGGATCGTTCGCCAGCGTGAAACGGCACGTAATGCGCTAGTTTATGATCGACTCAGAGACAAAAAATGCACAAGCGTGGTTTCTCGAGAGAGAAATCACAGCAAACTATAGACGCCGCTGACATGTCACGTGTCTTTGCGGGTTGTGTGTGAACACACTCTCTGATTCCTCAAATACTGAGTCAACTCAGCAACACTGCTTGTGCCGAAGAAACACGCGAGAAAAGAGAGAGACTAACAAACGCCCAGCAACAAGTGCCTCCACTCCACAAAGCAGCCTTCGATAACAAAAGCATTTACAAATGATACAAAATATGAAAAGGATTCGTTTTTTTAGTTTACACAAGTTATATTTTACAATATATATGGCAATATTTACAATAATTTATTTTGCTTACAAAAATAACAATTTTCTACTTTTTTTATATTCTGAAATATTAAATAAGCATTAAAAGCTATCTGTGTGTTTTCTTATTTTAGAACCACAAAGATAGGATTATGCACTCTTTCATTAGAAAAAAATACATACATATTTACAGTATTAGCATAAGTGACATATGAGAAAGTTTTTTTTTTAATAATCGTTCAATAATCGTATTCGTATATTCGATTAACTGCGATTATGAATTTAGCCAAAATCGTCCAGCCCTAAACACAACCATAGACTGTAAAAAGAATGGACGTAGTGTGCGTGACGTCACCCGTAGTGTTTCTGGAGACCGTTTTTGAAGCCTAAAGTGGGCGTGGCCGGTCGTCGCCATCTTGGCAGCGTCACTCGCGGATAACCGGAAATGGGCAGCAGACAAACGGCTAATATTTACAGTCTATGCTTATGACCACAGCAGCGGGAATACACCTGTCACTCAAAAGTGGACACACCCTTAATTATGCTTAGCTTAATATAATTTAAATGATTTAGTTAAAAAAAATTCACCCCGCTCACAGTCTTCATGAAGGGCAACATTAGCGATATAGACTAAAACAACTTTTGACACCAGGCTGTAAACATATTTTTTTCTGCTGTGTTATGTAAACATGGGGGAGATACAGATTTGACTCAATTTTGCTGCCGGCCTCAAGCGGACAGTCGATGAATTGCAGTTTAATTCAATTCCGTGTTTAAGAGCGAGACGGGGAGGTTGTCGCTTGACAACAGACGCGCTCTAGTTTCATTCAAACACAACGAATGTCGTGCGTCTCCGTGTTTGATTGTATTGAAAATGAAATCAGAGTTAATTTATTGTTAACGGACTTTGATAATATTGTTGTGATCATCTTGTCTGGACGATTGTTTTGTACACAAAATGGATTTATAAACCGGTACGATTTAAAACATTAATGCGAATGTGGAAGCTTCACGTTTATTTAAAGTGAGTGAGATAAACAAAACAGTTCAAAATAATATTTATCTGAAATATAAAGCTTTTGTAAAATTATACACTACATTTTAAAGAAATTAAAGAAAGTAATAGCCTACTTTTATTCAGCAAGGACGCATTAAATGAATCAAAAGTGACAGACATTTATAATGTTACAAAAGCTTTTTTATTTCGGATAAATCTCCTTTGAACCTTCAATTCATCAAATAATCCTGACTTCTTTTTTTAAAAACACTAATAATAATCAGACGTGTTTCTTGGGCAGTAAATCACATCAGCATTATTCCTCGGGTAGAGTGCATGTTTTCGTCTGGATGTCGGACTCATGAACAATAATCACGTTGTTTTAATTCACCAAAACTGATTTGCGGAAATCAAAACCCGGCAGGGATTAGCCGCTAGCGCGAGACCGGATCGAACCGGGAGCGACAGCAGAGGATCCTGTTCGCAAATCACATTATTTGTCTCAAAAGAATAATTCATTCTCAATGTATAGTTTATTGATAAGGTCTGATGTGCGTGACTGGATGATGGCGGTGTCGTGGCCATTCTCAAGTGTCGTGTTGCTGTATCAGTCAGATCAGCGCAGCACTCAATAAACGGGACAAGAGAGGACCCGTACGGGACACATAAAATAGGCCCAATAATCGGGACGTCCCGGCTAATTCGGGACAGTTGGCAAACCTAAGCCCAAATATGACACAGCTCAGATCTGGCCTCTTAAAAGGCTGAAACCTCTCCCGAGCGCGCTCACCGCCTCCCGCATTCCTTCTCGAATAAAACACAACAGCGCTGCGCCTGCGTCGACGCGCTCAGCCGATCTCGTTCACTGTCTGCTTCGGCTCAAGTGCAAATCCACGAAGCCTCTGTGCGAATCACCATGATAAACACAGGCTTGGAATCGTTATTAACTTATTTAACATTCAATACACACGCACGAAGTTCATAACAACAAGGGTATAGGCTATGGCCTTATGAAAAACAGAACGCGGGAATATTGCGGTTATCGCGACAGCCCTTCTGTGGCCTCGTTCACACTGCAGGTCTTGATGCCCAATTTTGATTTGTTGCCTATATCCGTTTTTTTTTTTTTTACCGTCCGTTTACACGTTCTTTCAATTGTGACCCATATCCGATTCATGTGTTTACACTTGCCATACTATCTGAAACATTGCGCATGCTTAAAGGGGGTTCTTGCACAGACAAACACGAAATATGCTTTATGCTAGCTCTGCGATATATATGCGAAGTTCACCAAACATCACCATGATTGAGGCGGAGGACGAAAAGGGCCGTCACTGCAGCCAGCGCATACGCTTCTGTTATTGTGTGCGACAGATCTCGGGATTGATGGGAACATACAACACGATCTCATGAAAGTGCTTATCTATACCATTCATTTCGCGCGATCGCCGTTTATACGGCAAAACTAGTTTTTGGGTGCATGAACATGTGCATAAACCCCTTGGATTAGGGGTGTGGAGTGCGTGCGTATTACACACCATAAAGTGCACATTATTGAAATTACCATCGATTATTGAAAGCGCTATATAAATGCCTCATTCATTTGTATCATATGCACGCAAAAACTATTTTTGGCGTTAAATGGCACGAGAAATAAAATTCGTGCTACAGATGCGCACTTTCATGACATCGTGTCGGGCTTTAACGAGAAGCAGTGGGTCTGATATTTTAGGATGAGCAAGCCAACCTTTGATATGTTGTCAACGTTTGTCCACGTTCCTCTCCTACGACGACACCCTTTGCAGATGCGCGTCGCGTTTCTCTCGTCATTAAACCGCGGAGACGTAGCCTCATGCCTCAGAAAACCCGATCTGCCTGTTTACATTACAGTCGCATTGGCACATATCTGATTTATATCTGATTTATTTCCACATATGAACAAGGTCTGAAACCGATCTCGAAATATTCGAATGCATGCGTTTTTTTCCTGTTTACACTCTCATACACATCCGATCTGTGTCACATATGAGCAACAAATCGGAACTGGGTCACATTTCACTGACAGTGTAAACGAGGCCTCTGATAAACCCCTATCAGACCTTTTCTGGATACAAAGTATGCCAGAATTATAATATATTATCTATTGAACAATCATAGCCATTATAAACGTTGTATTTAATATTAAATACGCTGTTTTTTTTTCTTCATTTCTTGTACTAGTTATGTAACCCTATCTATATACCTAGTTTGTTTGTTTATTGATGTTAACCAATAACTGTAAAGCGTCTTTGAGTGTCTAGAAAAGCGCTATAAAAGTTAAATGTATTATTATTTTGGATACCTTATGTCTGTAATTTGAGTTTTAAAAATCCTTAAATACTAAAGATATTGTTTGATAAGTGCGATCTCTGATTGTAGTCCTTGAAAAACCAAAAAAGTAGTCCTTGAAAGTCCTGGTATTTTTTTTGTTTGTTTGTTTTTTTACAGTATCTGTATGAGCCGTGATTGTATGAAGTGTGCCGGTGTTTCTGGTGCTGTAGTGTGTTAGTAACGGTGTGTGTCCGCAGGGGTCATCACTCACCAGCGGGGTCAGTCCTCTTCGGAGCCGCCGCTCTACGACATTCACCTGTGTTTCGGGGAGGAGTGGCCCGACGGCAGACCCAGAGAGAGGAAGCTCATCACGGTGCAGGTGAGGCGTGTGAAGTGGTGCATTATGGGCCACGTGGCTGTCTATCTGCACGATAGTGCGTTAGTGCCCGCCCCCTTTTCGGAAATATTTTTCCATTCGTTTTTCCCATAGGAATTTAAAAAAAGTGTTTGTTAGTGTTATAAGCCATGAGCCAAACCATCCAGCAATGAGAACCACACAATTACAAACTTTGAAAACGTACAAAAAGACATTGGTATTGCCAATAACAATCAAACTAAAAACAATGGAGAAATACACAACTGCTCATCAAAAAATATTTATTATACATTTAGAAAAAAACTATATTTTTTTTAGGTTCTTGCAAAATATACATATATTCACTTATTTAAAGCCCCCCTGTAGTCAATAATATTATTCCTTAAAACTCATCTTTGATCACCAAAATGAGATATTTAAACGTTTTTCCTTGAATGTAACTCGACACCCTTGCCTCATTTAGTATGCGTGGTTCTATGAATATGCAAATGAGCCCCGCCTCCACTCACTCAGAGTTTGTTTTGTGCATAATTTCACAAAGCTGTAGTCAGACCATTTAGATCTTTGCTTTCAATCCTGAAACTATATATAATCTAATGTAAAATGCAGTTGTTGCCTCTTATCTCAGATATGTTCTTAGAGCCTGTTAACAAGCAAATAAACACAATTGTTCAAACTAAGAAACAAATCTGTATCTCCTCATTTGCTTGTAAATAAAACAATTAAAAATCATGATCGTTGCATCCCTAGTTATTTTATGATTTTTTTATATTTATAAATGAAATATGTTTTAAATAGCATTCAAAAGGCTATAACTAGCTTCATTGTTACTTGCAATCAGTCAAACATATCATTTATCATATAGAACCAACAAATAGTTGTTTATAAAACAATTTGAAACAAAGTCGGGTTCAGCTACTCAAAACAGTTTTTTTACCCTAAAATTGACTTTGAAGCTAACCTAGCCTTAGCGTGTTGACTAGCCGATCGTATTTCCCATGTTGATGTTTACATGTACGTATCAAGGCCATCTTCTCGTAGCTAACGGCGTTGAGCTAAACGCTCCTGCGTGTGTGTTTGAGCTAAACGCTCCTGCGTGTGTGTTTGAGCTAAACGCTCCTGCGTGTGTGTTTGAGCTAAACGCTCCTGCGTGTGTGTTTGAGCTAAACGCTCCTGCGTGTGTGTTTGAGCTAAACGCTCCTGCGTGTGTGTTTGAGCTAAACGCTTCTGCGTCTGTGTGTTTGAGCTAAACGCTCCTGCGTCTGTGTGTTTGAGCTAAACGCTCCTGCGTCTGTGTGTTTGAGCTAAACGCTCCTGCGTCTGTGTGTTTGAGCTAAACGCTCCTGCGTCTGTGTGTTTGAGCTAAACGCTCCTGCGTGTGTGTGTTTGAGCTAAACGCTCCTGCGTCTGTGTGTTTGAGCTAAACGCTCCTGCGTGTGTGTGTTTGAGCTAAACGCTCCTGCGTCTGTGTGTTTGAGCTAAACGCTCCTGCGTCTGTGTGTTTGAGCTAAACGCTCCTGCGTGTGTGTTTGAGCTAAACGCTCCCGCGTGTGTGTGTTTGAGCTAAACGCTCCCGCGTGTGTGTGTTTGAGCTAAACGCTCCCGCGTGTGTGTGTTTGAGCTAAACGCTCCCGCGTGTGTGTGTTTGAGCTAAACGCTCCCGCGTGTGTGTGTTTGAGCTAAACGCTCCCGCGTGTGTGTGTTTGAGCTAAACGCTCCCGCGTGTGTGTGTTTGAGCTAAACGCTCCCGCGTGTGTGTGTTTGAGCTAAACGCTCCCGCGTGTGTGTGTTTGAGCTAAACGCTCCCGCGTGTGTGTGTTTGAGCTAAACGCTCCCGCGTGTGTGTGTTTGAGCTAAACGCTCCCGCGTGTGTGTGTTTGAGCTAAA
Source organism: Meda fulgida (assembly GCA_030578275.1). Taxonomy (NCBI): domain Eukaryota; kingdom Metazoa; phylum Chordata; class Actinopteri; order Cypriniformes; family Leuciscidae; genus Meda; species Meda fulgida. The sequence continues at coordinate 1,533,378 of CM060637.1, forward strand.
CGCTCCCGCGTGTGTGTGTTTGAGCTAAACGCTCCCGCGTGTGTGTGTTTGAGCTAAACGCTCCCGCGTGTGTGTGTTTGAGCTAAACGCTCCCGCGTGTGTGTGTTTGAGCTAAACGCTCCCGCGTGTGTGTGTTTGAGCTAAACGCTCCCGCGTGTGTGTGTTTGAGCTAAACGCTCCCGCGTGTGTGTGTTTGAGCTAAACGCTCCCGCGTGTGTGTGTTTGAGCTAAACGCTCCCGCGCGTGTGTGTTTGAGCTAAACGCTCCCGCGCGTGTGTGTTTGATCAAACTCCTGCGCGTGTGTTTGAGCTAAACGCTCCTGCGTGTGTGTGTTTGAGCTAAACGCTCCTGCGTGTGTGTGTTTGAGCTAAACGCTCCTGCGTGTGTGTGTTTGAGCTAAACGCTCCAGCGTGTGTGTGTTTGAGCTAAACGCTCCCGCGTGTGTGTGTTTGAGCTAAACGCTCCCGCGTGTGTGTGTTTTTGAGCTAAACGCTCCCGCGTGTGTGTGTTTGAGCTAAACGCTCCCGCGTGTGTGTGTTTGAGCTAAAGGCTCCCGCGTGTGTGTGTTTGAGCTAAAGGCTCCCGCGTGTGTGTTTGAGCTAAACGCTCCCGCGTGTGTGTTTGAGCTAAACGCTCCCGCGTGTGTGTGTTTGAGCTAAACGCTCCCGCGTGTGTGTGTTTGAGCTAAACGCTCCCGCGTGTGTGTGTTTGAGCTAAACGCTCCCGCGTGTGTGTGTTTGAGCTAAACGCTCCCGCGTGTGTGTTTGAGCTAAACGCTCCCGCGTGTGTGTGTTTGAGCTAAACGCTCCCGCGTGTGTGTGTTTGAGCTAAACGCTCCCGCGTGTGTGTGTTTGAGCTAAAGGCTCCCGCGTGTGTGTGTTTGAGCTAAACGCTCCCGCGTGTGTGTGTTTGAGCTAAACGCTCCCGCGTGTGTGTGTTTGAGCTAAACGCTCCCGCGTGTGTGTGTTTGAGCTAAACGCTCCCGCGTGTGTGTGTTTGAGCTAAACGCTCCTGCGTGTGTGTGTTTGAGCTAAACGCTCCTCGCTCCTGCGTGTGTGTTTGAGCTAAACGCTCCTCGCTCCTGCGTGTGTGTGTTTGAGCTAAACGCTCCTGCGTGTGTGTGTTTGAGCTAAACGCTCCTCGCTCCTGCGTGTGTGTGTTTGAGCTAAACGCTCCTCGCTCCTGCTTGTGTGTGTTTGAGCTAAACGCTCCTGCGTGTGTGTGTTTGAGCTAAACGCTCCTCGCTCCTGCGTGTGTGTGTTTGAGCTAAACGCTCCTCGCTCCTGCTTGTGTGTGTTTGAGCTAAACGCTCCTCGCTCCTGCTTGTGTGTGTTTGAGCTAAACGCTCCTGCTTGTGTGTGTTTGAGCTAAACGCTCCTGCGTGTGTGTTTGAGCTAAACGCTCCTGCGTGTGTGTTTGAGCTAAACGCTCCTGCGTGTGTGTGTTTGTGTGTGCAGGTGGTGCCGGTGGTGGCGCGCATGATCAGCGAGATGTTTTCTGGCGACTGCACGCGCTCGTTCGACAGCGGAAGCGTGCGTTTGCAGATCTCCATCCCCGACATCAAAGACAACATCGTCACACACCTCAAGCAGCTTTACCGGCTCCTGCAAACACACCAGGGCCAGGACAACTGGCCCCTGCCGCCCGGCGCCGGCCTCCACCTCACGCAGACCCTGCAGACGCAGTGACCCGGCTTTTAACCAGCACTACTCTAGAGACTCGGGAACTCTTGCTGTAGTGTTTCAGAGCTCTGCTGGGGTTTACTGGGTGAATGTCACGCGGTCAAAGTCTAGCGTGTGTTAATGATCAGCCACAGCAGATATTACAGCTCTTTTATCAGCGGGAACTCGCTTCTGATGCTTATTGCTTCACACAACATATAATGAGCTTTTAACCACGTTATTGTGTTTTTACTGCTGATGTATGTTACGCTTATAATCGAACTGTCAGGTTTATGTGGTTTTTTGCACTTTTAGGGGTGAATCATGTGGTTTTTTTTTTTAAACCGTATTATGTATTTGACATCCCATCATGTACAATTGTGTAATTGTTACTTGGATTTAGCAAATAAAATGAAAAATGCACAGTTGAGTGAGTGTTTTTGTTGTTTCAGGTGTAACTTTAGTTGTTAATGTGAAACCATGATTGTTTAACAGTTCACTTATTGAAGTCTCACTATTACTGCAGTTTATGGGTTTGTTCAGGTGTCGTCGCGTTCCTGTGGACGTCTCCACCCACCTGATCTCTGAGCTCCTTTAAGACGCAGTGGCTCTGAGCTCGTGACAGACTTTGGACCTTGTGTCCGACGGATGTGTTTCCTGATCCTCCATCCATCACTGATTATGAGCGAGTTCAGTATGATTTAACACACAGGAACCGGAGAAACCACGGAAGATCTCAACACACAGGTGAGAAAGATCCCTAATAACACATCTGATCTCTTCAGGAAGTGTTTCTTGTTTATTAGATGATCATGAGCTGATGATCTCAGGTGTGTGTGTGTGTCTTCAAGAGGGGTTTATAAGTCTTCAGATGTTTAGATCTCGAAGTTCTCCAACAGGCACTATCACATATAAAGCTATTCTGGTTTATTGGATCTTCATCAAATGGTTAATCCGAATCGAGACGTGTTTGTGTTGATCGCTGGCGCTCTCGCAGTGTTTAGGGGTTTGTCGTGTCGTACGTCATGTTCCTGACGCTCCTCACAGCAGATTACAGAGATCTTGATTTATGAGCTCATAAACCTGAAGATGATCAGCTTCAACACCGTACATTCCTCACTTGTTCCAAAATACCTTGGTAATACCATAAAACTTTACCTAAGCTTCTTGGAAATACCATGGTATTTTTGGCATATTTTAAAATACGGTCTAAGTGAACCCATTTATCATGGTTTTACCATGATATTCTGTAGTACCATGTAAAATACCATAGTATATGAACAAAATAGTACTAAAAAGTATCATGGTACTTTAAAATATACCATGGTATTCAATGTAATATGGATGCAATTTGGATGAAAGGATAATACTTGGTATTCTTGTACCATGCAAATGTACTAAAGTACCACAGTATTATGTTATTATAAAAATATACGTTGAAAAAACAATAGTACTGTGGTATACTCACAAAAAGTGCCATGGTACTTTATCATACTTGGTACTACTATGGTACTTTGAAATATGCTATGGTATTTCCATAAAAATATACATTGAAAAACCACAACATTCTTAACCGTACAGTACCATGTAAATACTGTGGTGTAGTCACAAAAACACCATACTTTACAATGGCACAGTGATGGTACTTACCCATGGTAATACTATGGTATTTTGAGAGCTATTCAATGGTACTTCAGTGTACTTCCAAGGATCCCATTGTACTTTTTTGTGATTTTACCCTGGTATACTTTGAGGTACCGTAGAGTACAATGTAAATATTGTGGTGTTCATGCAGGGCCTAAAACAAACACTTGCCAAGCGACAAATAAGTAAAAATCTGTGTTGGCGAATATATGAAACAATCACCAGTAGGGGTGTCACAATATACCGCAATACAAAACTGCAGCAATATGTATCGTGTGTAGTTTTTTTTTACATTTTTTTTTTTTTACCCAAAATAAAAGTTACTGTGTGAGAAAAAATTCAAGTTTTACTGTCGGTACTACATTAAACTACAGTAGTCAACATTGTTCAACATTCATGTATAACTTTGAAAGTTTTTGATCCACTTCAAATGTTGACTACTGTACTATATATAATGTTGAATATAATTTATAATAATGCGATGGGGGAATATTTGTGGCTCCTGGTAATGCCAGATATCTGATGTTACCAGTAAAAAGTGCTACATTATTTTAAATATATCTAGTCAGTGAAGTATATTCATCTATAATAATTCAGTATTTCAGCTTCAGAATCATGAATATTGTTATTCTGGCGTCTCTATTGTTCTGTGCTTTGGGTTTCAGCACCGAGTCCAAGTCTATTCACTTACACACACAATGTTATACCAGATTTAGCATTTTAATCAGTTCATTTGTTGTTAACCTTTATCATGTCTTGTAGTATCGCAATAATATTGTATTGTGAGTTCAGTATCGTGATACGTATCGAATCGTGACATGAGGGCATCGTTAAACCGCTAATCACCAGTGTGCCGGTAGCATTTTTATGAATTCTAACAATGCAATGTTGTGTGAACATGAACAGCGTGAACGGCGCTCGGGGCCGTTGATGGGCCAGCGCTGCATCGCCACAAGTTTAAGTCTTGCCAATTTAAATATTCAAGCGCAAGAAGAAGAGAAAGCAAACTCAGTTCGTTACTCGTGCGCTGAATCCTGAATTTAACTCTTTCACGTCTTCTAGCGCTTAAAAGGACAAATTCACACAAATCCTATCCTAGTAAACATAGTCGTTTATGTCTTCAGTGAACGCAAGTAGTTGAAAGAAAAACGCATGTGTAACAGTATATTGGATCCGTGCATATATCTTTAATGACAGTATATGTATGTATATGTGTGTGTGTGTGTGTGTGTGTGTATGTGTATATCTTTAATGACAGTATGTGTGTATATATATATTTTACACACACACACACACATACTGTCATTAAATATATGCATGCATACTGTCATTAAATATATACATGTGTATATATATATCTTTAATGACAGTATATATATATATATATATATATATATATATATATATATATATATATATATCTCTTTAATGGCAGACCGCAGGTTTATTAAGCTGCCGTCACTTTAAGTTAATCAAACAACAAAAGAATGAGAAAATCTCTCACTGCTCTTTTCTGAATAACTTTTTTAACATAAAATAAGGATTAATCTGTTTAATTTATACAGTGAAGACTATGCAGTTTTATTTTACATTTGATTATATAGATTATTCCATTTCTGTTCCCGAAAGCTATATACCTGAAAAGCTTTATTTCATATATCCTTGTCATATTGTATTTCTGTGTGTTATTACTGACTCTTTATTTGTCTTAATTTATGGTTTAAATATATATTAGTTAGGCTAGTAGTTTTAGCTGAATTTTTACTGGTATTTTGTCAGTTGCATGGCCGTGGCCGGTGACAATGTTTTTCTATGTCAAAATATCCTGGTATTACAAGTTGAATCCATCGCAGTACCGCGGTATGATCCCAGCACGTTGTTTGCAGGAGTTGCTGTGATATAGTGGTGCTTGTGCCCAGGTGCTGCAGTCATGCTGCGGGGTTCGAGTCCGCGCGGCTGGTCCAGCGGGTACCCAGACTCGCTACGGTCCAGGTGAGGCTCAGATCTGAGTCTGTGTAGCATTAAACGGCGGGTGTGTGTTTAACGGTGTCCTCTCCTGTAGCGTGACGGCGGATGAGACGTCCTCGGAGCTGTCGGGCTTATCCAGACCCAGCGCTAAATCAATATACAGTGAGTACTGGCCCTGTGACGTCACCAGTGGAGCGTTCACACGCGCTAATCTGATTATAGACGCGTTTATGATTGGACGCTGCACACACATGATGATAATGTTTTATTAACTGAATTAGTTGTTTCAAAAATAGAATTAGCCTGAGTCCCATAAAGGTGATAAAACAAAAACAAAACGACTCCAGGTGTTTGTTTGTGTTGCGCATTTTTTTTTGTTTAATATGTGCGGTGTGTATGATGTGTTTGCTATGAGTTTGTGTGTAAATGGTGTTTGTTAATGTGTGTCTATTTGAGGTGTTTATTGTGTGTTGTATATTTATGTGCTGATGTTTATCATTATTGTGTGTGTGTGTGTGTGTTCATGGTGTGTTCATTGATTGTTATTGTATATGTGAATTATATTGCTCTTTTAATATTATTGGTGTTAGTCATTTATTGTGGATATTCGTGTGTATTGTGCTATTTTATTTTACCGATATTAAAATGATAAATTATACATACTTAACTATACATAATAGGTTAAATATAAACCAAATTATAATTATTGCTGTCAATTCAATCAATCAGGAGGACTAATCGTATCTAACATAAGTTTGTGTGTAATGTGTAAATATGTTATATTATATACACAGTATATATGTCTGTGTTAGTCTGCGTATACTCACACACACACACACATTACATAGTGTAAACAAACTTGTTTTGTTAGATGTAATTAATCACGATTAATCGATTTGCCGCCACTAATTATATTATATAATTAAAATTAATTAAAATAATTTTTGATTTACATTTTCACTACATATTAAATATCGAAGTAGCATAATTTAATATAATATTTAGATATAACTTGTTTACGGTATAATAAATGTTATTTAGATATTATATATATACATATAACAAAATATATACATTTTTATATATAAATTAATTTTATTATTATCGTTTTGAACTGGCGTTTCATTATTTGTGTGTTTGATGATAGTATATTTGTGTTAATGATAATGATTGTGTATTTGTGTATGTTGTATTTGAGTTTATGATGATTGTGTATTTTGTGCGTTTGTCATTGTGTTTGTTTATGATGATGATTGTGTATTTGTGTGTGTTGTATTTGAATTTATTATGATTGTGTATTTGTGCGTTGGTCATTGTTTGTGTTGATGATTGTGTATTTTGTACGTTTGTCATTGTTTATGATGATGATTGTGTATTTGTGTGTGTTGTATTTGAGTTTATGATGATTGTGTATTTTGTGCGTTTGTCATTGTTTATGATAATGATTGTGTATTTGTGTGTTGTATTTGAGTTTGTGTATATGTGCGTTTGTCATTGTTTGTTTATGATGATGATTGTGTATTTGTGTGTGTTATATTTGAGATTATTATGATTGTGTATTTGTGCGTTGGTCATTGTGTTTGTGTTATCGTATGTTTGATGATAGTAATTGTGTGTTTTCTGTAGAGCAGAGGAAGGAATATGCGGAGTCCATTAACAAACAGATGCATCAGTTCCAGCACCGAGTGGAGGTCATCATCATCATCATCTTCATCTTCATCATGTGACCAACACATGAGCGTTCACTCGCTCTTCTTCTCCTCCGCAGCATCTGTTCACCTGTGAGCTGGACGGGCGGCAGGTGTGTGACGTGGACGACTGCCTGGAGAGGCTGAAGTACCTGGACGCCACGGGGCGTGTGTGGGGGCAAGACGTGGTCCTGGAGGCGCGGGACGGGGCGCTCCTGCTCCTGGACATCGAGAGCAAGGTGGATCTCTTCACTTTAAAATATGGTGGAAGTGAACCCAAGTACAGTGGTTTTACCATACCAAATTGGTTGAAAAACCATGATATTCTGTAGCATTCAGTATACAGGGGCTTTCGCACTGGGTACTTCTAGGAACTCGCCACCAGGGTGTCTCCCGAGAACTAATGGTTCGCTTAGGAACGTTTTCCTGGTTGCGTTCGAGCGCCAGTAGGAACTCTGAGGGACGTGAGACACGCTTGTTATTCTTTTATTTTGACGGCGCTGAGAACGACTGAGTGCTCACATTCTCCATGTTCATTGGTTTACGATCTAACAGTCCTGTCTAATTCGTTATTAAATAGAACTGTTATACATATAAAGTAGACAGTAATAAAGTTATTAGCGTATGCGTGTGTTGATGTTCAGTGTTGTTGAGCAGAAATACATGATCATGTTTCTCTTGATCTCCTCAAAGTTGTGTTGGATTTTCTCCTCAGCGTAAAGATTAAGAGCTTCATCTATCTCTGTTTTACATGTTTGTGGAGTTCGTTTCTGGAGTAAATATATAGGCTATAATCTGTGTGTTTGCACAACCTTTTTAAAAATGGCGTGCTGGTGTTTCACGTGCGTTCGGCCAATCAGCGAACACTACCGTCACTGTAGTTCCTATACGATGATTTCACGCAGCCGTTATTTTGAACTCGAAAGCGAGGCTCCGGTGGCCTGGCTCCGCCCTCCTACTTACGTACGCTCAATTTTCATTTTCCTTCAGTACTACGTCTGGGATTCTGCTGTAGTCTTTGGTTTTCTCCGATCAATTTTTTGCCGGGCCAATCAGCGAACAGAGGGAGTGGCTGAGAACGTCGACTCGTGCGTTATTTTGAGTTGTAGTTCAGTAACGGCAGCGAAGAAAGATGCGAGCGAAGCCATTCGGTCCGTTGTGGCGACGCTGCCGAATATCAAGAAGTTAAAGCCGGAGCAAGAACAATCTTTGCTTAGTTTTGTTGGTGGCCATCCTCCCCACGGGGTTCGGGAAAATACACACGTCACGACCAAACGTTAGCGATTGGTCGAGGCAGATAGAGTGACTCTGGGCAGATCCAATAGTTTTAGACTTCAATAGAGTTCCCGCCTACAAGGAAGTTAACGCTTGTCAATGGAGAGGTGCCAGACTCTATGTACAAATGAAATGTACGAGAGTCTGGTGGGACCAGGCTAAGGCTCCGGTGGGAAGAAAACCGGAAGTGTCGCCTTTAATCACAGGAGAGTCGCGAATGCGATGGCGTATTGTTGTGTATGTAATTCAGAAAGTAAAAAAGAAGCAGGAACGAACTATATACATATCCTATATTGGATATTAACATCCACTAGTGTAAATCGCGGCAGCAGCTTCAGGTTGGCAGTCCAAGGCGTTGTTGTTTATCTTTACTTCCGGGGTTCTTCCCACCAGAGCCTCGCTTTCGATTTCAAAATGGCGGCTGCGTGAAATCAGCGTATAGCGCTGGATTAGACCGACTCTGGAGTAGGAGTAAATTAGTTCCTAGTTCCTGCGGTGCGAACACGCCAACATCCGGAGACTTCCACCAATAGTTCTAGGAGCTATGAAAAGGTTTCTCCGGTCCGAAAGCCCCTGTAGTATATGAACAAAATAGTTCCAAAATGCATCATGGTCCTTTAAAATATACCTTGGTAAATGAAACTCTCAGTGGGAGAGCGGTGACAGCGCTCTCACGGGTTGCTCCTGCTGTCGTGTTCCAGGAGGTGCTGGAGTCGTGGCCGCTGAGCAGCGTTCTGGATCTGACGGCGGTTCTGGACGAGAGCCCGTACGAATCTCTCCTGACCGTCTCTATCCAGAACCGGGGCAGTCGGGCCGTCAGCGTCTTCATGTTCCAGAGCGAGTCTCTCAGGGTGAGTGCACGACTCGTCATTTAAAGGGTCATGAAACCCAAAACCAAAATTTCTGAGATTTTAACAGAGGTATGTGTGTTGAACACCATTGAAGACAATGTAAGCATCTGTTTGATTTAATAGTAGAGTGAAAATGGTTAAATTTTTGTTTTTTTTCCACTTTTCCCGTCTTCCGGGTTTCAAATCGTCATCGTGTCCACGTCACAGTGCACTGAGAGTGCGTTGATGACTCATCAGTGTCTCATAATTATTCATTAGACTGAGTTTTCATATCCTATGAGAAGACACTGTATCTTAATTATTCATGACACCACGTGGATCTTTCCAATGACAGACATGTCAAACTGTGATATCGCGTTGTAGAGGAGAAAGGCATCATGGGACTTGTCAATCAAGTGTTTGTTTTCGTGGTGCAAAAGTCCAAGTGGGTTGAAAATGTTCCCTGAGATGCTGCCAGCGCTAGACTCTGGCTCTGGGTGGTTGCTTTAACCACGGACACATCTAAACTATATGTGTGTGTGCCGCAAACATTTTTCCGCAAACGAGTTTCTAGATAATTGGAGAATGGTGTATTTCGGCCTTGTTGACGACCAATGTAGGTTGCGTCTTGCGAGTGATGCGGTACCAAGTCCCGAGGACTTTTCTATCCCCTCAGAGGTATGTGTGTGTCTAAAAAAAAAAAAGTTTTTTTTTCAAGCGGAAAATTAATTATTTTCGAATATATGCATTTATAGTGTGTATATAAACAACTATATATTTTATAATTACATTATAATGTACGATTACGGTAGGCTAATATATGTAGCAGGGCATTCAGTTACTTTTGAAAGGACGATAATAAAGTGTCAGTGTATTTCATTAGACTTTAACTTTGCCAGCTATAAAATAAAATAAAAATCTAGCATTTCCTTACGTTTTACCAATGATTTTTAGTTTCAGTCGATATGCATGGGCCACTGGTGATGACAGATGGCCACACACACACACTCCCTCCCTTCTTCTGTCATCCACGCCCATTTAAGTTGCATTTTTCAAAAAGATTGTGAGCTAGACTTGAGCTGAAAGAGGGGGGGTTCATGACCCTTTAATTTAATATTCAGTGCTAGAAGTGGGGCGGTACTCACCGGTACACAGTACCGGCTTTTCTACATTTTATTCTTAAACGTACCTGCACTTTTTCTTGCGTACCGCTACTTCTCGCATCTAGCTGGTCTGCACACAGCGCACTGCACACATCTGCGGCGCGTTACGGCTGCGAAACGGCCACCGGAGCTGATCGGGTCACCGCAAGCGTGAGCGGCGCATATTCTGTTTGGCTTGCATGTTAATCAATGGCTGTGTCCGAAATCTCCCACTACTCACTATTTAGTGGACTATATAGTGTGCTCGCCATTTTGTAGTGCTGTCCGAATGTATAGTGATGATTATTATACCCTATGTAGTCCACTCAATGTATCCCAGAATGCATTTTGAAAAGTAGTGTACAACCGATGGTCACTAACCCAAGCCCTACATACCATCATGCATTGCGCTGGTCGTAAAAATGGCGGATGGACGTCAAGGAGAGGAGCGCGACAATACGAATTTGTCATACAGCACGTCGTTTTCTGTGTCTAGAAATCCTGTCTCTTTTGCTAATCCGCAAAATCTTCTGAATCACGAGAACAAACAAACAAAAAAGATAAATATTGAGTGGCATCTCCACAGAGTCTAAAAGCTGTTTTATTAAGAGTATTATGAGCAAGATATTTGATAACGTAGATCTGTTTTTTTTTTTCCTAATGTCGACAGGCAAGAGAAAACGGTGTGGCGCGTAAATGAAAATATATGAAATATGTGTATTAATTGCATTTGTTTATAAGTTATAATCATGTGTGGAGTACCTATATAACAGAAACGGCCAGAAATGACTTTTAATTTTACAATTTTGGAGAAATAAGCTCAATATAATGTAATGTATTTATATAAAAAAAATATAAAAAGTCATGGCGCGTTTAAATAGTGCGACAGTAATGCAGTAATCAGCGGCGCCGAGAGACGATCGAGTAGTGTCCGAAAGTGGTGTTGTGCTACTCGCGCTCAGTTACAGTGAAAGCACACTTTTGATGGAGAAAAGTGCCCAAAATGCACAGGATTTGCATAGTGTGTTTTAACAAGAACTGGAGTAGGTTACGTCAGAAAAGAAAATGAAGACTCAAAAATATTTATAGAAGATTTAGCCAACCTTGTTTTTATTATTCAGTTTGGGTAAAAGTATATGTTTTATAAATAAATAAAAACGAGCAAACTAGTCAGAATATACAGTATACGTTTTCCTTTAGTTTATGTAATAGACAGATACATGCCCAAATCAAACCCGAGTGTACTTTTTTTGTTTACGTTCTTGTAAACATATCAAAGTATGACTGAAAAGACACGGTCGGAGCTGTTTTCTTGGTTGTTTTTGTTGTTTACCATTTACATGGAATTGTTGTATACCTCCCATCTTTACAAACTTCAAGAATCAAGTTTATTAATGACCAACTTCTAAAAAGAAAATGTTGTATGTAATATCAATAGCAGGATTAGTTTTAACATTATGTAACCATTGTATATCAACATTAAATATACGTTCAAAGTCACTTACTTGCATTAATGCTGCATATTTCTACCTGAGAATGTTTTGACGCGCTTCAACAGCGCATGATGAGGGAACGTCTGCCAATTCCACCAACTGCGTTAAATGTATCCTATAATTTGTAGGCTATTATTTAAAATTCCAAAGCTTGTAGAAGGTTCCTATTGGAAATACTAACCTGGTAGCCTTGAGTAAATTAACTTATCTAAGGAAATGATTAATAAAACATGGATATCAGTTGAGCCTATGTTTACTTTCTTCACTGACACAGATGGAAATGAAAAGACTATCAGTCAAAGTTCAGCTTTAGGAGGGGAAGAAATAGGGCAGGATGAGGAGACTGAGAGAAAGAAAGATGTAGATGAGGAGAGAGCAGGTATTGACAAATAATTTAATGCCCACTGACATGGTTTTAAAGCTATTTATTATCCCGTTTTTTGGCCTTAAAGTCTTAAATTGCACATTTTTAGGTCAGAGAAATCCACATTTTGTCGGGGAGAAGTGCCCCTGAACACCCCTAACCTCACATTTAAATGCACATGTCCGGGGCTGTGGATGGTAATGTGGGATGGCATGGCTTCAGTGCCAAGGCTAAATTTTTGTCCCAGTGTTCAGCAATTTTAACATATTGTCATCATATCATTCATGGACCAAAATAAAACCATTAAAATATCAAGTAAATAAGTATTGTGATACTTGGTGCCAGAGTGACACTCTTGTCTCAGAAAGTATTGCTGTACCACGATACTCAATGTGTTGTCCCACGCTGAGTCATTTTTCCCTGTTGCACCTACACAAAATATGAGGGCTCCCCCGCCTACCAAATCCCACTTTAACCACTGTATATATATATATAAATGAACTAAATTAATAACTTTTTTTTTACAACAGAAATGAAAAATCACTGGATTTACTTAAGCTGGATTGTGTTTCCGGAAACAAACTTGGTTGCATTATTTTCCTGTTATCTCTGTAATGCTGCTTTGAAACACTGTGTTGTAAAACGCGCTGTATGAATAAATGTGACTTGAGTCTGATGATAAACGGCTGATTTTATGTCGTTCAGGCAGATTATCTGAAGAAAGATCTGGATCGGCTTCTTCAGAACAAGAGGGATGATCACAGACAGAGTAACGTCAGGTTAGCTGATGAAATCCTGTGCAACCAATCACTAATGACCTCCAAACGTCGTGTTGACAATTTGTCATTTTATTCTGTAGTAAAGCCGGTGTAGGAAACGTCATGCCAAGAAATCCACGAAGAGCCTCTCCTCCAGCCGAGCTGATTCTTCCGACGCCTCCTCCAGAACAGTGGGCCGCTCCGGATTATGGTGAGATTACAGGTCCGTGGCCAGCCTATTGAAAGGGTTGCAGTTTTTTTTCCTCCTTTTGTATTTAATTATGAGGTTCAAATACTTCATTTTGGTGACCTTTTATGCACCAATTTGTGCTGGATTAGTTTATCTGCTGGTTAACGAGCACGCTTTTTGATGCACCTAAAATATTTTATTATTATAATTACTTTACGTTTATATGGCTATTATATTGTAGACTATTGAGTGGATAAAATATAGAAATCCTTTTAATAAAAAATAAAAACATCTCTCTATATATATATATATATAGCTCCTCCCCCAGGTGAGAAGGATATTACCCCTGTAGGGGGGGGTCCATGCTCCCCCGTGAGAACATTGAAATATTCCATATTTTAAAGCATCAATCTGATGCATTTTGAGATGCATTTTTTGCCATCTATCTATACAATAGTTTATTGAGCCTTTTCTTTTAACAGTTTTAAATTTCAGTTAGTGCGCGTGAAGAATGATAGTGCTCTCCTGTGTTGTGATCTAACAGACACACGGTAGAAAGGAACATGGTTAAGATACAGCAATACAGTCCAATATAGTCATTTTATGCGAAACCATAGACCTTTATCTACAGATCAAGAATAATAACATTAACATTGAATCATCTTGGAGAGAGTTTCATCATGTTGATACCAGAACGCTGTTTGATGCTGAATGGAGAATGACAGACAGCCGCAGCGGAGGGAGAAGTTACGTGAACTTGAATTTAATGACTTAAAAATTTATTTGATTGTTTTTGTCGATTGATTTCATAAATCAGATTTATTACTTGTCCTAAACTACAACGAGTAAGATCATTCCCCTTAATGGAATCGATTCCAACCTTTGCATTTTGAACCTTTGGAATCTACTCTCAATTCCCAAAGCCTCGGAATTTCTTTTTGGAATCGATCCCCAGCCCCATCATTCAGAGGCGATGCTTCTTCACCGTTGCTTTGAAAAGTGTATTGCGCGAACCATAGACATAATAAATACTTAGACACCCTATTGGCCGCTTTGGAGCGTTGCTGCGATACGTCAACGTGTCCGCCATTTTGCGGAGGGCAAGACTGC
>CM060637.1:1555000-1595000 GCA_030578275.1 Meda fulgida
CCACTCACGTCCTGTACGTCAAATTTCGTCCGCACGTACAGCACGCAATGCCGACCAGACCCGTGGAAACATTTCTTCTTTACGTCATGCCGTTTTAAAGTTAGAGCCGGAAAGCTGTTTTTGAGTGCGGTTAGTGAATTCTTCCGTGCGGTACTTTTTTTTGACTGACAAGTTGTATTTATTGTTTCATGTGCCATTGTAATGATAATACGGAAGGTGTATTAGTACTACAACACACCCTTAAGTGTGTAATATCAGAGTTTTTTAGTTTAGGCGCTGTCGGGACGGTTGAAACAAGTGTTCACTCTTCAATAAATGTCATTTATCGTCTTCTGGTAGACATCATATTCTTCATAATAACAGGCTGTTCAACTAGCAAACACTCAATATGACTCAAGAAATTTAAGAAAACGGATTTGTCTGTCTTCGTCAAAATAGCCTATTAGAAAGATTACGCAAAATGCGCACAGGCTTATCGCCTACTGTTTATTGGGCGACAGAACAAAAATGTTAATATGAACCTTTAAATTAAAATAAATTACAAAATGTGTTTGCAACAATATGTACATAAGTTACTTGTCAGGTATTGTTAATAAAAACAAGCATTAGATGAATAGTTAAAATGTTATGTTTCATCCGTCCCACCCCTGTAACAAAGCACTACTACCGTTCTAAGTACATTTTTACTTAAATCATTCTATATTTGTACTGAATAACACAGGATACTAACACATATGTGAGTTGTTGATCTCACACACAAAAAAAATCTATCTGTAACCTTATCTTAGAAAACAAAGTTTATCTGAAAAGTGTTTCAACTGTCCCGGCTCTCCCCTACTGCATACGGTTTTAAACATAAGTAGTGTGTGAAACTAGTATGCAAAACAAGAACCATTTGAAACAGTAATAGTATGCTGCACTGTCACATGACCTCATTATGGCGCATGTTTAATTAATTTACCTAATTTGCATATTGGATAATACTGCACGTTATTAAATAATTTGCACGTTTAGTCAAATTTTGCGTAAAAAATGTCAGTCTGATGAAATGAGTCAAAACTTAATGTTTGAAAATCACGACGAATCCTGGTGGCTTATAATTGCCTCCGGTCTCACACGAAGCACATTTAGAAAAATGCAGTTGATAATCTGAATACACTAGTGTTTCTCATCTGGCGGATGTTTCTCAAGACCGTTTTGAGATGGTCGCGGAGTGTGTAGTCAAAGACACAACAACAAAAAGAATAATTGGGAAAATAATTTCTGATTGCGTTTTTTATTTTGCGTGAAAGTAGTTTCTGTCAGGCGCAGTTTAAGAGAAACGCGCTGTACTGATTCAGTATCTGCGGTCAGATTAGATGTTGTCAGGCTGTGTGTCAGTGTGATTTATTCTGGCGATATTTTCGTAGCGAAATAAAAGGTTTGTTACCTCAGGAAAACGAGCTTGCCTGTCCTGAGGCGCGCGCTGTGGATCATAAATAACAACAAATCTTAGAGCCGATGAAATTACGTGCATGCAACGTTTTCAATTAGTAAATCATGAAATGACCAAAAAGTACTAGATTACGTAAATTTTGTTAGCTGGGAAGGATATGCATGTTTATTCTAATCATCGGGATTTTTTTTTTTTTTACAATTCATGTTAGTATTGTTTTTACAATGCTAACTGGTTTCTAGAACACCATTTTTATTTTCACTTATTTTGTTTTTTGCTACATTTTTGATTGACTGTGGTGGTTCATACCAACTATGAACTTTAACACTAGTTTAGAGCTGCTATTTAATAGCATTACCTATTACTATTTTCTTACAGTGTATGTTGAGTAAAAAGGGATGGTACCTTTGTGCATGTCAACCATTTTTGGGAACTAAATTTGCTTGGTTCAAATTCCTAAAAACTTTGGGTCGCGGCTTAATGACCATGGGAAAATGTGGCCAACCCAGTTGAGAACCACTAGCATGCTAGTTTGTTAATCTGAACTCTGATGTCACATAATAAAATGTTTGTGTTGTCTGTGTGTGTCAGTACGGTCCGGTGTTTAGGGGGCGTCACCGGCTCCATGCTTCTGGGAATGACGCGTGACGAGCTAAAGACTGTTTGTCCCGAGGAGGGCGGACGAGTTTTCTACCAGCTGCAGAACGTCAAATCCCTTGCGGTGAGGTCATCGTTACACACATGATAGCATTCTTAAGTATGTGCTGTCATATTCACACAACTTCATATTCACTCTCTCCAGGTGGCCAGTGAAGTGAGACCAATGATCTGAGGCCGCAAACTTCCTGTCGACCGGCACTAACACACACACACACACACACACACACACACACACACACACACACACACACACACACACACACACACACACTGAAGCTGTTAATGGATGCTGAAGGACGTTGGATATTAAATTCATATTTATTTGTAATCAGAGCTGGTTTTGAAGATCAGGAGCGTCTGATTTGTATATTATTATCACTGTTTTTAGGTTTGATGCAAAGATGCGCAAGAACCCAGAGGAGATTGAATGCACACATGCTTTATTGATATGAACAAAATACTCTCATCTGATCAGTACTGCTGTAGACTAACATTCTCATTCACAAAAAATAAAGGTATATATATATATATATATTTCTGTACTATTACTTGTGATCATTTGCTTTCTAGCATGTCGAACCTCATGCTTTGCTCTGTATCTGCTCGATAAGCATGCTAATTTCTACAATTCGTGCTGTTTTTGATCTCATGATTTGTGCGATTTGTGGGAAAATCACTATATTGTGTGAAGATTAACAGTCAGTTTAATGTTCAATTAAAACTACCGTTCACATGCCAGATCTATGAAAACTACCTTCATATAGACGTGTAAACTTCCCAGCGATTAGCGTACAGGAGGTTTAGGGTTAGAAAAATACTGTTCGTTTTGGCTCAACGGCGCCTCCTGCAGGACCGGAGGAGATTCGTAACACATCTGAACAGTTCGGCCATCAGAGAAAAGAAATCCTTCAAATGAATGAAGAAATTAAACAGTTTATAGAACGAGAGACTAAAAGACACGTTCACAGTAAGTTACAATCGAAGCCAAACCTTCAAAATAAAAGTAGCTAAAGTAAAAGGCACGTGAGGGAGCTGTGATGTCATCACGGGGCTCGTGACGGAGGTATAATGACACACACTCGTGCTCGTCGCATTATATTGATGCATAGCTAAAACGTCTCTAAACATGCACTGAAATGAGATGTAGGGAATGTCACTTTGGTCCTGATGCTGTGGTGTTCTTTAGTGTGAATGTGGGCGGGGTCATGGCTTCTCTAGCGTGCTGATTGGACAGGTAAGCGTGTGGGCGGGGTTCATGGCTCATCTCTTGTGTGCTGATTGGACAGGCGAGCTTGTGGGCGGGGCTGTGGCTTCTCTTGTGTGCTGATTGGACAGATGAGCGTGTGGGCGGGGTCATGGCTCATCTCTTGTGTGCTGATTGGACAGATGAGCGTGTGGGCGGGGTCATGGCTTCTCTAGCGTGCTGATTTGACAGGTAAGCGTGTGGGCGGGGTTCATGGCTCATCTCTTGTGTGCTGATTGGACAGGCGAGCTTGTGGGTGGGGCTGTGGCTTCTCTAGTGTGCTGATTGGACAGCTATGAGTGTGGGTGGGGTAATGGCTTCCCTAGTGTGCTGATTGGACAGCTATGAGTGTGGGTGGGGTAATGGCTTCTCTAGTGTGCTGATTGGACAGGTGAGCTTGTGGGTGGGGTAATGGCTTCTCTAGTGTGCTGATTGGACAGGCGAGCTTGTGGGCGGGGCTGAGGATTGGCTGGGCATGAAGGACAGCATGTCCTCCTCCTCGATGCGGTCCAGCTCCTGCGTTCGGACGGCCTGCGTGATGAGGTGAAGTTCTTCACACAGCGTCTCGTGACGGTACGCCACGCGGATGTCGGGGACGTTTGTGCGCCGAATGTCGTTACTGATCGTACCCTCTTTGTTGTAGTTGGGACCCAGCCAATAACCCTTAGCCTGAGACACACAGATATAATAGATGAGGACAAAATTATACTCTCCACAGGAATGTTCACAAATATTTTTAAGGGACCCTGATATTTCCGGGTTTTCTGTGGCTGGGAGTTTCATTTCCATTATTTTCATCTACCTTTCTATATTTACAGTGTGTATATACATACGTGTGTGTATTTTTGTGTGTGTTCGTTACCCTGTGTGAGAATCCGCTCATTAACACACTGTTTCTGGCCAGTTCACACATATCACATGAGCTCAGTTTCCACACTTGAGCAGCGATGCTGTACTCCTCCATCAGAGGCTCCTGCAACACACACACACACACACACACACGCAAAACAGACACATGCATAAATACTAGGGGTGTAACAATACCCTCATGTCACGATTTGATACGTATCACGATACTAAACTCACGATATGATATTATTGCGATACTACAAGACATATGGTAAAGGTTAACAACAAATGTATTGTTGATTAAAATGCTAAATCTGGTATAACATTGTGTGTGTAAATGAATAGACTTGGACTCGGTGCTGAAACCCAAAGCACAGGACAATAGAGACGCCAGAATAAAAATGTTCATGATTCTGAAGCTGAAATACTGAATTATTGTAGATGAATATACTTCACTGACTAGATATATTTAAAATAATGTAGCACTTTTTACTGGTAACAAGTAATTTGTTATTATCAGGACCCACAAATATTCCCCTTTTGCATTATTATACATTATATTCAACATTACATATAGTAGTTTAATGTAGTACTGACACTAAGACTCTGAAAATTTAATTTAACTATTGTCATTATACACAATAGATATTGTAGCATTTTTGCATTGGGATATATTGTTCCAGCCTTTAGTACAGCTCATCAGGCGTTTCATCTGAGATGGGTGCTTGAACGCCAGACACCGGATGATCTGACCTTCGTGAAGTGGAACTGCAGCGGGTCGTCGGTGGACAGCGACACCATCAGGCCGCGGGACAGATACTCGGGCAGAGGGTTACGGTGGTAACTCAGAAACAGACTGTTGTTGCTGAGCGGAGACATCGCGATGCCCACCTGAGCCAGGTAGTACAGGTACTGAAGGACCGGAGCCTAGGACACACACAGGTGAATCACTTCTACGTCCTGGTTGATGATTCACTCCTGTGAGTTTGTTCAAACCTGTTCAAAATACTGAAAACTAACGATTCCTGAATGAATTACTCTTATGAAGCGGTTGTTTATAGTGAATTGAACACATACAGAGTGACTCATGTAGTCAGATTCATGAACAAATGACTCTTATGAACTGGTTCTTTTAGTGAATCAAAAATATGAAGAGTAGTTAAGGAATCCAAATATATTAGTTTGCCATTCATTTAGGAATCATGGTTCTTTAGTCACCTTGAATGTGTTTGATTCACACAAAAAAATGAATAGGAGTCATTTCGGATAAAGGCGCTTGGATAGAATTATCTGCTAAATTATTAAATGTACATGATGTTCAAGAATCAGACCACACTAGTCAAGCTTTTTGATTCTGATTCACTAAAAAGAACCTACATTCTACAATGACTCTTATGAACCAGTTCATTTTGGTAGATCAAATCCACACATCACCGGCAGTGTTCAGATTTCTGGACTAATGATTCATAGAAGATGGTTCTTTTAGTGAATGAAACACACACAGCACAACCAGTGTCGTTTAACTGATTCCTGAACAAATTACTCTTATGAACCGGTTCTTTTAGCAAATCAAATCCACAAAAATTGCCCTGTGTAGTCCGATTCCCGGACTAATGATGGTATACATGGTTCTTTTAGTGAATGAAACACACAGCACAACCAGTGTAATGAACAAATTACTCTTTTGATTCACACTCTTGTCGTCCACGTACCTTCCTGAGCAGCAGTCCGTGTGAGATGTTTTCTGACAGGATGAATCCAGACACCAGGTGATGAATAGGCCCCGCCTCCCCGCAGTGAGGTCGCAGCACGAACGTGTTGAAGCCCCGCCTCCTGCTCACACATACGGTGATTCAGAGTGACTGGTGAAGTGATTCGGAGTGACTGGTGAAGTGATTCGGAGTGACTGGTGAAGTGATTTGGAGTGACTGGTGAAGTGATTTGGAGTGACTGGTGAAGTGATTTGGAGTGACTGGTGAAGTGATTCGGAGTTACTGGTGAAGTGATTTGGAGTGACTGGTGAAGTAATTCGGAGTGACTGAAGAAGTGATTCGGAGTGACTGGTGAAGTGATTCGGAGTTACTGGTGAAGTGATTCGGAGTGACTGGTGAAGTAATTCGGAGTGACTGAAGAAGTGATTCGGAGTGACTGGTGAAGTGATTCGGAGTGACTGGTGAAGTAATTCGGAGTGACTGAAGAAGTGATTCGGAGTGACTGGTAAAGTGATTCGGAGTGACTGGTGAAGTGATTCGGAGTGACTGGTGAAGTGATTCGGAGTGACTGGTGAAGTGATTCGGAGTGACTCATGAAGTGATCCAGAGTGACTGGTGAAGTGATTCGGAGTGACTCGTGAAGTAATTCGAAGTGACTGGTGAAGTGATTCGGAGTGACTGGTGAAGTGATTCGGAGTGACTCATGAAGTGATCCAGAGTGACTGGTAAAGTGATTCGGAGTGACTGGTGAAGTGATTCGGAGTGACTGGTGAAGTGATTCGGAGTGACTGGTGAAGTGATTCGGAGTGACTGGTGAAGTGATTCGGAGTTACTCATGAAGTGATCCAGAGTGACTGGTGAAGTGATTCGGAGTGACTGGTGAAGTGATTCGAAGTGACTGGTGGAGTGATTCGGAGTGACTCGTTAAATGATTGTGTGGAGTGTGTGTGACCACCTGTGGAGTGTGTGTGGGCACCTGTGGAGTGTGTGTGGGCACCTGTGGAGTGTGTGTGACCACCTATGGAGTGTGTGTGGGCACCTGTGGAGTGTGTGGGTACCTGTGGAGTGTGTGTGGGCACCTGTGGAGTGTGTGTGTGAGCACCTGTGGAGTGTGTGTGAGCACCTGTGGAGAGTGTGTGTGAGCACCTGTGGAGTGTGTGTGTGTGAGCACCTGTGGAGTGTGTGTGTGTGAGCACCTGTGGAGTGTGTGAGCACCTGTGGAGTGTGTGAGCACCTGTGAAGTGTGTGAGTACCTGTGGAGTGTGTGAGTACCTGTGGAGTGTGTGTGGGCACCTGTGGAGTGTGTGTGACCACCTGTGGAGTGTGTGTGGAGTGTGTGTGGGCACCTGTGGAGTGTGTGAGTACCTGTGGAGTGTGTGTGACCACCTGTGGAGTGTGTGTGGAGTGTGTGTGGGCACATGTGGAGTGTGTGTGAGCACCTGTGGAGTGTGTGTGGGCACCTGTGGAGTGTGTGTGACCACCTATGGAGAGTGTGTGGGCACCTGTGGAGTGTGTGTGACCACCTATGGAGTGTGTGTGACCACCTATGGAGTGTGTGTGGGCACCTGTGGAGTGTGTGGGCACCTGTGGAGTATGTGTGCACCTGTGGAGTGTGTGTGGAGTGTGTGTGGGCACCTGTGCAGTGTGTGTGAGCACCTGTGGAGTGTGTGAGTACCTGCGCAGGTGGTTGAGGACCGTCATGTTGGCGTACATGTAGTACAGATAGTACGAGTACGGCGGGTTGTTGTCGTCACACCAGCGCTCTGGAGTCGGACTGTCCAGGTTAAAGATGTGATGCTCCGGTTTAGACTCGTCGTCCACGCTGTCGAAGCCCACCACCTGAACACACACACATTATGTGTGCAGGTTTGCACTCGGATATGCAGGTTTGGTGTTTCGATGAAGGACTCACGTGTGTCAGGAACAGGTGCAGGTGCGAGTGGCTGCTGGGATTCACCGTCGCCTCGAACAGAGGCAGGAAGATGTTCTCCAGCATCTGCTGGAAGTTACTCAGCTGCTTCTTAGTGCGGTACACGTCACTGCAGACACACACACACTCATGGAAGAACCCATAAAACATAAAAATAAAGCTTGTGTGTGTGTGTGTTCTCACAACAGCGCACGTTATCGGAGTACACGGAGTGTGTGTGTGTGTGTGTGAGTGAGTGTGTGTGTGAGTGAGGGAGTGTGTCCTCACAACAGTCGTGGGATCTGGATCAGCCAGTGCACGTTATCGGAGTACACGGAGTGTGTGTGTGTGTGTGTGTGTGTGTGTGTGTGAGTGTGTGAGTGTGTCCTCACAACAGTCGTGGGATCTGGATTAGCCAGCGCACGTTATCGGAGTACACGGAGTGTGTGTGTGTGTGTGTGTGTGTGAGTGTGTGTGTGTGTCCTCACAACAGTCGTGGGATCTGGATCAGCCAGCGCACGTTATCGGAGTACACGGAGTGTGTGACGGCCCACTGCGCCAGATTGTCCCACTCGTCCACGGATCGGCCATAGATCGACAGACGCAGCTCGGCATTCTGGTACTTGCTCTCCTCCAGGTCTGACATCACTTCCTGCACACACAGGAAGCCACACGGCAGCACATTCAGAACTAGACATACACCCCTGCTTGAGCTCGTTTGTATTTGAATGGGTTTCAGTGAAGAATTATTCCAGATTGAACTACGGCTGCCATTGTGCAAAATTATGAGATTAAATTAAATACACGTTTAATGTTGCTAAATTTATTTCAATCAACACATCAATAAAACATTTTTCATTTTTAACATTTTTTTTTAATGTATTTCTTTCAAAATTTAGTTTTAGAAAAGGATTAAAATGATATCTAAAAAGACAGGGTGCTTTAACACTATTGATGATGCAGTAACGGAATTAGTTTAATGAAAAATGATTTCTTCATAAATGTAATTTGTCATTATTGCAGTAATAAAGGGTGAGTTGCGATGATAGGAATGCCAGCTGTAGTCTTGTACCTTGACGATGTGGCCGAAGTATTTCCCGTGGATGTGGTTGTCTGTTTTGATGAAGATCTCTCTGAGAATGGATTCTCCGATGGGATTGTATTTGGAGTTGAATTTGTCGAAGCGATGGAACGTGTTTCTGTCCTGCGGAGGAAATGTATGTTACGTTTTTAAATGCTTTATTTCCTATGATCACTGTAAAGCTGCTTTGAAACTATCTAAATTGTGTTTATAAACTATATAAATGAAGGAGACTTGACGTCACACACAAACTGAGGCCTGATAGTGTACATTGTATTCAATGCGACTGCTATTACATCATCTGTTATATTTACAGTGCTATCTCATATTTCACTCTTAATAGTCTATATATAAACTTATTTCATCTCTTTGACCAGAACTACACGACAAAAATACTAAGAAAAGCATTTTTTGCATTGTTTCCAGTCCAAATATCAAACATTTCATAAATCAAAACACATTTATTAAAGTAGTAAAATTACATAAGATATTATGTCCTGTTTTCAGGGGAAATAAATAAATTATCTGCCAATGGGGTCAGAAAAATATTCTTAATTCAAACAGAAACATTATTTTTCTGACCCCATTGGCAGATAATTTTGCTTGTTTTAAGCAAAAACTCACTTTTATTTATTTATTTCCCCTGAAAACAGGACATAATATCTTATGTAATTTTACTACTTTAATAAATGCATCTTGATTTAAGAAATGTTTGATAATTGGACTGGAAACAATGCAAAAAATGCTTTTCTTAGTATTTTTGTTGTGTCATAGCGATAAGACATAATTTCTTATAGCATTTTACTCATCTAGTAAATGCATCTTGATTTAAGAATTTTTAGATATTTGGACTAGAAACAAGACAAAAATACAAAGTAAGAAAAGCATTTTTTGGTGTGTATTGTTACAATTATGACTGAAAACAAGCGAAATTCAATCTTCATCCTTCAAAATGAAATGATACTAAATGATACCAGTAGGTGGCGGCAAATCCCTGTCTTACCGAGTGAGTCATTGAATCATTCACACAAACGACTCGTTCAAAACGTCTGATTCATTCCGGGATAAAGCAGGAGTAAGTGAGTGAATCGTTGAGTCGTTCATTACAACGATTCAGTCGGTAAGGAAACTGAAACTCGGAGACGCAATGGCTTTACTCTTTGGAACTATTTTCATTGGCAAAATAGAGGAAAAACAGACAATATTGTCTAAAATGTAAGTCAACTAATAGCATAATAACTTATCGTGGTTACACTTTATTTTAAGGTGTCATTGTTACAGTGTAATTATATATTTAAGTACTGAGTAATATTAATTAACTACATGCACTTACTATAGGGTTAGTTTGAGGGTTTATAATTTACTGTTATTACTACGGTAAGTACATGTAACATATGTAGCAAGGTTACCTTTATCGTTTATTGAATTGTACAAAATCAACATTAGTAAGAGTGCTAATATTGGGGAAAACAGCACTCTTGCTCGTGAGATAGCTTATAAATATTAAAAACAAGAACTTGTACACTATATCTTGATTTTTGGAAGCGTTTTTATTCATTTTGATGCTGTTTTTCCTGTTTGAAGGGAAGAGGTGAAACAGCGACGGGAACTAGGGAACGCAAACGGGCTTTACAACAACCTTTACATTTCGACAGCAACTTGTTTCCAAACACTATCTGATGCGTTTTATATTCTGCATTGTTTTTCTCATCCAAAATTCTACATTTAAGAAATGTCTTTTTAAATTCAATTCACGTTTGTTTGTACAGCGCTTTTCACAATACACATCATTTCAAAGCAGTTTTACAGAAAATGCATGAGTCCACATTAGTTTACAGTTATCAGAGGAAACTGTCTAAGTTATGTATTTCAGAAATGCACAGTTAGCTCAAAGGGTATTAAAGGATTAGTTCACTTTTAAAAAAACTTTTGCTGGTAATGTACTCCCCCCCATGTCATCCAAGATGTCCATGTCTTTCTTTCTTCAGTCGAAAAGAAATGAAGGTTTTTGATGAAAACATTCCAGGATTTTTCTCCATATAATGGACTTCAATGGGGTCCAAACGGTTCAAGGTCCAGATGAGCGTTTCAGTGCAGCTTCAAAGGGCTTTAAACGACACCAGACGATGAATAAGGGTCTTATCTAGCGAAACCAGCGTCATTTCTAAAATAAATAAAAGTTTTATAAGCACAAACGCTCGCCTTGCTCTGTTCTGTGATGCGCATTCTGTGAGACCTTTTCAACGTAATTGCGTATTACGTGACGTCACGAACACGCATCACAGAACAGAGCAAGGCGAGCATTTGTGCTTATAAAACTTAAACTTTTTTATTTATTTTAGAAATGGCGCTGGTTTCGCTAGATAAGAGCCTTATTCATCGTCTGGTGTCGTTTAAAGCCCTTTGAAGCTGCACTGAAACGCTCATTTGGACCTTGAACCGTTTGGACCCCATTGAAGTCCATTATATGGAGAAAAATCCTGGAATGTTTTCATCAAAAACCTTCATTTCTTTTCGACTGAAGAAAGAAAGACATGGACATCTTGCATGACATGGGGGGGAGTAAATTATCAGCAAAAGTTTTTAAAAAAGTGAATAATCCTTTAATGTTTGCAACCAGGCGCCACACACAGCGCTGATGTCTCACCGCGTGCATGTCGAGTGTGTCGACGCTGAGGTCGTACGCCGTCAGGTTCATGTTCTCGAACACCTCCATCAGGGTCTGTCCTCGGCCGTTCTCCACGCGCACGATCTCGTCCGGGGACTTCTTCATCGCTCGCTTGATGAAGCGCAGGAGATGCTTCTGGTTCATGCAGGACGAGGCGTGGATGTGTGTGTCCACCTGACAGACGCAAGAGTCACCACAACAACGTTTCTTCTGGAGCTAGGGAACGCAAACGCGCTTTTCTCATCCAAAATTCTTCAAATCTTTAAATCATAAGTTGTATTTGGAATTGAACTGGCTTGAACGTTCAATTTAGTGAAAAAAAAAAAAAGCGGAAAAAGCCATTGTTCAAGCCAGATAAAAAAAAAATATATATATATATATATATCTTGTAATATATTTTTCTATCAAAATATATTAAATTATTTTATAGTATTTAAATTTATTATACAGTAAAAAATTTTCATTCTGATAATTATTTCTATATTAGTCATTTAATTTGTATTATCTTATATTCTAATATTCTATATATTTTAATATTCAAATACCGCATTATTTTATATATATATAGTTATTTATATATTATTCCTTTCAAAATGTTGATTTATTAATAAATATCTTACATTAAATTTTTTCTATATTTTAATATTCTAATATTGCACATTTTATAGTTCTTTTTATATAGAATTAAAATATATGTATAATTATATTTGTTATAAATGTATTTTCAAAACTTTTTATTTTGATAATGAATTATAATATTAGTACTTTAATTTGTATTTTATTCTTAATTTTATTACCTTGGATAATTAAATCTAATATTCTCCAATAATATTGTATTTTCTTATTTTAATTTGCTTATTGATGCACATATTGATCATTTTTGATGATTAAAGATGGCAATTGTCTAATCTGTTTATCCACATGTTTATAATCTAATTCTCAGTTGATTTAATGATTTATTTCCGTTCATTTTAGTTCTACTTCGTTAAAGTTAAATTCGAATTGCAGTTGTGTGTTCTGATTGGCCTTCAGCTCAAGCTCAGGATGTGTGTAGATGTAAGTAGTGTTTGACCTTGCGTATGTTGTAGAAATCTCGGTGTGGCACTTGCTTCTGCGAGGCGAGCTCCTTCATCTCGTTCAGAAGAACGTGCATCTGAAACTTCGAGCTCAGATACTGTAACCGCCGGTAACAGAACGACTTCCTGTGGAAACACGACTCGTCAGTCACACGCAAGTACAGCGAGCCCAGTGCATGCTGGGTAATCCGTCACTCACACGGGGCCGTTGATGATGAGCGCCATCATGACGTTCATATCAGCGATGTATTCCTGCAGGTCTGGATACGGCAGGTCCAGTTCTGTGCTCCTACACACACACACACACCGAAACACTGACGGATCAATTTACATACTAAACACTAAATGTTGTAAATAAGTGTATTTTAAGTTCAAAGATCATTTCTTCAAAAACACAACATTATTGTGTTGACCGCATTATTTCTATAGTCATTTCTAATGTTATCTCTATCAATACAGTATTTTATATTTGTTATATTATTGATAGTTTTAGTTCTAGTAATTTTAGTCCTTCAACGTAAACTAAATGAAAATTTGATATTTTCAGCCAAAAAAGTTTATTTTATTTCAAGTAACAAAAATGTTTTTAGTTAACATTACATTGGCAAGATCTGATTATAACTTAAATAACTACGTTTTGATAACGATAACACATTTGTTTCTACTTTCTAAATTAAATTTTGACTAGAAATCCCAGAATGCACCTGATTGTGCGGCTCTTTTATTATTTCCTTTTTTTAATTAATTTAGTTTTAAAGTAAAACTACAATATTTATTCAAATAAATTAGTGCTATCAGTCGATTAAAACACTTTAATTAATGGCACCTAACATTAAAATGTAATATATTTTTTTATAATGTAATACATAATTTTTTACATCGAATCTCCAAATAAATGTAGAAACAACAAAGACATTATATCTTAAAAATTTGTTTAATGGAATCCTTTTGCTAAGTATCACTGAAACTACTAATGATGTCTCTATTAAATGGAATTTTTCTAATTTCCGAGGATGCAATAAGTCCGTCAATAAGAGGACAGTTGTACACACGTGACTTGCGGGAACACATTTCGGTACGTTTTGAAAGGTTGCCTTGTGAAAGCGACCCGAACCGAGAAGGAAATGCAACTTGTAACAAATTAAGTCCCTGTTTCAGAACAAAACAACCGATCTATAGGAGTGAAAACACCCTGAGATCTAGAACTATATGTAGAAGTTTTCAGTGTGTTCCCCGAAACTCACTTGTCCGTGGGCTTGTGCGCGGTGTAGACGTGAATGACCCCGTCCAGCATAGCACAGGTGTAGCCGGCGTCCGGCGGCAGGTTCTGCATGTGGCGCCCGTCGTACGGGTGTGTTTCTGACACCGGCATGTGAACGCGCATATCTGAGAGACGGACACACATACGGACACACACACACACGGACACACACACACACGGACACACACACACACGGACACACACACACACGGACACACACACACACGGACACACACACACACGGACACACACACACACGGACACACACACACACGGACACACACACACACGGACACACACACACACGGACACACACACACACGGACGGACACACACGGACACACACGGACACACGGACGCACACACACACGGACGGACACACACACACGGACACACACACACACGGACAAAGACAGACACACACACACGGACACACACCCACACAGACAGACAGACACACACGCACGCACACACACACACGGACACACACACACACACACGGACACACACACACACGGACACACACACATACACACGGACACACACACACACACGGACACAGGCGGACACAGACACACACACACGGACACACACACACACGGACACAGACAAACACACACACACGGACGGACACACGGACACACATGGACACACACACACACGGACAAAGAGAGACACACACACACGGACACACACACACACGGACACAGACAGACAGACACACACGGACGCACACACACACACGGACACACACACACACGGACACACACACATACACACGGACACACACTGACACAGGCGGACACACACACACGGACACAGACAGACAGAAACAGACGGACACAGACACACACGGACACAGACAGACACACACACACGGACACACACACACACGGACACAGACAAACACACACACACGGACACACACACACACCGACACACACACACATGGACACAGACAGACAGAAAAACACGGACGCACACACACACACGGACACAGACAGACAGACACACACACACGGACACACACACACACGGACACAAACACACACAGACACAGACAGACAGAAACACACGGACGCACACACACACGGACACAGACAGACAGACACACACACACGGACACACACACACGGACACAAACACACACGGACACAGACAGACAGAAACACACGGACACACACACACACGGACACAAACACACACGGACACAGACAGACAGAAACACACGGACACAAACACACACGGACACAGACAGACAGAAACACACGGACGCACACACACACGGACACACACACACACGGACACAGACAGACAGAAACACACGGACGCACACACACACGGACACAGACAGACAGACACACACACACGGACACACACACACACGGACACAGACAAACACACACACACGGACACACACACACACCGACACACACACACATGGACACAGACAGACAGAAAAACACGGACGCACACACACACACGGACACAGACAGACAGACACACACACACTGACACACACACACACGGACACAAACACACACAGACACAGACAGACAGAAACACACGGACGCACACACACACGGACACAGACAGACAGACACACACACACGGACACACACACACGGACACAAACACACACGGACACAGACAGACAGAAACACACGGACACACACACACACGGACACAAACACACACGGACACAGACAGACAGAAACACACGGACACAAACACACACGGACACAGACAGACAGAAACACACGGACGCACACACACACGGACACACACACACACGGACACAGACAGACAGAAACACACGGACGCACACACACACGGACACAGACAGACAGACACACACACACGGACACACACACACGGACACAAACACACAGACACACGTCAGCACTGGGTTGAGAGGTGGTGGTAATTGGATTAAGAGAATTTACTCTTAATCAACACACATAATATCTCTGCACCCCATATTCCATATTTCATAGCTTTAATTATTTGCTCATCTGTCATCATATGATGTACTTGGGCAATATACAGCAGAGTATGAGTGCAATATCTGTCGTGTGTGTGTGTGTTTGTGTTAATGTGTATGGTATGGTACATAGTTAAAAGGGCATTCGCCATTTTTTGGTATTTTAAATGCAATGACAAAAGTTTTCTATTCTATTGTATTCTATGTTGTGTGTGTGTGTGTGTGTTCTCATGTTTATATTGCATTGTGAGGACCAAATGTCCCAACAAGGATAGTAAAACGTTAAATCAGCAACATTGTGAGGACTAGCCAATGGTCCCCGCTAGGGAAATTGATTAAAAAACAATGTTTTATTAAAAATGTTAAAGAGCAGAAAGTTTTCTGTGATGGGCAGATTTAGGGGTAGGGTTAGTGTGTGTGTGTGTGTGTGTGTGTGTGTGTCACACACCGGAGTCGACGGGACTCCCGCGAAGGTCCTCGAACACGCTGCTGTCCAGCGGCCTCTGGTTGAGCTCCTGCAGGGATCGAGTCGTGGTCTTACAGAAGCTCTGCAGAGAGAGAGCGCTGTACTTCTCTCTGATGAACAGAGCCTTCACCACACACTTCGCTGCGTCCACCAGATCCGTGAACGGCACCTAAAAAACATCAGCGGTAACGCATCAGATCCTCACACAGATCACCGGATCCGTGAACGGCACCGGAACACACCAGCGGTAACGCATCATATCCTCACACAGATCACCGGATCCGCGAACGGCACCGGAACACACCAGCGGTAACGCATCAGATCCTCACACAGATCACCGGATCCGCGAACGGCACCGGAACACACCAGCGGTAACGCACCAGATCCTCACACAGATCACCGGATTTGTGAACGGCACCTGAACGCACCAGCGGTAACGCATCAGATCCTCACACAGATCACCGGATCCGCGAACGGCACCTGAACACACCAGCGGTAACGCATCATATCCTCACACAGATCACCGGATCCGTGAACGGCACCGGAACACACCAGCGGTAACGCATCATATCCTCACACAGATCACCGGATCCGTGAACGGCACCTGAACACACCAGCGGTAACGCACCAGATCCTCACACAGATCACCGGATTCGTGAACGGCACCTGAACGCACCAGCGGTAACGCATCATATCCTCACACAGATCACCGGATCCGTGAACGGCACCGGAACGCACCAGCGGTAACGCATCAGATCCTCACACAGATCACCGGATCCGTGAACGGCACCGGAACGCACCAGCGGTAACGCATCAGATCCTCACACAGATCACCGGATCCGTGAACGGCACCGGAACACACCAGCGGTAACGCATCAGATCCTCACACAGATCACCGGATCCGTGAACGGCACCTGAACACACCAGCGGTAACGCATCAGATCCTCACACAGATCACCGGATCCGTGAACGGCACCCGAACGCACCAGCGGTAACAAATCAGATCCTCACACAGATCACCGGATCCGTGAACGGCACCTGAACGCACCAGCGGTAACGCATCAGATCCTCACACAGATCACCGGATCCGTGAACGGCACCTGAACGCACCAGCGGTAACGCATCAGATCCTCACACAGATCACCGGATCCGTGAACGGCACCGGAACACACCAGCGGTAACGCATCAGATCCTCACACAGATCACCGGATCCGCGAACGGCACCTGAACACACCAGCGGTAACGCATCAGATCCTCACACAGATCACCGGATCCGCGAACGGCACCTGAACACACCAGCGGTAACGCATCATATCCTCACACAGATCACCGGATCCGCGAACGGCACCTGAACACACCAGCGGTAACGCATCAGATCCTCACACAGATCACCGGATCCGCGAACGGCACCTGAACACACCAGCGGTAACGCATCAGATCCTCACACAGATCACCGGATCCGCGAACGGCACCTGAACACACCAGCGGTAACGCACCAGATCCTCACACAGATCACCGGATCCGTGAACGGCACCGGAACGCACCAGCGGTAACGCATCAGATCCTCACACAGATCACCGGATCCGTGAACGGCACCGGAACGCACCAGCGGTAACGCATCAGATCCTCACACAGATCACCGGATCCGAGAACGGCACCGGAACGCACCAGCGGTAACGCACCAGATCCTCACACAGATCA
The DNA here is from genome assembly GCA_030578275.1 of Meda fulgida. Lineage (NCBI taxonomy): Eukaryota > Metazoa > Chordata > Actinopteri > Cypriniformes > Leuciscidae > Meda > Meda fulgida. Next base: position 1,573,046 of record CM060637.1, read on the forward strand.
CCGGATCCGTGAACGGCACCGGAACGCACCAGCGGTAACGCACCAGATCCTCACACAGATCACCGGATCCGTGAACGGCACCATATTTTATTTCAGCTTTATATAAGTTAATACAAATATTTTTTAGTTTTAGTTAACAACAACACTAGTTTCAAAAACAAAAAAACATACTTTTTAATAAATTTATTCACATGCTGATAATTGATTAAATTATATTATTGATTCTCACTTGATTTATTAATTGACTTAATCAGTATACAATAATATAATTATATTTATCCTGTTTTCCAGTAAAATCTCTAAACATCCATAAAACAAGATTAATTTGAGAACAAAACTTAAGAGAATTTAATATCTTTGACAAAACAGATTTGTGTTACTTGTTTTAATCTTAAACCTCACTAAATTTAAAGTGACAGTAACCTGCAAAAACAAAATATATATACATATAACATTCTCTGATTTCAATAATAGAATACTTTTATAATAATTTTAATAATACAAACAGTTTATCATAACATATATACATTTTAAACTTTGTTTTACGTTTTATTAGTCATTTCTATATTTGTATATTTAACATTGCATTTCAATTGAATAGTGCTTTAATATTATTTACATACGATTATAGTATTTATTCATATTTTGAATTAAAATAATAAAAAAAACATTAACTGTTGTTAATTTATACTTTAACTTGTTAAAACGCATTAGTGTGTATATAGAAATATAAATTTCCATCATAATCAAAACAAATGTTGTGTGAAAAGTGAACGGCTGATTTTAATATTAGAACATTTGTGTATTTCAAAACAATTTTAATATTACATGAAACACTTTTAATTGATCTTGTTTTAAGAACGTTTTAGTTGTTTTGTGTTTTCCAGTACAAAAAAATCAAAACCACATGCTGATGAATAAATATGTTAAATATATAATTATGTTTTTGTTTTATTAGTAATTTCTACATTAGCTAAATTGTGATTGTTTCGATCAACATTTGAAGTGGATCAAAAAAGTTCATCAAAATTAAACAGGAACTTTTTTGCCTCACTTCAAATGTTGACTACTGTATATATTACAGTATTTTCCGGCACGCTCTCTGGAGCTCTTCGTGAAGTGTGTGTTTCTCGTTCTCACCCCACACTTCTCCTCTCCCGAGATGGACACGCGCTGGAACTCTTTCTCCACGAGCATCTCGCGCTCCTCATGATGCTGGTCGACCGCGTCCTCATGACTGTCCTGCATGTACCTGTAGATGAACACACACAGCTTGAGAGAGACACACACACACACACACACACACACACACACACACACAGAAAGCAGAGACTCACTCCAGGTCGGTTGCGCTGTCTATTTTCATGAAGTCTTGTTTGGCTCGAAGCAGAATCTCAGGCTCAAGCCTTGAAGAACGTGAGGCAAAGCAGCAGATTTGAGTGAGTAACACACACACACACACACACACACACACACACGAGAAGAGAGTATAAATCACTCTGACTGATGCTGATTGATTTCTGTAAAGAACTGTTCATTTAAACTGCAGCCGAGGGAATCTGAAACTCTCCATCCGAGCAGAAAATGTGTGTGTGTGTGTGTTTCAGCATCTGTAAGCGACAAACCCAAACACACCCACACAAACTGATGAAACGCAGCCAAACTGTGTGGTTCTGAGCGTCGGGGTGTTTTGGGAAGCAGAGACTTCACACAGATGTCGAAGAACACTGGGCAGGTGCAGCGATTAGAGACGCTTCACAAACACAACTCGAGAAATGTTATTTCGTGTGAATATAAGACTGAGTTCAAACACTGGCAGTTTCCCACGATCTCGAATGATTCACACATGAATGACTCTTTTGAACTGAATCTTTTATGGAATCACGAACGTTGAGTCCGTTTGCATCACATTTAGAAGAGAAAGTTGCTGTACATTTACTTTACTCAAGTTTATTTTAATTACTACATTAAAATAGTTTATTAGTAATAATACATCAAAAATAATATTATCAAATATTATTAATCAATATTTTTTATTTATGTATTTATTATGCATTTATGTATTATTATTATTGCCTTTCAAATGTTATATTTTTATCTAAATTATTGTTTTACTGTATTATTGTATGTATTTTTTTTTAACTTATTATTATATGACAGAATTTTAACTTGGGTCTGTTATTCTGAAAGAAAAAATATATATAATATACTTAAATACTAACATTATTTTATAAATAATGTTTATTAATATCTGTCTCATATATATATATATATATATATATATATATATATTTTTTTTTTTTTTTTTTTTTTTTTAAATATAACAAAATATTATAAAAATACAATTATAATTATTCAGTATTTTTTCATACAGTATGACCCATTATTAATGTATTAATGCTAGCGATAAATCACAAAATCACACTTCACATAATGTACATTAAACATCCAATATACTCAGTTCAGCTGAGACTTTCAGTGCGTGTGGAAAAATGAGTTAGTAAACCAGGTTAAGACACAGTGTGAGCGTGTGTGTGTGTGTGTCCTCACAACAGACGTGGGATCTGGATCAGCCAGCGGACGTTATCAGAGTGGACAGTGTGAGTGTGTGAGAGAGTAAGTGAGTGAGTGTGTGTGTGTGTGTGTGTGTGTGTGCGCGTGCGTGTGTGTGTGCAACTGTGTCTGTGTGTGTGCGCGTGTGTGTGCTCGTGCGTGTATATGTGCGCAGCTGTGTCTGAGTGTGCAAGTGTGCGTGCGTGTGTGTGTGCAACTGTGTCTGTGTGTGCGCATGCGTGCGCGTTTTGCGTGAGTGCGAGTGTGTGCTTGTGTGTGTTTTACTTGACGTCCTGACTGATCTGTGTGTGTGTGTGTGTGTGCGCGTGCGTGCGTGTGCAACTGCGTGTGTGTGTGCGTGTGTGTGCGCATGCGTGCGTGTACGTGCATGTGTGCGTGTGAGTGTGTGTGTGTGTGTGTGTGTGTTTTACTTGACGTCCTGACTGATCTGTGTGTGTGTGTGTGTGCGCGTGCGTGTGCAACTGCGTGTGTGTGTGCGTGTGTGTGCGCATGCGTGCGTGTACGTGCATGTGTGTGTGTGTGTGTGTGTTTTACTTGACGTCCTGACTGATCTGTCGCTCCAGGCGGTGGCGTTTCTCCTCCAGTTGTTCTATGGGACTCTCTTCGGGAAACTCGTACGGAGCACAGCGCATGTCACTGTCCGTCATACTCCTCGCCAGCAGCTCCTGCAGCACACACCATACACACACAAACATGTCACACACACACATGTTACACACACTTATATAACACACATACACACACACACTCATATTACACATGCGTTACAGACACACTCATATTACACACGCATTACACACACACACACACACACACACACTCATATTACACACGCGTTACACACACACACACACACACACACGCACTCATATTACACATGCGTTACACACACACACTCTCATATAACACACACAGGTTACACACACGCGTTACACACAGAAAGGTCATACACTCATATTACACGCGCACACACACACACACACAAAATACAAACACTCATGTTAAACACGCATTACACACACAGGTTCCATACTCATATTACACACACGTTACACACATCCATATTATACACACACACACACACGTTACAAACACAGCTTCCACACTCATATTACACACACGTTACACACATCCATATTATACACACACGTTACAAACACAGCTTCCACACTCATATTACACATATAGATTACACACACAGGTCCCACAATCATATTACACACACACGATACACAGACAAACATTACGCACACACGTTACACACACAGATTACGCAATCATATTACACACACACACGTTCCACACACTCATATTACACACACATCACACACACACGTTACACAGACAACTGTTACGCACACACACACCCACACACGTTCAACACACTCATAATACACAAACACACACACATTACACAGACAAACGTTATGCGCACACACACACTCATATTACACATTACACACACACGTCTCTCACACACACACACACTCATATTACACACACTCGTATTACACGCACGTCTCACACACACACACACACACACACACGTGTTCCACACACCTCTGCAATCTCCTTGTATTTGCCGTCCATGGATGTGCGCAGGTCGATGGGCAGGTGTTTGTGTGTGACCGGAGTGCCAGGCAGAGAGCGCTGGGACATCAGAGGCCTCTGCTCAGCAGAACCACACAGATCTGCAGAGAACACACTCACTCGTTACCGCGCTCATCACCAGAACTGCTGCAGCCTAGCAACCACATAGCAACCAGCCACAATACCATAGCAACTGCATAGCAACCATCCACAACACCCTAGCAACTGCATAGCAACCAGCCACAACATCATAGCAATTGCATAGCAACCATCCACAACACCCTAGCAACTGCATAGCAACCAGCCACAACATCATAGCAATTGCCATAGTAACTACTTAGAACATACTAGCAACCACATAACAACCATCCAAAACACCCTAGCAACTGCATAGCAACCAGCTACAAAACCATAGCAATTGCCCTAGTAAACCCTAAGCGACATCCTAGCAATCACATAGATCACCCTAGCAACTGCATAGCAACCCGCCACAAAACCATAGCAATTGCCCTAGTAACCCCTAAGCGACATCTTAGCAATCACATAGATCACCCTAGCAACTGCATAGCAACTAGCCACAACGCCCTTGTAACATCTTAGGCTAAGTCTTAGCAATCCCTTAGAACACCCTAGCAACCGCACAGCAACCATCCACAACACCCTAGAAACTGCATAACAACCAGCCACAACAACATAGCAATTGCCCTAGTAATCCCTGAGAAACATCCTAGCAATCCCTTATAAACACCTAGCAACCGCATGGCAACCAAACGCTACTGTACAGCAAAACACTTGTTTGTAGTTTGATTGGCAGAGTAGAAATATCCCATCTAACTCTAGTTTCTGTCAGACAGGTCAGTTTAATGCAGTACAGCAGTGTGGCGTCTGATGCTTGTTAAAGGACTTGGGCTGTGGTGACGACACACGCGTCCATCATCAGTGTCACACACACACACACACACACACACACACACTCTCAGTGGAGTGCACTGGAGTCCAGCACAGGTGACAGACACATTCATCCTCTCACGTTTCCTTCACACACTTCCAGCAGTAACATCCAGATTCGCATTGAAACAGGTAAAACGAATCAGAACTTTCCTGTCCGAACACTGAAGAGTTTGACTCGTCATGTGACTTTACCGTGATCATGTGACATGTGTTCCACGACATTCCATTGAAACCCCTCAGTCCATTGAAATTAAATTCGTCACACACACACACACACACGTCCCATAAACATCCTGGACACAGTACCTGATCTCTGCTGGGATGCTCAGGATAAAAGCACTTCCTGTGTGTGTGTGTGTGTGTGTGTCTCGCTGCAGCTGATTCTCTATGTGTGTGTGTCGGGACGTTTGGCAAGTACCACGTTGCAGATGAAGCGGGGGGGGGTCAGTGGTGGGACGCACCACTGTGTTTACAGAGGAATCCTGGGAAGACCACCAGGAACAGCCGTGTGTGTGTGTGTGTGTGTGTGGTTGCGTCAGCACTGCAACACTAGTGTACTGTGCAGTACATACACTGTAGTGTGTACTATGAAACTGAACTCAGTAATGAGCGTTTCAAAAGTAGTGTAGTCACGTGTACGGAATAGTCAGATAAGAAAGAAAATCATGCTTTGGTAAATCATAATTATGACATCAGTCGAATTTCTGACGATACTTAATCATAATTATGAGATATAATGTCGAAATGGTGACAAACTAAGTCATATTTATGCGAGTAAAAGTCAAAATTCGGACAAACTCATAATTACGAGATGAAATTTGTAAATGTACTTAGCAGGGACATTTAAAGGTCAAAATTCGGACATCCTATTGGCCCTTTCAGACAGAATGCAGAATGCGCGGCGCTGGCCGCTGTGTTCAGCGTAGCCCTTCAGATACAAAGCGATTTGCGCTACGCTGGCCAGAGAAAATAGGCGGAGTTGTCAAAACTTTTAGCGAGAGTATAGAGAGCTTAAGTCCCTACCCTTCCGGTGAACCAGCATGGGACCTTATTTCTGAAAAATATTATAGGGTAGTCAATGGCAAGAGACAACAAATATTTTGACTCCGTTTGAATTGTGCCCTGAAATACACATATGATGTTTGTCAATTTAAAAGATACATTTTAAAGTCAAGAAAGTTGCAGTTTGACGTAAAATTGTTGAGGTATAAGATGTAATTACAAAGACTACAAACCCAAAAGGCGCGCATGTGATGTCATACCTTTTCTCTCAATGAATGAAGCTAACTTTCCTGAAGCTAACTTTACTGAAGCTAACGTTACTGAAGCTAACTTTACAGAAGCTAACTTTACTGAAGCTAACTTTTTTCCCTTTATTACGGTTTTTGCTTTTGAACTAAACACATGAACAAATACATTTCCATGTAACAGGAAACAAGAACAAAAAAAGCACAAAAAAACAAAACAAAAAAACCCCAAAAAACAAAAAAATAAAAACAACAGAAGCTAACTTTACTGAAGCTAACTTTACTGAAGCTAACTTTACTGAAGCTAACTTTACTGAAGCTACCTTTACTGAAGCTATCTTTACAGAAGCTATCTTTACTGAAGCTAACGTTACTGAAGCTAACTTTACAGAAGCTAACTTTACAGAAGCTAACTTTACAGAAGCTAACGTTACTGAAGCTAACGTTACTGAAGCTAACGTTACTGAAGCTAACTTTACTGAAGCTATCTTTACTGAAGCTACCTTTACTGAAGCTATCTTTACTGAAGCTAACTTTACTGAAGCTAACTTTACAGAAGCTAACTTTACTGAAGCTAACTTTACTGAAGCTACCTTTACTGAAGCTATCTTTACAGAAGCTATCTTTACTGAAGCTAACGTTACTGAAGCTAACTTTACTGAAGCTAACTTTACAGAAGCTAACTTTACAGAAGCTAACGTTACTGAAGCTAACGTTACTGAAGCTAACTTTACTGAAGCTAACTTTACTGAAGCTATCTTTACTGAAGCTATCTTTACTGAAGCTAACTTTACTTAAGCTAACTTTACAGAAGCTAATTTTACTGAAGCTAACTTTACTGAAGCTACCTTTACTGAAGCTATCTTTACTGAAGCTAACTTTACTGAAGCTAACTTTACTGAAGCTAACTTTACTGAAGCTAACTTTACAGAAGCTATCTTTACTGAAGCTACCTTTACTGAAGCTACCTTTACTGAAGCTAACTTTACTGAAGCTAACTTTACAGAAGCTAACTTTACTGAAGCTAACTTTACTGAAGCTAACTTTACAGAAGCTAACTTTACTGAAGCTAACGTTACTGAAGCTATCTTTACTGAAGCTAACGTTACAGAAGCTAACTTTACAGAAGCTAACTTTACTGAAGCTAACGTTACTGAAGCTATCTTTATTGAAGCTAACTTTACTGAAGCTAACTTTACTGAATCTCTCTTTACTGAAGCTAACGTTACTGAAGCTAACTTTACTGAAGCTACCTTTACAGAAGCTAACTTTACTGAAGCTAACTTTACTGAAGCTAACTTTACAGAAGCTAACTTTACTGAAGCTAACGTTACTGAAGCTATCTTTACTGAAGCTAACGTTACAGAAGCTAACTTTACAGAAGCTAACTTTACTGAAGCTAACGTTACTGAAGCTATCTTTATTGAAGCTAACTTTACTGAAGCTAACTTTACTGAATCTCTCTTTACTGAAGCTAACGTTACTGAAGCTAACTTTACTGAAGCTAACGTTACTGAAGCTAACGTTAATGAAGCTAACTTTACTGAAGCTAACGTTACTGAAGCTCTCTTTATTGAAGCTAACGTTACTGAAGCTATCTTTACTGAAGCTAACTTTACAGAAGCTATCTTTACTGAAGCTAACTTTACTGAAGCTAACTTTACTGAATCTCTCTTTACTGAAGCTAACTTTACAGAAGCTAACTTTACTGAAGCTAACTTTACAGAAGCTAACTTTACAGAAGCTAACGTCTGTCATTTTTTCTACAGTCTAACATTATAACCATAACGTTACGCCATCATGCCTGTGTGTTTTGTACCAGACTGCACACACACAAGCTCGGTGACGAGAGATGTAGTTCATTGAGCGATTTTCACATAAAACTAAATGTTACTCTTCTGTTTTATGGCAAAATGCGACTTTCATAATTATCTTTTTAATCGACAAACATCATATGTGTAATTCAGGGCACAGTTCAGATGGAATAAAAAGATGAGTTGTCTCTCGCCATTGACTACCATACATATTTTTTAAGGTCCCATGAGCCGGAAGCGGAGGGGAGGGGCTTAGGCTCTCTATATACGTCTAGTCATTCGATTGTTGTTCCACCTTTCGGTCAGCAGCAAAAAACAAAATTCTGTCCCATGCTAAGAAGCTAGCAATAGCATCTAACATGCTAACTTGAGATGTCTCCATGACACAGCTTTTCTTCTGATGTCCCTATACGACCGCAAACTTGTATTGTATAGCTACGGAAATTCTGACACACACAAGCTGTTCATCCATTTTGTTTTCCGCGCTTGTTTGGACGCCCCGTTTACATACGCCGCTCAGGTAATCATCACAGGGCGTGGTGGCGAAAGTTGAAATATTTTTAACTGACCGCTGCGCACGCACTTTGGTCGACGCAACAACAAACCATCGTCGCGCAGCACAAGCCATTGAAATAAATGCGTCCTGTCTGAAAGGGTCATTAGACATAATTATGAGATTAAAAAGTAAAAATCGACATCAATCGAAATTGACGAAAAGTTTAAATTATGACATCCTAAATCATGATTATGAGGTTAAAAAGTAAAAATCAACATAAATTGAAATCGACAAAAAGTTTCAATTATGACGTCATATTTATGAGTTGAAGTCAAAATCTCATAATTACGAGAAAATTTTTTATTTACTTAGTTGTGACATTTAAAGGTCAAAATTCTTACAAACTAAGTCATAGTTATGAGATTAAAAAGTAAAAATCGACATCAATCGAAAATTTAAAAAAATAATTGAAATTATGACATACTAAGACATATTTGACAAACTCATAATTATTAAATCAAAAAGTCAAAATTTAATTGAAATTATGATATACTAAGTCACGAGCCACAAGACAAATTCGCTGAACTAGCCTAAAAAATATTGTTTTATTTGTGTGATTTAACTTATGATGGATGACATTGTTGTCAGAATTTATTCCTGATTTGAATTTTATTTAAACGTAACGTTACTTTTTTCTAGAAATCTAAAAGTATTCGCTAAAGTAACAAGCGAATACATTTTAAGATTTCTAGACAGAAACGTCTTCTGAACGCATATAAAAATGTATCACTTTCTGAAAACTGTGTTCATATCTTGGTGTTTTTAGCCAAATATTTTTGTCTGCGTTCAAATAGACGAAGCTGCACTTGTCGATAAATAGCTGCTCGAGGACGTTTCCAAGATGGCCGCCTTACAAGGGTTTCATACAGCAGGTTTCAAGCTCAAATATATTTGCATTTAAGCGAATTGTGTATAAAAACATTTTTCTTCTAATTTCTGTACAACCAATCACAAACTTTTTCAGATAAGCCCCGCCCCTGAATGACACTTTAAATTAGTTATATTTCACAGTCCTTTACTGTGTCACTGGATGGTTATTGAGCAGAGTAAAGTGTGAAGTGAACTTAAACACACACAGAGAGACTCGACTTGTGTTTTTGTCTATAACCAAGTGTCTAGACTGAGGTTTAAAGACTCACACACACGCGGGTTCATATTTAGAAGCTGTGACTGGATTGGCTGAACACACACACACATTGTGCCACTAATGAGAGATTTGTGTTTGTTTAGTGTGTGTTAGACATAGGCTGCGTCCCAATTCGCCTACTTATTCTACGCCCTAAAAGTATGTACTCTTTTTGTGAAGAAAAAGTACATACTTTTGAGTGTGTAGCAAAAGACTAGGCAAGCTTTGGGACACACTACTTCGTCATCATTAACGGACAGATCTGTCGCGTGCATCCTGTTACCGTAAACTGTCCTGTCAATCATCTTCACAGTTAAAATCCTCCATTCAATCTAATGTAATTTCCCACCGTTTCGGAGAGAACTGTAGAAGCACGTTCATCTGCCAGTCGCGGGTCTTTCATGAGGAGACTCTCCTTGTGTGTTTGCAATTTGAATGTAATGATGCATTTAAAAGTTAATGGCTAAACGTATCTTTACAAAAGTTCACAATGCTGCTGCAGATGCAATATAATGTAGACAGCATTGAATAAATACATTTTCGTCAGGTTAGATACTGGTAATTAATCACTCAAACCCCTTTATCAAAACCTCTCTACATAACCGCCGGACTCGCACGCCCTCCATGTCTGTAGTTTTTTAACACTTTTCACTCGTGTTTGTAGTTCTAATCGAATCCTCGTCCAGCGCGCGATGGGTTGTGGGCAATATCAGCCGTTAGAGTGCGCATCGATCTGCACTTCGGATTCTGACCGGAAATAGTAGATCATCCGGGTATCTTTGGAACACTCATTTCAACATACTAAGATTTAGGACGTACTAATTCTATTTTCGAATACTATTTAGGATGGATAGAATGCGAATTGGAACGCAGCAATAGACTGTAAAAAGAATGGACGTAGTGTGCGTGACGTCACCCGTAGGTTTCTGAAGACCGTTTTTGAAGCCTAAAGTGGGCGTAGCCGATCGTCGCCATCTTGGCAGCGCGTCACTCCCGGATAACCGAAAATGGGCAAAGAGGCGGGACGTGGGTGGAGCTGAGGTGCTAATGCTATATGCTACTGGCCTCGCGCTAAAGTGACAGCTGATTGAAGTAAAGCCAATAGTTAAAGTTCATGTTTTTGCCCTTTGAAATACTATTATAGTTAAAAGACGTAACTAAAAGTGAGACTATGTGTATCGTGATGCATTATTATTCTGGTAGTTAAAAATGTATTATCATGCAGTCACTTTAACAATATTGCTCTGAGCTTGTGCGAGTGATTCATGCGCGTACATGTCAGTCAGCGCGGCATCGCACGTCAAGTTCGTAAAGAGCCTTATTCACATATTCAGTCCATTTTGAAATCTGATTTTGTCCGCCTCTCAATTTCTCAAATGGATTAAACCAAAGATATTTCCTCAGAAGTTCAAGTAAATGCACTAGAAATCCGCGCTCATTCAAGGGTGTGCATATATTGCATGGACGGAGAGAAGCACTGACACCTGCAGGATTTCATCTGACTGTACTTTTTATTTAACACTAAAAAGTTAAATAAGCATATCTTCCGTCAGAGCATCAGTGCCGCATAACGAGTGTCTTTATATCTATAACTTTAGACGTTTTTAAATCTAAACTCCAAAAAGCAACAAAATTGTCAGACATCCATTAGTGCAATACAACTGGAAATGCAGCGCTGGTTGTTGTCTCCATACTCGACAACGACAGAATACAACGGTGTGGGCGAAGGTATAATACGTGTATTAAATTGTATGAAATAATCCAGAAAATAACACACAAGGCAGAGATGTCAAGAACAGCAGCGGCTGGGCTAATGGCTAGCAGTGACAGCAGCCGCAATCCACCTGTCACTCAAGTGGCCACGCCCTTAATTATGCAGAAATGTAAGGCTTCATATAATTTAAATGGATGAGTTATAAAAAAATTCACCCCCCTCACAGTTGTCATGAAAGGCAAAATTAGCTGTATAGACCAAAACAACTTAGGGCACCAGGCTGTAAACATATTTTTTCAGCTGTAAAGTTGGGCATTTGACTTGACTTGAAAAGACAATTATGACATAACTCGAAATTATGACATACTAAATCCTAATTATTAGATTTTAAAAAATGTATAACATACTAAGTCATATTTATTAGATAAGAAGTTAAAATTATGACATACTAAGTCTTAATTATGAGATAAGAAAATTATTACTTAAAGTTATAACTGAGATTAAAAAGAGGAAATTTATACTAAAGTTGACATATTAAGTCAGAATCGTGACATTTTAATATTGTAAAGTTATGACATAAAATGTCACAATTGACATAATAAATCATAATTTTGACATTAAAAAAATTGACAAAGTTGGAATTATGAAATAACATACTATGTCCTATTCTTGAGATGACAAATCTAAAATATGACTTAAAAATTTATTTTTAAAAAATCGAAATTATGAAATACTAAAATTGACATACCAAGTCACAATTTTTTACTTTTAAAACTCGTAATTATGACAAAACATTGAATTGAGACACAAAAAGTCAAAATTGACATACTAAATCAATTATGAAATTAAAAAAATTGACAAAGTTGAAATTGACAAATGAAAATCATTACATACTAAGTCCTATTTATGAGATGACAAGTCAAAACTCTGACTTAAAAAGTTATAATTATGGAATAAATTCTGACATTCCAAATTCTGACATTAAAACTTTGAAATTAAGACATGCTAAAATTGATATACTAACAATTTTTACTTTTAATGTGACAAAAAGTCAATTATGACATTTTAACTAAATAAAAAGTCGAAAATGACAAAATGATCACATTATAAATCAGATTTTAGTAGATTTTGACGAGTAGAATTTTAAATTGTTTTATTGTTACTTTTTGACAGAATATGTAAATTATTAGACTCAACAACAGTAAAAATATAATATGCATTGCAAATATCTTATTTATAATCTTATATTGTGTTGTTTTACAGTTATATTATTTCAGTTATGTCATATATTGTTGTTATTATTATATTATTGTGTTTTTATTATTATATTTATTTGATTACTTTCTTTACACAACGTTGTTTTCTGATATAAATGTTTGCAAATTGCAATATTTTCATCTTTGTTTTGGACTGATAACTGTTAAGCTTAAAATACTATGTGTTTCTTACTTATTTTTATTGTTTAGTTTAGACACATTTTTAAATTTCGTATTATTTTTCGTTCTACTAAAAATCGTTCGCAAAGACTAATTCTAGACTTATTTCGTTTCAGACGAACCCAAAGGTTTAAAGACATTACGAGAGTCACGAAGCGTCCGTGTCACACGCGTGTGCCGTGTTTTCTGAGGCAGGACACACACACACACACACACACACACACACACACACACACACACACACACACACACACACACACACACACACGCGCTTCTTGTGTAATTCATGAGCTCTCGCATCATACGCATGGACGAACAATTTCCCAGAATCCCTCCTTCTCGCACTCCGCATTCGTCATTAATATATTGATGCGTTCGGGGACGAAACAAACAAAACTGCCTGAAAGTTTTATGATTAGAAACCGGTGATGAGAAAATACTCTTTAAATTATTATAAAAAATAAAATTATTGAAATATTTATCGTCATATTAATTCCAGGATCAGTTTAAAGCACACAGAATCTGTCTCTCTGCCCGTCTGTCTCTCGGCCCGTCTGTCTCTCTGCCCGTCTGTCTCTCGGCCCGTCTGTCTCTCTGCCCGTCTGTCTCTCGGCCCGTCTGTCTCTCTGCCCGTCTGTCTCTCTGCTGCAGTGAGACTCACCCGGGCTGGTCCGGCTGTGTAAACTGCCTCTCTTGACTGCTTTGCTTTTGCTTTTGGTCTGCGGTGGAGCTGCGCTGGAGTCCGACATGCTTTCGCCTGCACCGGACAGATGAAGAGAGAGGGAGAGAGAGAGAGAGAGAGAGAGAGAGAGAGGGAGGCACAGAGACTCTCTTATCAGAGCAGGAAGATACGCACAGGGGGCGGGGCTTGGGGATCTCTTAGCGCAGTAGTGGAGGCGGAGCCACTCCCTTCCTACATCAGCAGAGGGGAGGGGCTTAGGATTCCCCTACAACACTCTGATCTGTTGCTGCGGCAACCATTCTATCACTGGGAGATTTCCTACTATTTCTGCAGTATGCATACTGCATGCGGTGCGTATTGCAAAATAAACTGTGCAGATGATCTACTTGTAATTTTGACAGCAGAGCACACGGTGTGGGATAATGTTTCCCACAATGCAATGCACTTGGCAAAATAACAGTGTTTTTTCCTGATCTTGTCTCATTCGATCAAACTTTATCATAGCATACTACTTCATACTGTATCATATTATTTTAAATAATAGTATGTAGTATGCATTGTTCAACACATTTTCTCATTATTCAATCAAATTGACAATTTTATCATAGCATACTTCATACTGTTTTATATACTTCTTAAATAATAGTATGTAGTATGCATTGTTAGTATGTTTCTTCTATTCAATCAAACTGATTAAGATTGTTTATCATAGCATACTACCTCATAATGTTTCATATACTTTTTAAATAATAGTAAGTAGTATGCATTGTTCAACACATTTTCTCATTATTCGATCAAACTGACGATTTTATCATAGCATACTTCATACTGCTTTATATACTTATTAAAAAATAGTATGTAGTTTGCATTATGTTCAACACATTAACTCATCCGATCAAACGGACAAAGATTTTGTTTACCATAGCGTACTACTTTATATACTTTTTAAATAATAGTATGTAGTATGCATTGTTCAACACATTTACTCATTATTTGATCAAACTGATGATTTTATCATACTTCATACTATTTTATATACTTATTAAATAATAGTATGTAGTATGCATTATGTCGATCAAACTGACAAGATTATATAATAGCATACTACTTCATACTGTCATATACCAGTTTAAAAATAGTATGTAGTATGTATTGTTCAACATGTTTACTCATTATTTGCTCAAATTGATAAATTGCTCAAATTGATTTTTTTATATAATAGTATTTAGTATGCATTATGTTCAGCATATTTTCACAGACACAGACTGACCACACAGACTATATATACTTTCCAAAGTTATATAGTGTGCAAAAACATTTAAGTCAGTCAGAATTCCGTTAAAGAGGAAGTTGATAATCATATCTCATGTTCATGAGGACTTTAAACTCTATTACACCGAGAACTTTGTGTTATTTTGTGGATGAATTGTGAGCGTGTATGCAGAATTAGCTTTTATACAGTGCTAAGAATGTTGTATAAAGTTGTGTGATGTTACAGAGAGCTGTTGTTATTCTGGACTCACCCGTCATGTCTGTAGATTCTGGTCCGGTTTGATCCCACCTCAGCTGCTGATGAAAAGATGAAAATTAATAATAATTATGGCAGATATTTTCGGTGTTTAATATTAGCTAAACTGCTTAAGTTCTTCCGTTCATCCAGATCTCAGAGTCTTCCACTCATTAAAATAAACTGGATTCGGACCGTTTGAGTTTTTCAGGAACTTTGATCAAATTTCGCTGAGAAATGGAGTCGTACTTAAAGGGACCGCGGCGCATTTATAGGGCTCGATCAAGATCATATCAAAACACGAGTTTTATTGAAAGTGATTAGAATACAACCAACTATTGCTGCTGTAAGGGTATATCAGAGTTATGTTAAATTAATAAATCGATAAATAACGTGTAAAATCAGATTCTAGGATGTGTTTAATAAGCGGTGTCGGGATTTATTCAGCAAAGAGACGCTGTTCAGTTCAAATAATATATTTAAATTTTCCATGATTGTATTTCAGCATTTCAGAAAAGGCAGAATAAATAAATAAGAAAATGTAAAAAATTAATTTATAAATTATATTATCTTATTTATGTTTATATTTATGTTTATATTTATGTTTATATTTATATATTTATGTGTTTATATATTTATATATTTATGTGTTTATATGTTTATATATTTAAATAAATAAATATATATATATATATATATATATATATATGTGTGTGTGTGTGTGTGTGTGTGTGTGTGTGTATAAATTATATTATCATATTTCTCATTTATATTTATTTATATTTATCTACAATTATTTATCTTTCTTATATATTTTTTTTTCGGGCCAACTTTAAAAAAAAACGGTAATGTTTATTACTTTCTTTGATCTTTTGGAAAGCTTTTGCTATTGTAAATAAAACTGCTGACCGTTGGAAGAACGGTCACTGGCACCTCAGATAAACTGTTAAGCAGAAGTCTCCCGGAAACGCCCTTACTGATCAGGCGGTGTTTATATCTTATCACATTTCTCAGAATGAGAATATTTATCAATTTTCCTCCAAACGCAACATCTGCACTGTAACTCCAGTCCAGTAGGTGGCGGAAATGCTCTTTCACACTGTTTTGTCTTCCGCTATGAAACGGCAGAAGAAGACAGAAGACGGAGTCCTGAGTTAGGAAAATATTGATGTCTTTGTGTAAGTTATATTATCTGCGAATTTGAACTCATATTTTTGATTGGTTGAATTTCGAAAGCAATCTCAATGGGAAATTAAATGATATATTATAGTTCAGAATAGTGTTTTGTTTGTCATGGTTTTTATAAGAAATTACAGTGAAACGAATAACATTAATCGTTTTACTGCAAAATATATTTTATCAGGAGGGAACCAATCAGAGATCAGATAGCAATTACAGAATAAGGTGCTACGCAAATAATGTTTATTATAGCATCACTCCTGAAAATGACTTAAATCATCACACCTGGAGTGACTATTTTGACTATTTAAGCTTTATTATTGTTCTGTATTAGGGCTGGGTAAAGTATACACCATTAGTGTTGAACTGTTCATGAACATAGTGTACCTCATTCATTATGCTGATGTCTTCAGATCTCACTTGAAGCTCATTTCATTGGTGCAACAGACTGAGGCAAACTAGGTATGGAATCTAAACTATTATGAAATAAAATATATCAATTAACAGCTTTTATACAGCATTAGTTTTATTAGCATTAGATTATTCTGTGATAAACTGTTTGGGGCGGTTTCCCACGAGTAGGCCTTAATGTAGAATAGTTAATTGTGTCTTAAAAAAAATGTATATGTAACAGATTAAGTATACAGATTAGTTACACCTGGACTATGGAGTCCTGAACTAAATTAAAACCAACTGTGCTAATCTGAATTATCATAATAGAGGTTGCCTATAAAACATGGAATGAACCAAGAAAATCTTAAAATCGCATGGAAAACCCAAGGAAATCCAAGTCCCAAATCCAAGGAAAACAATGGCATTAGAAAAAGACTGCAATAAAAGAAAAAATTACTAAACAAGATCAAATTATTTTTAAATAAACTGCACACATCAGCTGTGGAGTAAAAGAAATAAATGCCTGGAAATCTGTTTGTAATTAATTCATTATATATATATACTAGAATCAATGGTGTTCATTAAAAATTAATGGTTTTAATGGTATGTGATTTACATAACACACTTAATATAACTTTTCTTTACACATGAGGTGTTCAGTGTTGGTATTATTCAACAATGGTACCCCCCCCCCCCCCCCCCCAAAAAAATACTAACATAACAGAAAATTTTAAATACCAACATAATAGAATATAATATCACTTTATTTGAAACTTTTCTCTCCCAATTCAGTGCTGTGCAAAGCATGATGGGAAGTGAAAGTCCTGTCTAACTGGGTTACTAGTGACCATTTCAAGTCAGTTTAACTCGAACCAATAGAACTAGAAACCCGATACAATGATGTTAAAACAAAATGAAATGTTTAAATAAAGTGAACAAATCCGACTAAACTAAATCTAGGACTGTTTAAGCCATGACAGAGAACGCAGATTTCTGTTAATCTAGTTTAAAAGGCCATTTTAGTCTAGGCTTAATCTTTGTGCGGGAAACCGCAACATTATGTTTAAATTACTGAATCCCAATCAGCAAAATCTCATAGATAGATAGATATCCTCATCCTATTGCATAGATATGACAAAATGACCTTTTAATATTATACGTTTTTAATATTTTGGACACCATGGACCCCCAATATGATCATTCTCATGTGAGGGACACTCATTCTAAAATTTAAGAGGCATCTATCTTTTATTAACACCCAATTTATACACTGAAAAATGTATATTATAAATCTCAAATTATTAGTTAAATTATTATTATTAGTGCTGTCAAATTGATTAATCATGATTAACATAAAAATTTGTTTATATAAT
This sequence comes from Meda fulgida, assembly GCA_030578275.1. NCBI lineage: Eukaryota > Metazoa > Chordata > Actinopteri > Cypriniformes > Leuciscidae > Meda > Meda fulgida. The sequence continues at coordinate 1,591,188 of CM060637.1, forward strand.
GTGTATACATATTATGTATATACAGTATATATATGTGTGTGTGTGTGTGTGTGTGTATACATATATTTATAATATACATATGTATGTGTATGTTTGTGTGTATATATATGTGTGTGTGTGTGTGTGTGTGTATACATATATTTATAATATACATATGTATGTGAATGTTTGTGTGTATATATGTGTGTGTGTGTGTGTGTGTACATTTGTTTACACATATACACGTCACACACATATTATATAAACACAAACATTTATGTTTGATGTGATTAATCATGATTAATCAATTTGACAGCACTAATTATTAGATATATTTTGATTGCTATAGTGATGTATTGTTGAATGTATTATTTATTTTAATCATATATTAATTAAATAAATAAAAATCGAATTTAATCTATTTAACGGCGTAATAATAAATTACTTATTTTAATCTTATTTATTTTTTGCACTTTTCCATTAGTTTTTATTAAGTTGCATTATTATTAGTGTTGTCAAATCAGTTAATTAAATCTAACATAACAGTTTTTTGTTTATATAATATATGTGTGTGTGTATGTATATATATGATTATATTTATGTATAATATACACATATATGTGTGTATACACACATATACGTACGTCACACACCTATATTATATGAACAGCTTGCTAAAGTAATGTATTGTTTCATGTATTATTTATTTAATTTAAATCATTAATTACATTTTAAAAAATCAAATATAATCTATTTAATGGATTAATAACCAACTTATACTTTTAATTAAAAAAATGATTAATTTTAATGTAATGTATGTATTTACTTATTTTAATCTTATTTATTTTTAATTTCCAGATTTTCTCCTTTTCCACGGACCCCCTTTCACTGACTCCCCTGCAAGATATTGACATGATAGAGTTAACATTTAGCACATCTATTTACTCATATTTCCTTGTTTATTTTCCCATCCCAATTTAAAGACTTTTTTTATCATGTTCATTTCAGGTTCTAATGGAAGCGAAAGAGGAACCGAACGAGGTGGAGGAGAAGAAAAATCATCTTCATCATCATCATCATCATCATCCCATCACTGTCGGAGAAAACCCTCCGCCTCCCTCGCCACTGGAAACGTCTTTTTCAGGAATCGTCAAAAAGTCTTTCTCATGCCCTCAGTGCGGGAAGAGTTTCGCACGTAAAGCGAGACTGGAGCGGCACATCAGGATTCACACCGGAGAGAAACCCTTCGCGTGTGTCGAGTGCGCCAAGAGCTTCGCGTGTAAAGCCAGACTCGCCAGGCACGCCAAAACCCACACCGGAGAGAAGCCGTTCACGTGCGACTGGTGCGGGAAGAGTTTGGCGTGCAGGACGAGGCTAAAGAGACACATGAAAACACACACCGGAGAAAAGCCTCACGCGTGTCCTCAGTGCGCTAAGAGCTTCGCGTGCAACGCTAACCTACAGAGGCACATCAAACTGCACACCGGAGAGAGACCGCACGCGTGCCCGGAGTGCGGGAAGAGCTTTATACGAAACGAGAAGCTCAGGAGTCACATGACCATCCACACCGGAGAGCGCCCGTACGCGTGCGACCAGTGCGGGAAGAGTTTCCGACACGTCAACGGCCTCAAAGATCACCAGCTCTCTCACTCCGCCGTGAAGTCGTTCAACTGCGAGCAGTGCGCGAAAGAGTTCATCACCGCGTCTGCGCTGAAGAGACACGCGAAAGTGCATTCGGGAGAGAAGCCGTACTTGTGCGCGCTGTGTGGGAAGAGTTTCGCCCGGGTGGATTGCTTTAAAAGGCATCAGGAAGTGCACAGCGGCGTGAAGGATCACGTGTGCTTCGAGTGCGGGAAGGCGTTTGTGACGGCCGACCAGCTCAAGCAACACCAGAGGATTCACGCCGGAGACAAACCGCACAAGTGCGCGCTCTGCGGGAAGAGTTTTGCGCGGGTGCCGCAGCTGATCGCGCACGAGAACACACACCGAGAGAAGCCACACCACTGCGCTCTGTGTGGGAAGAGTTTCAAGCAATCGCGCCATCTACTCGTTCATGTGAAAAAGCATCATCCCATTGAAACGCTAATCGTGGAGTGAGACTTTTGAATGTCATTTCGTGTCTATTTAATCAGGTCACTTTTGTCACACTAGTGTAATTTAATTTTGTTAGCAAAAATTTGTGTAGGTGTATATCGTAAGGAAGATTGTTTTCGCCACGGAATAAAACAATTTAGAAGATAATTGTGACTTTTTATCTCACAATTCTGATTTTTTATTGCGAAATATAACTTGCATTGCAAATTCGCAATTTTTACTTTTTTTCGCAAATGCGAGTTTAAATCTCGCAACTCTTTTCTCAGAATTTCTAGAAAAAAAGCAAGAATTGTGAGATTAAAAAGTCGCAATTACCTTTTTTATTATTTATCCATTGGCAGAAACCAGCTTCCATAATATTGTGCTGCTGATTATGAATGAAAATTTATTTTTATTTAAATCAAATCAAATGGTTTCAACATTGCATCTCAGTACTGTAGTGAATAAACTATTCTATCACCAGATTGTGCTTGTCTTCCTTAAAATATCTTACAGGAATGTTAATCATATTTTAAATTACAAAAACAAAACAAATACAGATAATTTGCTCTTTTTAAGAATTAATTATGATTTATTGGTGCCAGATGCGAGATTAAACAAAAATGCTGTCAGCACAATGTTTATTTTATTTTTGTCATAATGTGACTAGATTTAATTATGGTTCATACATCTTATAATAACAGTTCTTTCAGAGTCTTATACAAAATATGTTAAAACAACACAAAAACTAGGGCCAGCGTTGAACAACTGAGGTAAAAGTTAGACGATGATATTCAGATAATTTGAATTATTGGTAAGAGCTAGTAAGCTAAAAAATGATAAATATAACGATATGTGTATTTCAAGTCACGTGAAGCAATTATTTTTATGTAATTAACGCTATCGCTCAGTTTGATGTGAATTATATCAGGTAACGTTCCCTTTTTCTTGCCGTGATTAGAACGCTACTTAAAAAGAAGGTTACGATAATGTTAGAATACAAGACTAAATAACATTCTTTTAACGTTTATTTGTAATATTCCAATAAGGTTAACGTTAACATTTAGAAAATATCAATATCATCAACGTAAAATTTAAACAAGCCATTCTCTAGATTTTGTATCTAAATTTATAAAATTGAGTTTTTTTTTTTTAATTTTTCTATTTCAAGTTTTTGGGACTTTTGCTGATTTGTTTATGTTCATTGTAGTCCTGATGGATGCGAAAGAAAATGATGAAGTTGAGGAAAAACGACATTTCAAAGCTGGAGAAAAATCATTTAGAGGTTCACAGACTGTTGATAACGTTTCTCAAAAAAGAACGAGAGCCAAACGTGTCTTCATCTGCCCTCAATGTGGAAAAAGTTTTACGCAAAAAATAGGTCTTCAGAGGCACATGAGGATTCACATCGGAGAGAAACCATCCACGTGTCCTCAGTGTGGACGAGCTTTTGCTCTATCGGGAGCCATTAGGAGGCACAGTGGAGAGAAACCCTTCGCATGTGATCATTGCGGAAAGAGTTTCACATATAAAGAAAACCTCAAGAAGCACATGAGGATCCACACTGGAGAGAGACCGCACACTTGCACCGAGTGAAAAGCGTTTCACACGTCAGCAGTCTGAAGAGCATCTTCACACTCACTCTGCAGAGCGGCCGTTTAACAGTGTGATCAAGCACGCAGGAGAAGCCCTTCTGTTCTCTGTGCGGCAAGAGTCTTGCAAGTTAAAGAGGATCAAAAAATACATACCGGAGTGAGAACT
>CM060637.1:1597500-1830000 GCA_030578275.1 Meda fulgida
GATGATTTTACTATGAACAATTCATCCATGTTTTTTATAGCATTTTTTTAATACAATATTTAAGCAAATTGTTGGGGAAAAGGTGCAGTTTGTTGGTTGTCTTCTAGTTTTTCTATGCTATGCTTGTTTCTCTGTTTGGAGATATAATATTACTGCGGGTAATTAATTGGCAGGTGTCATTTAAGAGTTGCCAAAGCTGTTTTAGCTCTAAATTTATGCACACATTTTGCAATAACATAAATCTAAAATAAGCTTTTATTCACTTACACTACATAATTTATACATAGTTGTCCTATTTAAAAGACCTAAAGATATATTTTAACATCCATATAGACCTATGTTTATGTTTAGTATACTCTGCACTATTTGTTTTCAAAGCTCGAGAACTGCACTTTTCTCCACACTCCAGTCCAGTAGGGGGCGAGAATGCGCCGTAAGCCGTTTGTCACGTACCACAAAAGTAAAAGAACGCTATGAACGCCATCTTGTGTCTCTGGGCTGTGATTTTTTAATTTTTTTTACAGTCTTTTGATCGACTGAATTGGTGAGTAAAATAATTATTTCCCGAAAAGATCTTGAACGATCAAAATCCCAAGATCTTTGTTCCGTTTATGCGTAAATAGGACTGAACTACTACCCGTTATTTGTGGAGCCCCTGCCATGAAATACTTGCATGTAGTTTTGTGTTATTGTAATAATTTTAATATTTGTCGTTTTCACGCTCTTTAATGTGGCGCGACAGATCGCGATTGTTCTCAGTTCAAACGGCAGCGCGCGTTAATAGATCATCCACTTCATTCCGTGGTACGAAATAAATATTAAGCAGCATCCACGATTTGAATTATTATATTGGACAACTAGTCAGAAGAAACAATTATATAATTATATGATTAGATTATTAGAAAGACATTCAGATGCGTTTTATAACGTGGATAACTGAATAAGAACATTGTTTATTTATGACTTTTCATTAATTAGACTGAAGAAAATGAATAAAGGTTTAAGCAGTTCATAATATTTCCTTGTTTTAGTTATAAAATTACAAGAGCTGTGGGGGGGGGGGTCACGAAATAATTTATAGGACACTTTCCATGAACTACACACACACACACACACACACACACACACACACACACACACAGCAAATCAAAAACTGACGAACCAAAATCTGCACTTTTTGGAAGCTTATGATTTCATAGAAATATTAACATTTATTCAGTCACTGCATGTGCTAACTGGTGATATTGTTTCAAGTCAGGAAACATGTTTGTGTCTTCAGCACAGTTTGCACTGCAGGCTGCAATATGAATAAAATTACTACATGTTTTGTCTCTTAGAAATGAACATTTGACAGTAGCTTGAGTTGGGATGAAGATGTAAATTCATGTTCATTAACAAAAACAGTCAAATCTGTAAAAATTGTATCAAACTCATTTTTACATGTTAAAACGTAAATATTCTGACTGTTTGAGTTTATTAAAATTAACCATTGGTCATCCATAGTAGCATACATTTAGATCATGATAACCACAGTTAAAACACGTGTATAGCACCTCAAAACCATGGTAAAATGTAACTATATTGTTTCTATGGTATTTGTATGAAAAACAGTAGCCTAAATACAATTAGTATAAATGCACAAATTCTTTAGCTTAATACTGTAATTATATTACATTACTCCTTTAATACATTTATTACATGTCTACATTAATAATATAATAAAATTCGATATGAATATCCCACATTTCTGTCACAATACCATGGTGTAGTTACTAGTTAGTGTTACTACAGTAAATATAATGCATTCAAATCTTCATAATCTTGTATAGCAGTTGAACAAATCTCTTGAACTGTTTTTATGATTTACTAAGAGCTTTTGTGTGTCTTTAATTTCAGACCTGATGGATGAGAACAACGAGAACGATCAACTGAATGAAGTGGAGGAGAAACATCATCATGTCAAAACAGGATTCAAGAAGTCTTTCAGCTGCACTCAGTGTGGAAAGAGTTTAACCAGCAAATATATCCTCGAGGTTCACATGAGGATCCACACCGGAGAGAAACCGTTCCCATGCAGTCAGTGTGGGAAAAGATTCACATTTAAGCAAAATCTTCATGTTCACATGAGAGTTCATACCGGAGAGAAGCTCTTCACGTGTGATTATTGTGGAAAGACTTTCAAATATGAGGGAAATCTTAAGGACCACACGAGGATCCACACCGGAGAGAGACCTTATGCATGCGTTCACTGCGGAAATAGTTTTGCTGATAGAAAAACCTTTAAGATCCACACGAGGATCCACACCGGAGAGCGGCCTTTCGCATGCAGTCAGTGTGAAAAGAGTTTCACGCAGGCGAAATATCTTAAATCACATCTGCGTTCTCACTCTGGAGAGAGACTGTTCAGCTGCGATCAGTGCGGCAAATCTTTTTTTACATCATTATCCCTGAAGAAACACCTGAAAGTCCATTTACAGGAAAAGCCACACTTGTGTTCTTTGTGTGGAAAGAGTTTCACAGAGCTTGGTTCTTTAATAGTACACCAGAAAAGACACGGCGGCGTGAAGAATCACATATGCAGCGACTGCGGCAAGTCCTTTATCACAAATAGTGAACTGAAAGTGCACCAGAATATCCACACTGGAGAGAAACCGTTCAAGTGTTCACACTGCGACAAGAGATTCAACCAATCAGGAAACCTGAAAACTCACGAGAGGATCCACACTGGAGAGAAACCGTTCACATGTGATCAGTGTGGGAAGAGTTTCAGTCAGTTCGCTTCTCTGCTCAGGCATGGAAACACTATTATCTGTAATAAGTTGTAGGGTACAACAGGGCTAAAAGGCTTTTTTTTCTCCTCCAATTGACCCTTCGCAGAGAGTTTGATTGACAGGCGATCTGACTAATCATAATCCTCCGAATCTGCCATTTTTGTCCGACAAAGCAGTCAGGAGAGTTCGTAGATCAACGTTGGAGGATTTGAACTTGAAAAGCGGACTGTACTGACGCCTTTCCGCGGTTAAAACAACATTCCTTCTTATGATCGTTCATGTTTATTTGATGCTATAAATGAACTAGAAGGAAGAGTTGATCGGTTCACGAGCAGCTTTGACTGAGGCTCTACAGCGATCTGTCAGACACATTAAAGAGCCACAAAACGGTATTTATTGTTTAAATTTATCTACTTTAAATTCCAAATTTTAAAGTTGAGACTGTTCCCTTTTCGAGAACGGTCACTTTGTATTGCGTAGCTATACGCAGTGGGGAATCTCCTTTTCCTCAAAATTCTGAAGCCTGAAATGTAAAACGCATTTTGCAGATGCACAGCTAGCACAGTGAGTGTCTGGCTCACTCATTGGCTGTGCTGCACACACTGAAGAAGGATGATTGAGGGAGAAGTAGATATTGTCCTTTAGCACTCTTGAACCAAGTTTGTTTGGGTGGTGGCCATCCTGTTGAAACAGTTGCCTCTGACTCCAGAAAAGATTGCACTAGATTCATGGGCATCCATGACGAAGCTCTGTTGTGTGTTCCGTCTGGTTTGGTGGTCCCGCAAGTAACTTTGTTTCAAGAAAACAACTAACGTAACCTTGGTTCCCTGAGAATAGGGAACGAGTGTTGCATACCCTGCCGTGCTACCATATCAGTCAGGTGTTTCGCTTCAGTCGATTTAAACTGACTCTATGCCGAGCTGGCCGGGCTTATAGTCATAAGTCATTTAGTCATATAGTCATAAGCCACGCCCCTTCTGTGCTTAAATAAAGGCTTCAATATTCTCGAGAAAAGTAGTTTTCCCATAGCGTCTAGCTAGACGCAACACTTGTTCCCTATTCTCAGGGAACTGAGGTTACGTTAGTAACCGAATACGTTTTACACCATGTTACTACGTGCCCATAACCGTCTAGGGGTCAAGAGGGTAACAAAGGAAAAAAAGAAGGCGAGAACACACGTTAATCCTCTGTCCCAGAGTGAAGACGACACCGGATTCTATATCAAAGAAAGGATTTTATTTACAAAAAGATACTATAAAAAAGGACCTAACATAGTTTACTAGGGAGCAATGGCTCAGGGGAGAGCAAGGCCTAAAATAACAAACAAAACAGCCCACTAATTTTGGGAGGAGTCCTAACTAACCTAAGAAAGGTTAAACAAAAAGAAATAAACAACATAAACTTCCCTCAACGCCCTTGCTATATAAAAACAGGGACAAAAACAGTATTAAAAGAAAAAGGCACTCACCCCCTACAGCTTCCCTCACAACAGTAACTACTAATCAGGTTAACAAGAACACAAAACCTTCTGCTTAATTTTTAGTTGAAGTGATATCAAGATAACTTAACACAGGTTACTGCTAAACTCTCTCGCTTGATTCTCACTATGCAAACACTGGACTGCACCCTTAGGGTGCTTTCACACTGGCAGTTTAGTTCGGAACGAGGTACGGTTCGCATGAAAAAAAGGTAATGTGAACGCTGTCATGTGGAAATTAATTTAATTTCATAAATGTACATTAATGTACTATAATTTCAGGCCCGATGGATGAGAATGAAGAAGTGAATGAAGTGAAGAAACATCAAAGAAGAGCTCAGAAATCTTTCACTTGCACTCAGTATGGAAAGAGTTTCACACACAGACAGAGTCTCAAGGTTCACATGAGGATCCACACTGGAGAGAAACCGTTCTCATGTGATCAGTGTGGGAAGAGTTTTGCACAATCATCAAACCTTAAGAGACAATGATCATCCACACTGGAGAGAAATTGCATGAATGTGATCAGTGTGGCAAAACCTTTTCGAGGGCTACAAACCTGAAGAGCCACCTGACAGTTCATTCACAGGAGAAACCACATTCATGTTCTTTGTGTGGAAAGAGTTTTTCACTTCTGCAGGATTTAAAAGTACATCAGAAAATACATACTGGTGTAAGAGATCAAATGTGCTTTGAGTGTGGGAAGACTTTTATTACAGCTGCAGAATTGAAACAACACCAGAGAACTCCCACTGGAGAGAAACCTTACAAGTGTTCACACTGCGACAAGAGATTCAATCGGTCAGCACATCTGAAAACACACGAGAGGATCCATGCTGGAGAGAAACCGTATTACTGCACTGCATGTGGGAAGAGTTTTATTCATTCATCTTCTCTACACAGGCATACAAAAACCTCACATAAAGTAGCTTATCATCAGTTCCAGCACTTTTAAGTGGATGCCACCTCTCTTTCCTATTAGTTTGTCTTAACCAGCCACAACCATGGCTGTAGCCAGTTATAAAGTCACCGAGGTCCAGACTTCAGTATATTTCCGAGGTGTATATTATAAAAGTTGTGAGATAATTCCCTAATATAGTATTAACTGATTGAGATGCTTTGCTATCTTGTTAGTCGATAAAGAGAGAGAGATCTGTCTTATTTGGTTCCAAATTTTACTTTCTTTTTGTATTTGTTGCCCCAAGTATTAAACTTTTATCGTCCATTTTTATTGTCTGCTCCTTCTTGCATCAAGAATAAATAATTTCTTAATTTTAATGATATCTAAAAGTCAATTCACTTGCCAGAAGGCTGTGTGGGCTGGTCACATAGACGAAACTGGGAAGGGTCACAGCACTTGCATAGTGTTTTCCTGTTGTTAGTTTGATCGATTTTATTGCTCATTTGTAAGTCACTTTGGATAAAGGCGTCTGCTTGATCACATTCAAATGTATTTTATTTAACACATTTTATAAGGAAGCAGATTTATGGAGGTAAAGTGCAATGGTACTCTTGGATCTCCAAAAAGCTTTTGACATAGTGAATCAATCAGATCTGTAAGATAAATTAAGTGTCATGTTTTTTTTCAAGTATGGTAATAGCCTGGTTGAACTTTTATGACTGGTGCAATAAAGTCTTAAAGTTCTTGACTCATGAGTAGAGAGAGGACTTGCCGCACAACAAATGCAAACAATACTTATTCTTTGTTCTATGATTGTTTGGTACACCTGATTTACTGTGTTAAAATGGTGTAGGTCATTTTTGTTATCTTACGCATTGTTAGTTAACTAGGTGACAGACCACAGTAAAGATAGCTTGCGTTTGATATTTAGATTTATTTTGGGTATAAATCCACAGTGCACTGTGGGGTGAGGGCTCATAATGACTCTTAATTTTACAATGCATATTGCTCCAAAAGTTGGACACTTAGAAACTTTTTATTGTCTGTTGATTCTACTTGTGTTACTAAATGATCAATTCATAATTTGTTTATTATGATTGCTTGTTGGTCTTTCCATGTTTTAAATTTGTTTAAATAAAACCTTTAAAAATAAATTGAACTAATAAATTATTTTTCACCCTACACATGACAGATTTCATTTTTGTTTACATTCACTTTTAGCGTTATTTATGTTATAAATGCTATTTTGTATGAATAGCAATATTTTGGCGCGTTTATTTTGCATCACCGCGCTGACGTCATCAGTAGTTTCCTTCCTCGTTCAGCGCGTTTGTGTCTTCTGAGGTGAGTTCTGCAGTTCAGATATTTCGCGTGTTTACACACCGTGTTTCAGCAACATTTACAGGGTTATTTCTGAACTGTTTTAATCGGATAAAGCGCCAAATCTGCGTCTTTTCTGGAGTCTGTTGACTGATTTACTTCAACACAAAACGAACATCTGAGGGAAATGTTGAAATCAAACATGAACGATTTTTTCATGTGTAATAATGTTTGTATTGAATGTATGTGATATAATCTGTGAAGGAATTTAATGGGGATAGAAACATTTATCCTGTCTTGGTCTTTAATGTGGCAAAACATTAATGATGGACATAATCAGTTATGTACGGTTAATGACAGAAATCAGAAAAAAACAAACTCTAAAGATTGGTGTTATATTGTTGTAGTTTTTATGTCTGTGTCAGATGTGATATGTTATACTATAATCTTTTAAATAGAGATGATTTATAATATTTAAGATTATATTCTGACTGCCTGGTTTTCTTTCTAGCACAGAGACCCAAAATGACTACAGGAATAACTATAATGCCCAAAGTTTACAGTGGAAATACAAACAATAATGTCTGTCAACATATTGCCACTTCCCACGTATTTTAATGGAATTATTATTTTCCTAATGCTCATGTCAGTTCACAAATAAATGATCGAATATTCCCATCAGCCTTCAACATACCTCATTTGTGGAAATTAATTCATAAAATTCATATTCATAATACATTATGAATTATAATTCATAATTCATTAAAATTATTATTTTTATTTTCATTCCAGGCCTGATGGAGGAAATTGCGGAGATTGGAGAGGAGAAACATCATGTCAAAACTGAAGAAAAAAGTCCTTCACAGACTGAAAGTATTACTTTACTGAACAGAGACAAGAAATATTTCATCTGCCATCAGTGTCTGAGTAGTTTCACACGACAAGAAACCCTTCAGGAACACATGAAAATCCACAATGGGAAACTCTGGGAAAGTGAGAAACTGTATGAATGTGATCAATGTGACAAAACATATTTGTGTGTTTCAGCCCTGAAGAGCCACCTGAAAGTTCATTCACAGGAGAAACCACATTCATGTTCTTTGTGTGGAAAGAGTTTTAAATACAAACCAAGCCTTGAGATTCACACGAGGGTCCACACTGGAGAGAAACCGTTCACATGTGATCAGTGTGGGAAGAGTTTTACACAATCATCAAACCTTCAGGATCACATGAACATCCACACTGAAGAGAAACCATATGAATGTGATCAATGTGGCAGAATATTTTCGAGGGCTAGAGGCCTGAAGAGCCACATGTTAGTTCATTCACAGGAAAAACCACATTCATGTTCTTTGTGTGGAAAAAGATTTTCACGTCTGCAGGATTTAAAAGCACATCAGAAAAGACATACTGGTGAAAAAGCTCATAAGTGCTTTGAGTGTGGGAAGAGTTTTATTACCGCTATAAGTTTGAAACTACACTGGAGGAGTCACACTGGAGAGAAACCTTACAAGTGTTCACACTGCGACAAGAGATTCCGTCGGTCTGAACATGTGAAAACGCACGAGAGGATCCACACTGGAGAGAAACCGTTTCACTGCACTCCATGTGGGAAGAGTTTCACTCAATTATCTTCTCTACGCAGTCATATAAAATACAATCACAGCAAGTAGATCATCTTCAGATCCTGCATTTTCAGGTCTAATGCTGTGTCCTCACCAAATGTGACAATTATACAGTCAAGCAATGAAATCTCTTCAAAATCTGTCCTAACCAGCCACAGCGAGCGGCAGGACAAAGAAACGTCTTCTAAATTTGTCACAGTGAATAAAGTTCATCTTAAAGACCAGCAGTTTCAACTGTGAGATTATTATTCTTGTATATAATTTTGCTTCATGGTATAAATAAATATCATTATACTTTATTATGAGTTAAATGTTATGTACAATTTTTATGATGCACTTTTAACGTAGTTTCTTTATACTTTAATGAAGGAAAATGCGCTTTCACGCATTTTCAACAGTTCACACGCTTTCGTGTTTCTGTAAAATACTCTTTACGCTGTTAAAATAACATTTTTCGCGATCATTTCTGAATGGTTTCCATCGTGTTCGGCGCTATTCGTGTACACTTAAGGAAGATATCAGTTTCACAAACAAAACGGTAAGATTTTAGCGAACTGCTTTGTTGCCATGAATGGAGTTATTAGGAAATGGAACTAAATGTTTGATAAAGATGTGTATCATTAGTGTATGACTATAACTTCTATTTTTCTGTATCATTTGAGAAATAATAATCACTTTCTTGAGGTATGGGACAAACATGTTTTAGATAAGGTCGTTTTTAATATTTAATAATACATTAAACTAAACTGATATATTTAAAGGTCTCAGCTAATGAGCCATGAAAGGGTACAGGTTTTTCTGAAAATGTTTTTTTTTTTCTTTTAAAAATGTACATTAATTCACTTCATAACTTAATTTGTGTCAACTCTGTCAGATGCATTAAAGAGAATGATATTTTGATTATGTAATACTGGTGTTCAGTAAAGGGGCAAGTGAAAAAATACATTCTCTAAATTTCTTCCCTGGTTTAGTGTTATTGAACAAACCAGTTCCTAAATTACTTAAATCTCTTCCCTGCTTTTTATTATTAAACATATAACTAATGTTCTTAGGTTAATCAGACAAAAAAGAATAAATAATTTTTCTTTATAAATAAATATAGTTCTTTCAAAATAATTAGAACCCTTAAGTTTAATTGTGTAATTGAAGTGTTTGTATACAAATCAGTTAATTTTTACCTTAAATATTATAGTAGGCTAATGGAGCCTAGTAGGCTACAACTGACTCCCATAGTTTACAGCATTAGTTAAGAGATTTGTTTTCCTTGACAAAATTTGACATGTATTGTTGTACCTGATATCCAAAATATTCAATATCGAATCGAAATCTAATCGATTTGGGAGCTTGTGAATCGAATTGAATTGTGAAATTTGTGTCAATAACCAGCCCTTGATAGTCTATGGATCATCACTATTATCAGAGCAGCTGAAAAGCCTCTTTATGTCTTTATCTTCATGTCAATAGATCATAGTTTTCACCTCATTCTTTATGCTGATGTCTTCACATCTCATTTTATTGTCAACAGACTTGACAATAAAAAATCAGACAAACGACACAATCATCTATTGTGACATCTATGAGATATAGGTAAGTTTAATTTAGTTAATTAATCTGTGATAAACCATGTTTCATATAAAAAACAAGTAGTTAAAGCTGCCGTAGGGAGTTTTTAGAAAACATTGACACAGCCTTAAAATTTGAACAAGCACAACTTGCAGCCCCCCCCCCCCCCCCTTGCTCTCTGCTGCAGCCCTCCCTCCACAGCGGAGCCTGCCGTGAACGATTATAAAATGAAACCAATCAAGCAGGGATACTCGTCAAGCAGAAATGTGGCTAACGCCCGTTTCACACATACTCCATATGCGGTAAATGAGCAGCATGTACCGCATAAAACTAAAACTAAACTAAAACTAAAACTCACTCACAGACTGAAAGTGTTTCTTTACTGAAAAGAAGAGACAAGAAATGTTTCACCTGCCATCAGTGTGGAAAGAGTTGCACTTCCAATCAGAGTCTCAAGGTTCACATGAGGATCCACACTGGACAGAAACCGTTCACATGTGATCAGTGTGGGAAGAGTTTCACACAAGGAACCCTTAAGACACACATGAACATCCACACTGGAGAGAAACTGTATGAATGTGATCAATGTGGTAAAACATTTTTGTGGGCTTCAGGCCTGAAGAAACACCTGACAGTTCATTCACAGGAGAAACCACATTCATGTTCTTTGTGTGGAAAGAGTTTTTCACTTCTGCACAATTTAAAAGAACATCAGAAAACACATACTGGTGAAAGAGATCAAATGTGCTTTTAAATGTGGGAAGACTTTTATTAGAGCTGAACATTTGAAACGGCACCAGAGAATTCACACTGGAGAGAAACCTTACAAGTGTTCACACTGGTGTAAGAGATTCAATCGGTCAGCACATCTGAAACAACACATGAAAATCCACTCTGGAAAGAAGCTGAGCAAATGACATCAAAGCGTTTTTATATCTGCACATCAGAAAATACTGGTGTAAGAGATTGTGTGTTCTTTGATTGTTAAACGTCTGTCCATTTGCTATTATTGCTTGATTTTATCAATAAAATTTTCTCACTTTTAGGTTCAAGAGTCTCTCCATGTTTTATTACAGTTATTAAGTTGAGCTGGAGGAATACAGACTTCATTAATATTTGAATCAATTACTAAAACATTATTTTAAACATCATTTGTAAATGTTTACATTATAATTAAGCTCATTATTTTTATGCTACAAAACTAATATTTGCATTATTACTATTTTTTTATATTTGTCTACTTCTGCAAGATTTTGGGTTTCATAATGACTCTTAATTTTACAATGCATATTGCTCCAAAAGTTGGACACTTAGAAACTTTTATTGTCTGTTGAATCTACTTGTCTTAAGAAATTATCAATTCATAATTTTGGGTAACTCTGAAAGCCATTAACTATTATGATTGCTTATTGGCCTTTCCATGTTTTACATTTATTTAAATAAACCTTTTAAAATAAATTGAACTAATAAATTATTTTTCACCCTGCACATGACAGATTTAATTTTGTTTACATTAACTTTTAGCGATTTTTGTGTATGTTATAAATGTTATTTTGTATGAATAGTTAGCAATATTTTGGCGCGTTTATCTCGCGTCATCGCGCTGACGTCATCCGTGGTTTCCTTCCTCGACTCGTTCAGCGCGTTTGTTTTGTCTTCTGAGGTGAGTTCTGCAGTTCAGGTATTTTGCGTGTTTACTTTACGCACCCATAAAATACACTTTACACGGTGTGTTTCAGCAACATTTACAAGGTTATTTCTGAATTGTTTTCATCGGATAAAGCGTCAAATCTGCGTCTTTTCTGGCGTCTGTAGACTGATTTACTTCAGCACAAAACGAACATCTGAGGAAAATATTGAAATCATTCAAACATGAAGGATTTTTTCATATATTTCATGCGTAATAATGTTTGTATTGATTGTATGTGATATAATCTGTGAGGGGATAGAATTTCATGGGGATAGCAACATTTATCCTGTCTTGGTCTTTAATGGCAAAACATTAATGATGGACATAATCAGTTATGTACGGTTAATGACAGGAATCAGAAAAAACAAACTCTTAAGATTGGTGTTATATTGTTGTAGTTTGTATGTTTGTGTCAGATGTCATATGTTATACTATAATCTTTTAAATAGAGATTATTTATAATATTTAAGGGTATATACTGTTTCCCGGTTTTCTTTCCAGCACAGAGACCCAACATTACTACAGAATAACTATAATGCCCAAAGTTTACAGTGGAAATACAAACAATAATGTCATCAAATGAATGAAACGTGCTGCTGCTTCCAATGTATTTTAATGGAATTATTATGTTCCTAAAGCTCACATCAGTTCACAAATAAATGATAGAATATTCCCATCAGCCTTCAATTTACCTCATTTGTGGAATTTAATTCATAAAAATGCATTAAAATTATGATTTTTATTTTCATTTCAGGCCTAATGGAGGAAAATGAGGAGATTGGAGAGGAGAAATATCATGTCAAAACTGAAGAAAAAACTCCCTCACAGACTGAAAGTATTTCTTCACTGAAAATAGGAGAAAATAAATATTTCATATGCCATCAGTGTGGTAAGAGTTTCACACGACAAGAACCCCTTCAGGAACACATGAACATCCACACTGGTGAGAAACTGTATGAATGTGATCAATGTGGCAAAACATTTTTGTGTGCTTCAGCCCTGAAGAGCCACCTGAAAGTTCATTCACAGGAGAAACCACATTTATGTTCTTTGTGTGGAAAGAGTTTTAAAAACAAACCAAGCCTTGAGATTCACACGAGGGTCCACACTGGAGAGAAACCGTTCACATGTGATCAGTGTGGGAAGAGTTTTACACAATCATCAAACCTTCAGGAACACATGAACATCCACACTGGAGAGAAACCATACGAATGTGATCAATGTGGCAAAACATTTTCCAGGGCTACAGGCCTATCGAACCACATGTTAGTTCATTCACAGGAGAAACCACATCCATGTTCTTTGTGTGGAAAAAGATTTTCACGTATGCAGAATTTAAAAGTACATCAGAAAATACATACTGGAGAAAAAGCTCATAAGTGCTTTGAGTGTGGGAAGAGTTTTATTACCGCTAGAGTTTTGAAACTACACTGGAGGAGTCACACTGGAGAGAAACCTTACAAGTGTTCACACTGCGACAAGAGATTCCGTCGGTCTGAACATGTGAAAACACACGAGAGGATCCACACTGGAGAGAAACCGTTTCACTGCACTCCATGTGGGAAGAGTTTCACTCAATTATCTTCTCTACGCAGTCATATAAAATACAATCACAGCAAGTAGATCATCTTCAGATCCTGCACTTTCAAGTCTAATGCTGTGTCCTCACCAAATGTGACAATTATACAGTCAAGCAATAAAATCTCTTCAAAATCTGTCCTAACCAGCCACAGCGAGCGGCAGGACAAAGAAACGTCTTCTAAATTTGTCACAGTGAATAAAGTTCATCTTAAAGACCAGCAGTTTCAACTGTGAGATTATTATTCTTGTAAATAATTTAGTTTCATGGTATAAATAAATATCATCATACTTTATTATGTTATGTTCACATGAGGATCCACACTGGAGAGAAACCGTTCACGTGTGATCAGTGTGGGAAGAGTTTCACACAACAAAGAACCCTTAAAGGGATAGTTCACTTTGAAATTCATTTTTGGTATGTTTTAGCTTATCAAGGGCATCCAAGATGTAGGTGTCTTTGTTTCCGCAGTAGTTTCAATTTTGATATTTTTAGGTCAAATCGTTCTTGTCTGTCAGTCATATAATGCAGGTCTATGGTCACCACTTCAAAGAGCATGCACAGAGAAGTCCAAATTAAACTTGATTTAATGACTCGTAAATGTAAGTAAACATTGATGGCCTAAGACACAAAACGAGTGGTTTGTGTGAGAAAACGAACAGTATTTATATCGTTTTTACCTCTTGTAACCACAGCCACGTCCAAGTGATCTGAGGACACGGCGCTTCGGTCTGCGCAAGCGCCGGAAGTTCTTGATCTGTGTATTCTGGTTCTTCCTCTTTAAGGTGGTGTCTATAGACCTGCATTATATGACTGACAGACAAGAACGGTTTGACCTAAAAATATAAAAATTGAAACTACTGCGGAAACAAAGACACCTACATCTTGGATGCCCTTGAGGCAAGCTAAAACATACCAAAAATTTATTTCAAAGTGAACTATCTCTTTAAGACACACATGAACATCCACACTGGTGAGAAACTGTATGAATGTGATCAATGTGGTAAAACATTTTTGTGGGCTTCAGGCCTGAAGAAACACCTGACAGTTCATTCACAGGAGAAACCAAATTCATGTTCTTTGTGTGGAAAGAGTTTTTCACATCTGCAGAATTTAAAAGAACATCAGAAAACACATACTGGTGAAAGAGATCAAATGTGCTTTGAGTGTGGGAAGACTTTTATTAGAGCTGAACATTATTTTAACATTATTTGTAAACGTTTACATTATAATTTAGCTCATTATTTTTATACTACAAAAATAATATTTGTATTATTACTAATTTTTTTGAATTTTCTTTTACTGCAAGATTTTGGGTTTCATAATGGCTCTTAATTTTACAATGCATATTGCTCCAAAAGTTGGACACTTAGAAACTTTTATTGTCTGTTGATTCTACTTGTCTTAAGAAATTATCAATTCATAATTTTGGGTAACTCTGAAAGCCATTAACTATTATGATTGCTTATTGGTCTTTCCATGTTTTACATTTATTTAAATAAAATTGAACTATTAAAAAAATTTTGACCCTGCACATGACAGATTTAATTTTTGTTTAAATTAACTTTTAGCGTTATTTTTGTGTATGTTATAAATGTTATTTTGTATGAACAGTTAGCTAGTTATATTGGCGCGTTTATCTCGTCACGCGCTGACGTCATCCGTGGTTTCCTTCCTCGTTCAGCGCTTTTGTTGTGTTTTCTGAGGTGAGTTCTGCAGTTCAGATATTTCGCGTTTACACACCCATAAAATACACTTTACACGGTGTGTTTCAGCAACATTTACAGGGTATTTCTGAATTGTTTTCATCGGATAAAGCGCCAAATCTGCGTCTTTTCTGGCGTCTGTAGACTGATTTACTTCAGCACAAAACGAACATCTGAGGAAAATGTTGAAATCATTCAAACATGAACGATTTTTTCATGTTTCATGAGTAATAATGTTTGTATTGATTGTATGTGATATAATCTGTGAGGGGATAGAATTTCATGGGGATAGAAACATTTATACTGTCTTGGTCTTTAATGGCAAAACATTAATGATGGACATAATCAGTTATGTACGGTTAATGACAGGAATCAGAAAAAACAAACTCTTAAGATGGGTGTTATATTGTTGTAGTTTGTATGTTTGTGTCAGATGTGATATGTTATTCTAGAATCTTTTAAATAAAGATGATTTATAATATTTAAGGGTATATACTGTTTCCCGGTTTTCTTTCTAGCACAGAGACCCAACATTACTACAGAATAACTATAATGGCCAAAGTTTACAGTGGAAATACAAACAATAATGTCATCATATGAATGAAACGTTCTGCTGCTTCCCACGTATTTTAATGGAATTATTATTTTCCTAAAGCTCACATCAGTTCACAAATAAATGATAGAATATTCCCATCAGCCTTCAATTTACCTCATTTGTGGAATTTAATTCATTAAAATGCATTAAAATTATGATTTTTATTTTCATTTAAGGCCTGATGGAGGAAAATGAGGAGATTGGAGAGGAGAAATATCATGTCAAAACTGAAGAAAACACTCCCCCACAGACTGAAAGTATTTCTTCACTGAAAATAGGAGAAAATAAATATTTCATCTGCCATCAGTGTGGTAAGAGTTTCACACGACAAGAACCCCTTCAGGAACACATGAACATCCACACTGGTGAAAAACCATACGAATGTGATCAATATGGCAAAACATATTTGTGTGCTTCAGCCCTGGAGAGCCACCTAAAAGTTCATTCACAGGAGAAACCATATTTATGTTCTTTGTGTGGAAAGAGTTTTAAATACAAACCAAGCCTTGAGATTCACACGAGGGTCCACACTGGAGAGAAACCGTTCACATGTGATCAGTGTGGGAAGAGTTTTACACAATCATCAAACCTTCAGGAACACATGAAGATCCACACTGAAGAGAAACCATACGAATGTGATCAATGTGGCAAAACATTTTCGAGGGCTAGAGGCCTGAAGAGCCACATGTTAGTTCATTCACAGGAGAAACCACATCCATGTTCTTTGTGTGGAAAAAGATTTTCACATCTGCACAATTTAAAAGTACATCAGAAAATACATACTGGTGAAAAAGCTCATAAGTGCTTTGAGTGTGGGAAGAGTTTTATTACCGCTATAATTTTGAAACTACACTGGAGGAGTCACACTGGAGAGAAACCTTATAAGTGTTCACACTGCGACAAGAGATTCCGTCGGTCAGACCATGTGAAAACACACGAGAGGATCCACACTGGAGAGAAACCGTTTCACTGCACTCCATGTGGGAAGAGTTTCACTCAATTATCTTCTCTACGCAGTCATATAAAATACAATCACAGCAAGTAGATCATCTTCAGATCCTGCATTTTCAGGTCTAATGCTGTGTCCTCACCAAATGTGACAATTATACAGTCAAGCAAAAAATCTCTCCAAAATCTGTCCTAACCAGCCACAGCGAGCGGCAGGACAAAGAAACGTCTTCTAAATTTGTCACAGTGAATAAAGTTCATCTTAAAGACCAGCAGTTTCAACTGTGAGATTATTATTCTTGTATATAATTTTGCTTCATGTTATAAATAAATTTCATTATACTTTATTATGAGTTAAATGTTATGTACAATTTTTATGATGCATTTTTATCGTAGTTTGTTTATACTTTTATGAAGGAAAATATACTTTTTTTTTTTACATGTTCAAACTGTTGTTATTTTTCTTTTGTAGAGAGATGCGGCATTTGTCTGTCACATTTGTTTACTCTTTGTATTTTCACAAGTTAACTTTCATTGTTCATTTTTCTGTCTACTTATTATTCTTGCATCAAGAATAAATAATTTCATAATTTCAGTTAAGTCATTAGTAATTTTAGTAATTTAGCCATTCAAATATCCTGAATTTAAGCTTAACACGTCTATTTCACCTCACTCATGACTGAGATTTAACGGACTGCCGTCTGTCTATGTCTGTAAGCGTTTTTATTTTAGTTTGATGTGTTTTATTGATGTTTTGCTGTTTTATACAGTATTTGGCGGGGTTTTGATATTCTACTGTTGATTTCGACTCGCGGTGATGACGACATACCAGCGCGCGCTCCTTCAGTCAGTGGTGTCGAGTCTTCTGAGGTAAACAGTTCACGCGCTTTCATGTTTCTGTAAAATACTCTTTACGCTGTTAAAATAACATTTTTCGCGATCATTTCTGAATGGTTTCCATCGTGTTCGGCGCTATTCGTGTACACTTAAGGAAGATATCAGTTTCACAAACAAAACGGTAAGATTTTAGCGAACTGCTTTGTTGCCATGAATGGAGTCATTAGGAAATGGAACTAAATGTTTGATAAAGATGTGTGTGATTATAGTGTATGACTATAACTTCTATTTTTCTGTATCATTTGAGAAATAATAATCACTTTCTTGAGGTATGGGACAAACATGTTTTAGATATGGTCGTTTTTAATATTTATTAATACATTAAACTAAACTGATATATTTAAAGGTCTCAGCTAATGAGCCATGACAGGGTACAGGTTTTTCTGAAAATGTTTTTTTTTCTTTTAAAAATGTACATTAATTCACTTCATAACTTAATTTGTCAACTCTGTCAGATGCATTAAAGATAATGATATTTTGATTATGTAATACTGGTGTTCAGTAAAGGGGCAAGTAAAAAAAAATACATTCTCTAAATTTCTTCCCTGGTTTAGGGTTATTAAGAACAATCCAGTTTCTAAATTACTTTAATCTATTCCCTGCTTTTTATTATTAAACATATAACTAATGTTCTTAGGTAAATCAGACATATCACAGTTCAGTTGATGTTTTAGTGTTTAAACACATTAAATGAAAAAAAATCTTTATAATTAAATATATTTCTTTCAAAATAATTAGAACCCTTAGGTCTAATTGTGTAATTGAAGTGTTTGTATACAAATCAGTTAATTTTTACCTTAAATATTATAGTAGGCTAATGGAGCCTAGTAGGCTACAACTGACTCCCATAGTTTACACCATTAGTTAAGAGATTTGTTTTCCTTGACAAAATTTGACATGTATGGTTGTACCTGATATCCAAAATAATCAATATCCAACCAAATCGAAATCTATTTATTTATTTAGGTTTATTTAGACAGGGACAGATACAAATAACATAGATAAACTTTGACAGTAATCTGGTGCATGTATCATAATGTTTTTAGCCGTAGCTAATTTGCAACACTTGTCCCTAGAAGGGCTTTTTGGTTAAATGTAATACAAAGATAAAAATTAAGTACAATGGAAAATAATAAAGTAGGATTAAAAAATAGTATACAGAAAGGGAAATTCAAAAAGACTAAATATGAGAGCAACACTGTTCCTGAATTAACCACAATTTGTTTTTGTTTTTAAAGATGTCTAATGTCGGGATACATTTCAGATGCTCTGGCAGAGAATTCCATAATTATGCCCCTCTCACTGAAACAGCAGCCTGAGCAAATGATGTTCTACAGAAAGGGATGTTAAAGTTGACTTTAAAAGCAGATCTGGGGCCTATACCATGAAGCCGGTTTAGGTGGCTAGCCAGCTATGTTTCAGCTTAGTTTCCGCCAACCCTGGGTTTTAGGTACTATGAAAGTATCTCGGTGTTCGTTGCCATGATATCTTACGCTGCACGGCGAACCTGCTCCGGGGCAGGTTAAGTTCTGGATTCGAGATCTCAGACTGAAGTTTGACCAATCAGCTGTGAGCAAAGAAGCATATAGGTGACGTAACTAATTCCCAGTGTTTGTTGCAATGGCTTTACATTTTTTTTCAAATCCTGTGGACATCTCAGCGCAAGTTGTTAGAAGAGCACATCGTAGAGAAAGAGTTTTTAGCCGGACAAAATCCCCTTGCCTTTCCTGATAGTTACTTGTATGAAAGATACAGATTTTCTGCGGAAGGAATATCTTATCTTTGCGAACTTCTTGAGCCGCACATAAATAATTTAACACGTCGAATTCATGCACTTACTGTACCATAAATGGTATTGCGTTGCGTTTTTTTGCAAGTGGTAGCCTACATACTTGCACGATCGGTGATGCACAGAATCTAGGGGAAAACACGGTTTGTCGAACCATTCGCAAGGTGGTCCTCGCTCTGCAGGAGTACATTAATAGTTTAATAGTGTTCACCAGACATTTATTGACCATGTCCATAAGAGAGGGTTTTTATAAAATTGCCGGTAAAATATATTGATAGGGTGACATCACGTTTTTTTTTTTCTTTCAAAAAGCAAATTTCACAAATGTACTATAATACAGTACATGTTAAGCATTATTTTAAATCTTTTTTTTAAATTATTATTCGGTTAATCTTATGATAGGATTCCCTATAGAGTCATTGGAGCAATAGCCTGCACACATGTTGCAATCTCCACTTCTCTAGGAGAACATGAGGCAGATTATGTTAATAGAAAGTCCTTTCACAGCCGTAATGTTCAGGTAGAGATTAGGTCAACATGTGAAATTATTATTTTCTGTGAGATGAATCTTTAAATTAATAGTAGAATTAACAGATAACAATCTGTTATGTTGTGTCAGCGCTTTGAGGAAAGCTAGTTAAATTTGGTACAGTACAAAACACTGTTAATTTGAGTTAGGACAGCAAAACCTACACAATAACCCCCTATCATGACCCTTATTTGTCAGTAAAACCATAGTAAAAGTTAGAGATGATCTTTGGCATCCTAAAGGCTTGTTTCAACTGTCTTCGGCGTTTAAGAGTCACCAGAGTGGGCATCACAGATAGTGTCTGCATGTGCCATTCTGCACAATATAGCCACCATAGAAAGGAGCCAGAACCACCACAGAAAGCTTCTCCCCGATGAAACTGACCCGAACACACTTGACTACCCAGCTGGTGCAAATGTAGTTGCAATCACCATACAATATTACACTTAATAAAAGCACATTGAAACTGCAGATAGGTCTCAAACTATTTTATTGGTTTTGTGGGATGGGGGGGGGGGGGGGGAAGAAAGCAATAGAAAGTTGCATTAATAAATATTCATGCTAAAGTGTTACTTGGTTAAATAAGTTCACATACTGAGATCAGTTTAATCTAGCTGTTGCATTTATTTTTTAAATGTGGAGCCTCCTCAGCTCACAGTCAGGCTCCTTTGGTGTGCAGTCTAGCTCTATAGGCTCCTTTAGTGTGCAGTCTAGCTCTATAGGCTCCTTTAGTGTGCAGTCTAGCTCTATAGGCTCCTTTAGTGTGCTCTATAGGCTCCTTTAGTGTGCTCTATAGGCTCCTTTAGTGTGCAGTCTAGCTCTATAGGCTCCTTTAGTGTGCTCTATAGGCTCCTTTGGTGTGCAGTCTAGCTCTATAGGATCCTGTGCAGTCTAGCTCTGTAGGCTCCTTTAGTGTGCAGTCTAGCTCTGTAGGCTCCTTTAGTGTGCAGTCTAGCTCTGTAGGCTCCTTTAGTGTGCAGTCTAGCTCTGTAGGCTCCTTTAGTGTGCAGTCTAGCTCTATAGGCTCCTTTAGTGTGCAGTCTAGCTCTATAGGCTCCTTTAGTGTGCTCTATAGGCTCCTTTGGTGTGCAGTCTAGCTCTATAGGCTCCTGTGCAGTCTAGCTCTGTAGGCTCCTTTAGTGTGCAGTCTAGCTCTATAGGCTCCTGTGCATTCTAGCTCTATAGGCTCCTTTAGTGTGCAGTCTAGCTCTATAGGCTCCTGTGCAGTCTAGCTCTATAGGCTCCTTTAGTGTGCAGCCTAGCTCTATAGGCTCCTTTGGTGTGCAGTCTAGCTCTATAGGCTCCTTTAGTGTGCAGTCTAGCTCTATAGGCTCCTTTGGTGTGCAGTCTAGCTCTGTAGGCTCCTTTAGTGTGCAGTCTAGCTCTATAGGCTCCTTTGGTGTGCAGTCTAGCTCTGTAGGCTCCTTTAGTGTGCAGTCTAGCTCTATAGGCTCCTTTGGTGTGCAGTCTAGCTCTATAGGCTCCTTTGGTGTGCGGTCTAGCTCTATAGGCTCCTTTAGTGTGCAGTCTAGCTCTATAGGCTCCTGTGCAGTCTAGCTCTGTAGGCTCCTTTAGTGTGCAGTCTAGCTCTGTAGGCTCCTTTAGTGTGCAGTCTAGCTCTATAGGCTCCTTTGGTCTGCAGTCTAGCTCTATAGGCTCCTTTAGTGTGCAGTCTAGCTCTATAGGCTCCTGTGCAGTCTAGCTCTGTAGGCTCCTTTAGTGTGCAGTCTAGCTCTATAGGCTCCTGTGCAGTCTAGCTCTCTAGGCTCCTTTAGTGTGCAGCCTAGCTCTATAGGCTCCTGTGCAGTCTAGCTCTGTAGGCTCCTTTAGTGTGCAGTCTAGCTCTATAGGCTCCTGTGCAGTCTAGCTCTATAGGCTCCTTTAGTGTGCAGCCTAGCTCTATAGGCTCCTTTGGTGTGCAGTCTAGCTCTATAGGCTCCTTTAGTGTGCAGTCTAGCTCTATAGGCTCCTGTGCAGTCTAGCTCTATAGGCTCCTTTAGTGTGCAGCCTAGCTCTATAGGCTCCTTTGGTGTGCAGTCTAGCTCTATAGGCTCCTTTAGTGTGCAGTCTAGCTCTATAGGCTCCTTTGGTGTGCAGTCTAGCTCTGTAGGCTCCTTTAGTGTGCAGTCTAGCGCTATAGGCTCCTGTGCAGTCTAGCTCTGTAGGCTCCTTTAGTGTGCAATCTAGCTCTATAGGCTCCTGTGCAGTCTAGCTCTATAGGCTCCTTTAGTGTGCAGCCTAGCTCTATAGGCTCCTGTGCAGTCTAGCTCTGTAGGCTCCTTTAGTGTGCAGTCTAGCTCTATAGGCTCCTGTGCAGTCTAGCTCTATAGGCTCCTTTAGTGTGCAGCCTAGCTCTATAGGCTCCTTTGGTGTGCAGTCTAGCTCTATAGGCTCCTTTAGTGTGTAGTCTAGCTCTATAGGCTCCTTTGGTGTGCAGTCTAGCTCTGTAGGCTCCTTTAGTGTGCAGCCTAGCTCTATAGGCTCCTTTGGTGTGCAGTCTAGCTCTGTAGGCTCCTTTAGTGTGCAGTCTAGCTCTATAGGCTCCTGTGCAGTCTAGCTCTATAGGCTGCTTTAGTGTGCAGCCTAGCTCTATAGGCTCCTTTGGTGTGCAGTCTAGCTCTATAGGCTCCTTTGGTGAGCAGTCTAGCTCTATAGGCTCCTTTGGTGTGCAGTCTAGCTCTGTAGGCTCCTTTAGTGTGCAGTCTAGCTCTATAGGCTCCTTTGGTGTTCAGTCTAGCTCTATAGGCTCCTTTGGTGTGCAGTCTAGCTCTATAGGCTCCTTTAGTGTGCAGTCTAGCTCTATAGGCTCCTGTGCAGTCTAGCTCTGTAGGCTCCTTTAGTGTGCAGTCTAGCTCTATAGGCTCCTGTGCAGTCTAGCTCTATAGGCTCCTTTAGTGTGCAGCCTAGCTCTATAGGCTCCTTTGGTGTGCAGTCTAGCTCTGTAGGCTCCTTTAGTGTGCATTCTAGCTCTATAGGCTCCTGTGCAGTCTAGCTCTATAGGCTGCTTTAGTGTGCAGCCTAGCTCTATAGGCTCCTTTGGTGTGCAGTCTAGCTCTATAGGCTCCTTTGGTGAGCAGTCTAGCTCTATAGGCTCCTTTGGTGTGCAGTCTAGCTCTGTAGGCTCCTTTAGTGTGCAGTCTAGCTCTATAGGCTCCTTTGGTGTTCAGTCTAGCTCTATAGGCTCCTTTGGTGTGCAGTCTAGCTCTATAGGCTCCTTTAGTGTGCAGTCTAGCTCTATAGGCTCCTGTGCAGTCTAGCTCTGTAGGCTCCTTTAGTGTGCAGTCTAGCTCTATAGGCTCCTTTAGTGTGCAGTCTAGCTCTATAGGCTCCTTTAGTGTGCAGTCTAGCTCTACAGGCTCCTGTGCAGTCTAGCTCTATAGGCTCCTTTGGTGTGCAGTCTAGCTCTATAGGCTCCTGTGCAGTCTAGCTCTATAGGCTCCTTTAGTGTGCAGCCTAGCTCTATAGGCTCCTTTAGTGTGCAGTCTAGCTCTATAGGCTCCTTTAATGTGCAGCCTAGCTCTATAGGCTCCTTTGGTGTCCAGTCTAGCTCTATAGACTCCTGTGCAGTCTAGCTCTATAGGCTCCTTTAGTGTGCAGTCTAGCTCTATAGGCTCCTTTAGTGTGCAGTCTAGCTCTATAGGCTCCTTTGGTGTTCAGTCTAGCTCTATAGGCTCCTTTAGTGTGCAGTCTAGCTCTAAAGGCTCCTTTGGTGTGCAGTGTAGCTCTATAGGCTCCTTTGGTGTTCAGTGTAGCTCTATAGGCTCCTTTGGTGTTCAGTGTAGCTCTATAGGCTCCTTTGGTGTTCAGTCTAGCTCTATAGGCTCCTTTGGTGTGCAGTCTAGCTCTATAGAATCCTGTGCAGTCTAGCTCTGTAGGCTCCTTTAGTGTGCAGCCTAGCTCTATAGGCTCCTTTAATGTGCAGTCTAGCTCTATAGGCTCCTTTAATGTGCAGCCTAGCTCTATAGGCTCCTTTGGTGTGCAGTCTAGCTCTATAGGCTCCTGTGCAGTCTAGCTCTATAGGCTCCTTTAGTGTGCAGTCTAGCTCTATAGGCTCCTTTAGTGTGCAGTCTAGCTCTATAGGCTCCTTTGGTGTTCAGTCTAGCTCTATAGGCTCCTTTGGTGTGCAGTGTAGCTCTATAGGCTCCTTTGGTGTGCAGTGTAGCTCTATAGGCTCCTTTGGTGTTCAGTGTAGCTCTGTAGGCTCCTTTGGTGTTCAGTCTAGCTCTATAGGCTCCTTTGGTGTGCAGTGTAGCTCTATAGGCTCCTTTGGTGTTCAGTGTAGCTCTGTAGGCTCCTTTGGTGTTCAGTCTATCTCTATAGGCTCCTTTAGTGTGCAGTCTAGCTCTATAGGCTCCTTTAGTGTGCAGTCTAGCTCTTTAGACTCCTGTGCAGTCTAGCTCTATAGGCTCCTTTGGTGTGCAGTCTAGCTCCATAGCCTTTTGTAAAGGGCCCTGACTGAGTCTGTTTCCACCTGAAACATAATTCCACCATAAACATGATCATTACAAGTTTTTGGGAGGCTAATCAACTCACAAAAAGTTCCTTGACAAACACCTGTAATATATGTCAAGGGTTTTAAATCCTTACCTTGTTCACATTTCTTTTGAAGCCTGTTCAGTTTCTGGGACAGGTTGTGAAAAATCCTACAATAAAAGAGATGTGTAACTTGGGCCAGTCCCTGTTTTATGCCACACATTCAAATGTTTGCCTTAATAAAAAGCCCAGTGCATTCACCTCAGCAACTGTCCCAGAAAACAGACAAAGTGTCTCCATCATTTCCTCCTCCCTGATAAATAAAAGTAGGCTATTATGTTTCTGGTGTTCTGTCTGCTGCATACTGACCTCTGTGTGGGAGACTATGTGTGTGTGTGTGCTGGCTTCAACAGGGACACAGTCAGCCATATTTAAAACTTAAAATAGTAATGTATCGCACACGTACCCAGTGTTACTTGCAGAGGAGCCAGCACCAGGGTCAGATTGTACAGCACCTGTAATCCCATCCATAATCGGCCGTCCCTTATTCCTATCAGAGCCAACTCAGTGTATTCTGGAGGAGTGGCCCTCCACTGGTTTTCTGAATTTCACTCTTTTTTCTGTTTGCCTCAAACAAGTGTTAATAAAAAAATAATAAAAGGTTGTGTGTGTAAATACTTACTAGGCTACTTTGAATTATATTTTTATATTTTGTCTTTATCAGCTGGCAAGAACGTTTGGAGTTGCATCTAAAAATCAATGAATATTAATCTTTATTAGTATATACATGCACATTTTTTTATATTTTATAAAAATATAGGCTATATTTCACACACACATTCAGAGCCTATACATAATTTTACATGAATAAAGAACTTATTTAGCTTACACATTAACACAATCAGCAATCTTTCTTCAACAGTCTTCCCTCTGCTTTGGCAGCAGAGACCGTATTGTTGTTAAATATATATTTAAATTCATCGTAATTCTGAATGTAATATACGTAATATCTCTTGCTCCTCCGCGAAAAGAAAATATCGCTCTCGCTCTATCCATATCGAACGCAATTGGTTGTTCGGTGCCAACTTCACTTTGGTATGTGCATGCTCTCATGGAGAAATCATAGCTTAAGATCAAAGCCTGAGTTGACAGAGAAAGTTGATGAGCTGGGTCATGGTACCAATAAAGCCTGATTGCATCAACTCAAAACTAATCCTGTAACTCCGAGTTTGTTCAGCTACCTTCTTGGTACAGGCCCCTGGTCGGTCTAGTACTTTGCTGTCTTGTTATTATTTTGCAAAGCGGTAGTGGAGCAGCATCATTTAAACATTTGAAGACCAGTTTAACCAGATTCAGAGAAATAAAATTAACAAAACTTAAAATCTTATATTTACTTTGAATTTGGCAGTGCTGGTACCTTATTCTCTTCTTGTCTAAAACTTTTAAGGCTCTGTTGTAAAGACACTGTATAGTTTTGTGAATAGGTTTTCATAAGCTCTAAGACATAATCATCAATTCAATTAAGTTGAATTACTGAAATAAATAAACTTTTGTACGATATTCAAATATTTCGAGTTTCACCAGTAAAGCAGTTGATCCAACATTTAGTAATTCTCACTACACACACACGGGTCCTATAATGGTTTAAAACTAATAACTGGAAGATCAGTGTACCTCATTCATGGAAAGAGATGTATAAAAATGCATCAGAATGATCTGGATTTTGTGTAGCTGTTGTTGACTTCCAGGTTCACTTTTATGTCTTTTCATTTCGCATTTGTCTCTGATTTTTTAAATTATTTATTTATGAGTTGTTGTTTTTTTTTACTTTAATTTCAGGGCTGATGATGGAGAATGAGGAGAGTGAAGAGGAAGAGAAACATCATCATGTGAAAACTAGAGAACAAACTCGCTCACAGACTGAAAGTATTACTTTACTGAAAAGAAGAGACAAGAGATGTTTCACTTCCAATCAGAATCTCAAGGTTCACATGAGGATCCACACTGGAGAGAAACCGTTCACATGTGATCAGTGTGGGAAGAGTTTCACACAACAAGGAACCCTTAAGACATACATGAACATCCACACCGGAGAGAAACTGCATGATTGTGATCAATGTGGCAAAAATAAATTGTGGGCTTCAGCCCTGGAGAGCCACCTGACAGTTCATTCACAGGAGAAACCACATTCATGTTCTTTGTGTGGAAAGAGTTTTTCACTTCTGCACAATTTAAAAGAACATCAGAAAATACATACTGGTGAAAGAGATCAAATGTGCTTTGAGTGTGGGAAGACTTTTATTACAGCTGGACATTTGAAACTGCACCAGAGAATTCACACTGGAGAGAAACCTTACAAGTGTTCACACTGGTGTAAGAGATTGTGTGTTCTTTGATTGTTAAACGTCTTTCCATTTGCTATTATTGCTTGATTTTATCAATAAAGTTTTCTCACTTTTAGGTTCAAGAGTCTCTCCATGTTTTATTACAGTTATTATGTTGAGCTGGAGGAATACAGACTTAATGAATAATTGAATCAATTACTAAAACATTATTTTAAACATCATTTGTAAATGTTTGCATTATAATTAAGCTCTATTTTTATACTACAAAAATAATATTTGTATTATTACCAATTATTCATATTTTTCTACTTCTGCAAGATTGTGGGTTTCATAATGACTCTTAATTTTACAATGCATATTGCTCCAAAAGTTGGACACTTAGAAACTTTTATTGTCTGTTGATTCTACTTGTCTTAAGAAATTATCAATTCATAATTTTGGGTAACTCTGAAAGCCATTAACTATTATGATTGCTTATTGGTCTTTGGTCTTTCCATGTTTTACATTTATTTAAATAAAATCTTTTAAATAAATTGAACTAATAAATTATTTTTCACCCTGCACATGACAAATTTAGTTTTGTTTAAATTAACTTTTAGCGTTATTTTTGTGTATGTTATAAATGTTATTTTGTATGAATAGTTAGCTAGTTATATTGGCGCGTTTATCTCGTCACGCGCTGACGTCATCCGTGGTTTCCTTCCTCGTTCAGCGCGTTTGTTGTGTTTTCTGAGGTGAGTTCTGCAGTTCAGATATTTCGCGTTTACACACCCATAAAATACACTTTACACACCCGTAAAATACACTTTACACGGTGTGTTTCAGCAACATTTACAAGGTTATTTCTGAATTGTTTTCATCGAACATCTGAGGAAAATGTTGAAATCATTCAAACATGAGCGATTTTTTCATATGTTTCATGTATAATAATGTTTGTATTGAATGTATGTGAGGGGATAGAATTTCATGCGGATAGAAACATTTATCCTGTCTTGGTCTTTAATGTGGCAAAACATTAATGATGGACATAATCAGTTATGTACGGTTAATGACAGGAATCAGAAAAAAATAACTCTTAAAATTTATGTTATATTGTTGTAGTTTGTATGTTTGTGTCAGATGTGATATGTTATTCTAGAATCTTTTAAATAGATATTATTTATAATATTTAAGGGTATATACTGTTTCCCGGTTTTCTTTCTAGCACAGAGACCCAACATTACTACAGAATAACTATAATGCCCAAAGTTTACAGTGGAAATACAAACAATAATGTCATCATATGAATGAAACGCGCTGCTGCTTCCCACGTATTTTAATGGAATTATTATTTTCCTAATGCTCACATCAGTTCACAAATAAATGATAGAATATTTCCATCAGCCTTCAATTTACCTCATTTGTGGAATTTAATTCATTAAAATGCATTAAAATTATGATTTTTATTTTCATTTCAGGCCTGATGGAGGAAAATGAGGAGATTGGAGAAGAGAAATATCATGTCAAAACTGAAGAAAAAACTCCCTCAGAGACTGAAAGTATTTCTTCACTGAAAATAGGAGAAAATAAATATTTAATCTGTCATCAGTGTGGTAAGAGTTTCACACGACAAGAACCCCTTCAGGAACACATGAACATCCACACTGGTGAGAAACTGTATGAATGTGATCAATGTGGCAAAACATTTTTGTGTGCTTCAGCCCTGAAGAGCCACCTGAAAGTTCATTCACAGGAGAAACCACATTTATGTTCTTTGTGTGGAAAGAGCTTTAAAAACAAACAAAGTCTTGAGATTCACACGAGGGTCCACACTGGAGAGAAACCGTTCACATGTGATCAGTGTGGGAAGAGTTTTAGACAATCATCAAACCTTCAGGAACACATGAACATCCACACTAGAGAGAAACCATACGAATGTGATCAATGTGGCAAAACATTTTTGAGATCTAGAGGCCTGAAGAGCCACATGTTAGTTCATTCACAGGAGAAACCACATTCATGTTCTTTGTGTGGAAAAAGATTTTCACGTCTGCACTATTTAAAAGTACATCAGAAAATACATACTGGTGAAAAAGCTCATAAGTGCTTTGAGTGTGGGAAGAGTTTTATTACAACTGAACGTTTGAAACTACACTGGAGGAGTCACACTGGAGAGAAACCTTACAAGTGTTCACACTGCGACAAGAGATTCCGTCGGTCAGACCATGTGAAAACACACGAGAGGATCCACACTGGAGAGAAACCGTTTCACTGCACTCCATGTGGGAAGAGTTTCACTCAATTATCTTCTCTACGCAGTCATATAAAATACAATCACAGCAAGTAGATCATCTTCAGATCCTGCACTTTCAGGCCTAATGCTGTGTCCTCACCAAACGTGACAATTATACAGTCAAGCAATAAAATCTCTTCAAAATCTGTCCTAACCAGCCACAGTGAGCGGCAGGACAAAGAAACGTCTTCTAAATTTGTCACAGTGAATAAAGTTCATCTTAAAGACCAGCAGTTTCAACTGTGAGATTATTATTCTTGTATATAATTTCGCTTCATGTTATAAATAAATATCATCATACTTTATTATGTTATGTACAACTTTTATGAAGGAAAATATACGGAGTTTTTTACAGGTTCAAACTGTTATTGTTATTTTTCTTTCTTTTGTAGAGAGATCTGTCACAGTTGTTTACACTTTGTATTTTCACAAGTTAACTTTCATTGTTAATTTTTCTGTCTACTTATTATTATTGCATCAAGAATAAATTATTTCATAATTTTAGTTAAGTCATTAGCAATTTTAGTAATTTAGCCATTCAAATATCGTGAATTTAAGCTTTAAACGTCTAATATATTTCACCCCACTCATGACTGAGATTGAATGGACTGCCGTCTGTCTATGTCTTGTCGTGGAAATTCTTTTATCAACACCTTATACAACAGTTGAAGAACAAATGAATATCTCGAAAGTTATAAGTATTAGTATTTATTTCTTGCAAGAAAGGCAGTTCACACGCAGACAGAGTCTGACATGAGAAGGGCAAAAGTCTTCTCTTCTCACAGAGTTTATATACCCAAAAGATCACCCCTCCTCTTTGTATCTTTGGACTAAGGCCCCTGCACATGGACAGTTTTCAGTACCCCTATTCTCTAACACCCCTTATCTATGCATCTCCACAGTCAGCACAAATTTCACTTTAAGAAACACCTAACCAAACATGTCTCGCTCTTGATGCACTCTAAGTTATCTATTGTTAAGAAAATCAAATCATTCTGTCCCCTTGCACTGTCCCTTTGACCTCTTTGCAAAGAAGACACTATTGAACTATTTGCAAAGAAGATTAATGCATCCTGCAACTTCCTCAACACATCTATGTTTTGTAAAAACACACAAGCAGATATGTTTCAAAAGATACATACAAAGAAAAGAAATTACCATTACAGTCTGTAAGCGTTTTATTTTAGTTTGATGTGTTTTTTTTGATGTTTTGCTGTTTTATACAGTATTTGGCGGGGTTTTGATAAATTATCGTTTATTTCGACCCGCGGTGATGACGACATACCAGCGTACGCTCCTTCAGTCAGTGGTGTCGAGTCTTCTGAGGTAAACAGTTCACGCGCTTTCGAGTTACTGTAAAATACTCTTTATGCTGTTAAAAAAAAAAAATTTGCGATCATTTCTGAATGGTTTCCATCGTGTTCGGCGCTATTCGTGTACACTTAAGGAAGAAGATATCAGTCTCACATACAAAACGTTAAGATTTCAGGTTCCCTGAAAGGCAAGGAACTTCGACATTACGATGTCGTATATGGGAACTCCTCTCATCCTTCACTTCCGCTGAAATCTTATAGGCTAAAACCAGCAGAGCTGGCCAATTGACGCAAAATATGCAAATACTGAAACCTCGTAGCAGTAATAAGCAAGTGCAGCGTCAATTCCCTTCAGAATCGAACAAAAACGCTAAATCAATAGCGAACACGGCGGCGGGCATAATGTCTCGTTCCTTGCCTTTCGGGGAACCGAGGTTACGAAAGTAACCGGAGACGTTCCCTATCAAGGTTACGGAACTTCGACATTACGGATGTCGTATATGGGACTGTATAGAATCCTGCCGTGGCAGCCAAACAAACAACTGACAACAGACCCAATACCAAGACCGCCCCCCCCCAGCATGCAAGCATCTGATAGGCCGAGATTGAACAATAGCGAACCTCTAACCTCCGTTAGGCCCAAAGGGACCAATCACAAGCTCACAAAACACTGCCAGAATTTGCATATCCCGAGCAGTATAAATGGGGGAAGTTTGCACTGTCGAAAAACAGGGCAATAACAACAGTAGGAGAAGGCCAACGCATAGCGGTGACAACAGTACAAACACACAAATAGCACACAGAACAACTCATAAGCAAAGCGCAGAGGAGCTCTATTCAATGCTGTGTGTGCAGTCAACTCACCGAAAGCACTCGAGACGCTACAGAGGGCAAATCCAACTTGTAAAACCTGGCAAACGTGTTCTGAGAAGACCAGCCAGCCGCAAGACATAAATCCTGAATAGACATACCCTTAGTCCAAGCCCACGAGGAGGCAATCGCTCTAGTCGAATGGGCCTTGGCGTTAAGGGGGCATTCCTGACCCAGGCAATCATAAGCCAATACAATAGCGTCCACAATCCAGTGAGCAAGCCTCTGTTTAGAGACCCCCCGTTCCTTGTTGCACCCACCAAAGCACACAAACAGCTGGTCCGATTGTCGAAAAGCGGCCGAGCGAGAAATGTATTCTCTGAGCGCTCTGACTGGGCAAATAGCACTCTGAGCAACCGAATCCTGAGAGGTTGATGGCTCAGTGGACAGGGCAGGCAGAGAAACAATCTGCGCTCTGAACGGGGTATTAAGTGACTTAGGAACATAACCCGGCCTCGGTCTGAGAATTACATTACAGTTTCCCGGTCCAAAGCGAATACAATCTTCACTTACAGAGAAAGCCTGTAAATCCCCAACCCGCTTCGCTGAAGCGAGAGCGAGAAGCAGTGACGTTTTAATCGATAGCTCCTTAATGGCAATCGAAGCTTAGGGCTCGAAAGGCGGTCGCGACAAAGCCTCCAAGACCAACGTTAAATCCCACGGCGGCACCGAAGGCGGCCTAATCTCCTAGCTCCCTGGAGGAACCGTGTCACCGACGCATGTCTACCGATAGACTGTCCGTCAATAGGGGGGTGAAACGCTGCAATAGCGGCCACATATACCTTCAGAGTGGATGGTAGTCTCCCTTCATCCATCCTGTACTGAAGGAAGCATAGAATATCCGACACAGAGCAGTTCGCTGGGTCTATACCGACATCCTGACACCATTTTGAGAACACACCCCACTTCAGAGCATATAGGCGCCTGGTGGATGGGGCTTGCGCCTCCGTGATGGTATTCAAAACTCGCGCGTGCAGCACGTCCCGCCGCTCAGCGACCCTGCAGCGGCCACACATGGAGGCTCCACAGGGGTTGGGATGCCAGATCGTTCCGCTCCCCTGAGACAGAAAGTCCTTCCTGAGCGGAATCTCCCATGGCTGTCCTGCCAGTAACTCTACCAAATCCGCGAACCAGGGCTGATTCGGCCAGTTCGGGGCTACCAGAGTCACCGCCGCCTTCTCCTCCCTGATTTTGCACAACACCATGGGCAAAATTTTGGAAAAAAGGAAAAGCATGGAGACGAACTCTCGGCAGTCGCACAGTCAGCGCGTCCACCTCCCGGGGGTAACAAGACAGCGAGAAGAACATCTGACAATGCGCGTTCTCGCTCGTCTCAAAGAGGTCGACCTCCGCTCTGCCGAAACGATTCCATATCAGCAGAACCGTCCCGGGGTGAAGCCTCTACTCCACTTGGGGAATCCCGCTTCTCGAGAACATATCCGCCCCGCGATTCAGAACGCCGGGGATGTGAGTCGCTCTCAGCGAGAGGAAAAACCGGTCCGCCCACAGGAGAAGGGATTCCGCCTGCCTGAATAGGGCTCTGGAATGTACACCACCTTGGCGATTTATGTACGAGACCACGGAAGTGTTGTCAGTCCGAATCAACACTTGCTGCTGCTCCAGCCGAGACCGGAAGGCTTTGAGAGGTAGAGAGACCGCTTCTAGTTCCAAACGATTTATGTGCCACTCCATCTGCTTCCCTGACCACCGACCCGACCCGTCTGTTTGGAAAAGCAGATGGCTCCCCATCCAGTGGACGTAGCGTCCGTCAGGACCTCCACGCGCCGCGTCACTATGCCCATAGGGACGCCTGAGCTGAAGAGATCTGACTTCCTCCACGGGGCCACGGCACGGGCGCATCCGCGGGTGACCATAATGCGCTTGTGGCCAGAATACCACTCGCTCGGGAGGATGCGCGCTTTCAGCCAGTGTTACAGCAGTCTCATATGCAGCAGCCCCAGATGACACACCGAAGAAGCCGCTGCCATCCGTCCCAGTAGCCTCTGAAACTCTTTCAGTGGGACAAGCCTGCCAGGTCTGAAGAGACCGAGAGAAGAACTCAGAGCCTCCGCTCGTTCTCATTCTCACTGAATCGGGCTAACTAACGAATAGCTTCCCACGCTGCCTGAAAACAACTGAGCATGGGCTGATCTAAACCTGCGGTCATCGCCGCTATGCGAGGGCTGGGAATATTTATTGACCGTGACTCTGCGCTGCTTGACGGCAGGGCGGGTAACACAGCACGTCAGGAAAAATCGGTGTTCCTCTTTTCGAAGCGGCCTGACGGCAGCTCGATTGGAGGAACCACGTATCCAGTTTGCTCTTTGAAGGTTCATCGGGAGCCTTCCACGAGAGGTCCAGTTCCTCGACGGCCTTCGAGAGGATACGGAAGAGCTCGTCCTGCAGGTCCGCCGGGGTCTCTTGCTCCGCGGCCGCCCCTGGTGCGGCCTGCTCCGCACCCCAGTCGTTCTCGGAGGCAGACAGAGACTTTGAGTCGTCTTCCTCACTCGCCCCGAAGGAAACAAAGTCAGTGACCTCGTGAGGGGGCTGAAAGGTGGGGTCGGGGAAGCTCACCGAGGGACGAACCTCGACTCCACGGTTGGGGGGTGTTCACAGCGGCTCAGTGGCGGCGTTAGACCCGAGGTGGTGACCATAGACCTGCATTATATGAATGACAGACAAGAACGGTTTGACCTAAAAATATCAAAATTGAAACTACTGCGGAAACAAAGACACCTACATCTTGGATGCCCTTGAGGTAAGCTAAAACATACCAAAAATTAATTTCAAAGTGAACTATCTCTTTAAGACACACATGAACATCCACACTGGAGAGAAACTGCACAAATGTGATCAATGTGGTAATACATTTTTGTGGGCTTCAGGCCTGAAGAGACAACTGACAGTTCATTCACAGGAGAAACCAAATTCATGTTCTTTGTGTGGAAAGAGTTTTTCCACTTCTGCACAATTTAAAAGAACATCAGAAAACACATATTGCTAAAAAAGTTCATGTGTGCTTTGAGTGTGGGAAGAGTTTTATTAGAGCTGAACATTATTTTAACATTATTTTAAACATCATTTGTAAATGTTTACATTATAATTTAGCTCATTATTTTTATGCTACAAAAATAATATTTGTATTATTGCTATTTTTTTAATTTTCTACTTCTGCAAGATTTTGGGTTTCATAATGACTCTTAATTTTACAATGCATATTGCTCCAAAAGTTGGACACTTTGAAACTTTTATTGTCGGTTGATTCTACTTGTCTTAAGAAATTATCAATTCATAATTTTGGGTAACTCTGAAAGCCATTAACGATTGCTTATTGGTCTTTGGTCTTTCCACGTTTTACATTTGTTTAAATAAAATCTTTTAAATAAATTGAACTAATAAAATATTTTTCACCCTGCACATGACAGATTTAATTTTTGTTTAAATGAACTTTAGCGTTATTTTTGTGTGTGTTATAAATGTTATTTTGTATGAACAGTTAGCTAGTTATATTGGCGCGTTTATCTCGTCACGCGCTGACGTCATCCGTGGTTTCCTTCCTCGTTCAGCGCGTTTGTTGTGTTTTCTGAGGTGAGTTCTGCAGTTCAGATATTTCGCGTTGGTTTACACACCCATAAAATACACTTTACACGGTGTGTTTCAGCAACATTTACAGGGTATTTTCTGAATTGTTTTCATCGGATAAAGCGCCAAATCTGCGTCTTTTCTGGCGTCTGTAGACTGATTTACTTCAGCACAAAACGAACATCTGAGGAACATCTGAGGAAAATGTTGAAATCATTCAAACATGAACGATTTTTTCCATATGTTTCATGAGTTTGCATATGTTTCCATATGTTTCATGATGTTTGTATTGAATGTATGTGATATAATCTGTGAGGGGATAGAATTTCATGGGGATAGAAACATTTATCCTGTCTTGGTCTTTAATGTGGCAAAACATTAATGATGGACATAATCAGTTATGTACGGTTAATGACAGGAATCAGAAAAAACAAACTCTTAAGATTGGTGTTATATTGTTGTAGTTTGTATGTTTGTGTCAGATGTGATATGTTATACTATAATCTTTTAAATAGAGATGATTTATAATATTTAAGATTATATTCTGACTGCCTGGTTTTCTTTCTAGCACAGAGACCCAAAATGACTACAGAATAACTATAATGCCCAAAGTTTACAGTGGAAATGCAAACAAGAATGTCATCATATGAATGAAACGTGCTGCTGCTTCCCACGTATTTTAATGGAATTATTATTTTCCTAAAGCTCACATTAATTCACAAATAAATTATAGTATATTCCCATCAGCCTTCAATATATCTAATTTGTGGAATTTAATTAATTAAAATGCATTTAAAATTATGATTTTTATTTTCATTTCAGGCCTGATGGAGGAAAATGAGGAGATTGGAGAAGAGAAATATCATGTCAAAACTGAAGAAAAAACTCCCTCAGAGACTGAAAGTATTTCTTCACTGAAAATAGGAGAACATAAATATTTCATCTGCCATCAGTGTGGTAAGAGTTTCACACGACAAGAACCCCTTCAGGAGCACATGAACATCCACACTGGAGAGAAACCATATGAATGTGATCAATGTGGCAAAACATTTTCGAGGGCTGCAGGCCTATCGAACCACATGTTAGTTCATTCACAGGAGAAACCACATTTATGTTCTTTGTGTGGAAAGAGTTTTAAAAACAAACCAAGCCTTGAGATTCACACGAGGGTCCACACTGGAGAGAAACCGTTCACATGTGATCAGTGTGGGAAGAGTTTTAGACAATTATATAACCTTCAGGAACACATGAACATCCACACTGGAGAGAAACCATACGAATGTGATCAATGTGGCAAAACATTTTCCAGGGCTACAGGCCTATCGAACCACATGTTAGTTCATTCACAGGAGAAACCACATCCATGTTCTTTGTGTGGAAAAAGATTTTCACATCTGCACAATTTAAAACTTCATCAGAAAACACATACTGGTGAAAAAGCTCATAAGTGCTTTGAGTGTGGGAAGAGTTTTATTACCGCTAGAGTTTTGAAACTACACTGGAGGAGTCACACTGGAGAGAAACCTTACAAGTGTTCACACTGCGACAAGAGATTCCGTCGGTCAGACCATGTGAAAACACACGAGAGGATCCACACTGGAGAGAAACCGTTTCACTGCACTCCATGTGGGAAGAGTTTCACTCAATTATCTTCTCTACGCAGTCATATAAAATACAATCACAGCAAGTAGATCATCTTCAGATCCTGCACTTTCAGGCCTAATGCTGTGTCCTCACCAAATGTGACAATTATACAGTCAAGCAAAAAATCTCTCCAAAATCTGTCCTAACCAGCCACAGCGAGCGGCAGGACAAAGAAACGTCTTCTAAATTTGTCACAGTGAATAAAGTTCATCTTAAAGACCAGCAGTTTCAACTGTGAGATAATTATTCTTGTATATAATTTTGCTTCATGTTATAAATAAATTTCATTATACTTTATTATGAGTTAAATGTTATGTACTATTTTTATGATGCATTTTTATCGTAGTTTGTTTATACTTTTATGAAGGAAAATATAGTTTTTTTTACAGGTTCAAACTGTTCTTGTTATTTTTCTTTATTTTGTAGAGAGATGCGGCATTTGTCTGTCACAGTTGTTTACACTTTGTATTTTCACAAGTTAACTTTCATTGTTCATTTTTCTGTCTACTTATTATTCTTGCATCAAGAATAAATCATTTCATAATTTTACTAAAGCCATTAGCAATTTTAGTAATTTAGCCATTCTCTTATCGTGATTGCTTTGGGCTTTAAATTTCATTGTTAATTTTTCTGTTTACTTATTATTTTTGCATCAAGAATAAATAATTTCATAATTTTAGTTAAGCCATTAGCAATTTTTGTAATTTAGCCATTAAAATATTGTGATTGATTTGGGCTTTAAATGTCTCAATTTAAGTCTAATATATTTCACCTCACTCATGACTGAGAATGAATGGACTGCCGTCTGTCTATGTCTGTAAGCGTTTTTATTTTAGTTTGATGTGTTTTATTGATGTTTTGCTGTTTTATACAGTATTTGGCGGGTTTTTGATATTCTACTGTTGATTTCGACTCGCGGTGATGACGACATACCAGCGCGCGCTCCTTCAGTCAGTGGTGTCGAGTCTTCTGAGGTAAACAGTTAACGCGCTTTCGTGTTTCTGTAAAATACTCTTTACGCTGTTAAAATAACATTTTTCGCGATCATTTCTGAATGGTTTCCATCGTGTTCGGCGCTATTCGTGTACACTTAAGGAAGAAGATATCAGTTTCACAAACAAAACGGTAAGATTTTAGCGAACTGCTTTGTTGCCATGAATGGAGTCATTAGGAAATGGAACTAAATGTTTGATAAAGATGTGTGTGATTATAGTGTATGACTATAACTTATATTTTTTTCTGTATCATTTGAGAAATAATAATCACTTTCTTGAGGTAAGGGAAAAATATGTTTTAGATAAGGTCGTTTTTAATATTTAACTACATTAAACTAAACTGATATATTTAAAGGTCTCCGCTAATGAGCCATGAAAGGGTACAAGTTTTTCTGAAAATGTTTTTTTTTTTCTAAAAATGTACATTCATTCACTTAACTTAATTTGTGTCAACTCCGTCAGATGCATTAAAAAGCACGACATTTTGATTTGATCCATCCAACAACAGTATGAAGTATTCAATTATGTAATACTGGTGTTCAGTAAAAAAGCTAAGTGAAAAAATACATTATCTAAATTTCTTCTTGTTGTAGGGTTATTAAGAAGAATCCAGGTCCTAAATTACTTAGATCTCTTCCCTGCTTTTTATTATTAAACATATAACTAATGTTCTTAGGTAAATGAAACATATCACAGTTCAGTTGATGTTTTAGTTTTTAAATATAATAAATATATTTCTTTCAAAATAATTAGAAACCTCAAGTCTAGTTGGTGTAATTTAAGTGTTTGTGCCCAAATCAGTAAACTGTTACCTTATAGTAGGCTAATGGAGGCTAGTAGGCTACAACTAACTCCCATAGTTTACACCATTAGTTAAGAGATTTGTTTTCCTTGACAAAATTTGACATGTATTGTTGTACCTGATATCCAAAATAATCAATATCGAATCGAATCGAAATGGAATCGATTTGCGAGCTTTTGAATCGAAATCGAATTGAATTGTGAAATTTGTGTCAATAACCAGCCCTTGATAGTCTATGGATCATCACTATTATCGGAGGAGCTGAAAAGCCTCTTTATGTCTTTATCTTCATGTCAATAGATCCTGTTTTCACCTCATTCTTTATGCTGATGTCTTCACATCTCATGTTATCATTCAACAGACTTGACAATAAAAAATCTGACAAAACGACACGATCATATATTGTGACATCTACGAGATATTGGTAAGTTTAATTTATTTCATTAATCTGTGATGAACCATGTTTCATATAAAAAACAAGTGGTTAAGTCAAACTCAATTGGTGGGTTATTTGTTTCTTGCAAATGTATATTTATGTATATAATACTTTTTTTTTCTTATATGGTTTATATTTGGTATCTGGTAACATTGTTGTTAATAGCTGTTTTAAAAACATAGCTGTTTTTCTATAATTCTTTGCCAATATGTTTATGGCAGGTAAGATACATGTAGGAAAAAAAGTATGCAGATGAAATTCTTAGAAATAGAAATAGGTACATTTTGTGAATTCCAACAGTTTGATATAAATTTACTTAAAAGTTACTTTACTAGACAGATTTCTAATGATTTCTTCTTGATTTTGTCAGATCTGCCCCTCCTCCTCCAGTGAAGCCCCTCCTCCTTCCGTGAAGCTCCTCCTCCTCCAGTGAAGCCCCTCCTCCTTCAGTGAAGCTCCTCCCACTGCAATTCACCAATAAATGCTGGAATATTCCCATCAGCTACAAGTGAAAGCATCAAACCATCAGGAAGAGCTGAAATCTGCAAAGACAGAGTTTATTGAAGGACAGTGAGAAGATGAGAGATCCAGAACACTGCAGAATGAAACGCACTGAAGAACAAAGAGGTTGGTGTTTATTCCTGATTCTTCATTAATGAGGCTGAAGAACAACAAGGAAAGAAAGTAGTTCATCAGATTTAGTGTTTGTAGTAGGAAAAAACATAGTTAAACCAATAAATAATGTAGAAGACACTTTTTGTGCACAGGGTACAAATAGATACAAGTACAAAACATTCTCAATTAAACCTCATCATGTTTGATTCATGATCCTAGAGACCTGTCATAAATTCGAAAAGAAATCGGCCACCAGGGGGGCGCCTTCACGTTTTTCACGTGCGTATAGGATTGTATACCACACAATTTTTGCCACACACCCACAACATTCATAGCGGATGGTAGAACTCCTCGTTCTGAGCGACTTTGCCTTTAGGATTGCTGCTGTCAATCTCAATGTTTGTTAAATATTGGAGAATATTTAAAAAACCAACTTTCGCGAACTAGCCCTAGATTTTTGTCTCAACCTCGATAAACCCACTTGTGGCAAAATTCTCAGGACTCTCTAGCTCAATAATTATCAAAGAAAAATTTACTTTGGCCTTTGGATAGCTATAGCTGGGTCATTTAGAAAATAGACATGGACAAGTCCACCCAAAAGCATTCGGAAACAACTCAAAACTTCATGAAAATAGTTAAGAACATGCTCAAAACTTCACGAAAATAGTTCAGAACATGTGACATGACCTTAAAATGTTACTTTTTTGCTTTCATTTCAGTCGTGATGCTGAAGAATGAGGAGAGTGAAGAGGAGGAGAAATATCATGTCAAAACAGAAGAAAAAGTTTGCCCTCAGACTGAAAGTATTTCTTTACTGAAAAGAGGAGAAAATAAATGTTTCATCTGCCATCAGTGTGGAAAAAGTTTCACATTCAAAAATAGTCTCAAAATTCACATGAGGATCCACACTGGAGAGAAACCGTTCACATGTGATCAGTGCGGGAAGCGTTTTACACAACAAGTGCACCATAAGGAACACATGAAAATCCACACTGGAGAGAAACCATACGAATGTGATCAATGTGGCAGAATATTTTCGCGGGCTACAGGCCTATCGAGCCACATGTTAGTTCATTCACAGGAGAAACCACATGCATGTTCTTTGTGTGGAAAGAGTTTTAAATACAAACAAAGTCTTGAGGTTCACATGAGGATCCACACTGGAGAGAAACCATTCACATGTGATCAGTGTGGGAAGAGTTTCACACACCAAAAGAGTCTCAAAATTCACATGAGGATCCACACTGGAGAGAAACCATTCACATGTGATCAATGTGGGAAAAGTTTCACACACCAAAAGAATTTCAAGTTTCACATGAGGATCCACACTGGAGAGAAACCGTTCACGTGTGATCAGTGTGGGAAGAGTTTTGTAGAAAAAGGAACCCTTAAGACACACATGATCATCCACACTGGAGAGAAACTGCATGAATGTGATCAATGTGGCAAAACATTTTTGTGGGCTTCAGGCCTGAGGAGACACCTGAAATGTCATTCAAAGGAGAAACTACATTCATGTTCTTTGTGTGGAAAGAGTTTTAATGATCTGCAAAATTTAAAGGTTCATCAGAAAATACATTCTGGTGAAAAAGTACATGTATGCTTTGAGTGTGGGAAGAGTTTTATTACAACTGCAGATTTGAAACGACACCAGAGAATTCACACTGGAGAGAAACCTTACAAGTGTTCACACTGCGCTAAGAGATTCAATCAGTCAGCACATCTGAAACAACACGAGAGGATCCACACTGGAGAGAAACCGTATCACTGCACTACATGTGGGAAGAGTTTCAGTCAAATATTTTCTCTACACAGTCATACAAAAAACAATCACAC
The DNA here is from genome assembly GCA_030578275.1 of Meda fulgida. Lineage (NCBI taxonomy): Eukaryota > Metazoa > Chordata > Actinopteri > Cypriniformes > Leuciscidae > Meda > Meda fulgida. The sequence goes on from CM060637.1 coordinate 1,638,074, forward strand.
TAAGTAGTTAATCTTCAGATCCAGCACTTTCAGGTGTGAAGCCGCATCCTCATCAAACGTGACACAATAATGCCCTCGAGCAATAAAATCTCTTCAATAAGAGGGTGTTTACATGACATAGATGTACTAAAAATGGAAACGTTTGTCCTTTGTGGTTTTGTGTGTAAAGATGACATTGTTGTTAAAATGATCCCAGTTATCTGTGAAAACAACTGAAATGGCTGTATTCTGCTGCCAGACCAGTAGTTGGCGATATCACTTTGTAGAGAAACACTAGCGCCTAGACTGAACACATAATACACATGCGCATGACATCACCGTTTTCACCAGGTGTGCCTTGCACAAGTCATGAAAAGTGAAGCCAAAGCATTATTGCCCCCAGTTGGCTGGATGCAGTATAGGTCATAAACCCTGTGCTCTCCATGAAATCTAATGGGACGTAAGCCAAACAAAATGCATTTTTATCACGCAAATGTAAGTTCAATTGTTTTTTCGTTTTTTTTTTTTAAGTTTCATTGTAGTATTTTACAGTCCATGGTTTTCACAAATTCACGTTTTTGTAGTTTAAAATAAGTAAACAATAACTGCATTGTTTTCAAAAACTTGCACTTTGAAACCTCTTTCCTAAAGTTTACGTTTTAAAGCACCCAAAAACAGCTGTAGTGTAAATAAACAGCCATAACGTTTAAGTTTTCAGTTTTTAGTTGAAAACGGTGCCGTGTAAATAGCCCCAAAATCTGCCCTAGCCAGCCACAATGACCGACAGGACGAAGGAACATCATCCAAATTTGTCACTGTGTTTTACACTCGTATAAAAAAGTTTGGCTAGGGAACTAATTATTATTCCATTTGTAGTGTATTTAGAAAACGCAGATGTAAGATGTACTGTCATGCAACTGGCCTTCACTTTTATTCTCTTGAGATGCTTTACTACCTTGTTAGTCAATAAAGAGAGAAATTTATCTAATTCGTTTTCAATTTTTATTTTTTTATTTGCTTCAAGTAGCCAATAAATCATTTTATCAAAAAAATCAATTTCTCTTTTTATTGTCTGCTAATTCTTCTTATATCAAGAATAAATCATCTCTCAATTTTAGTAAGCCATGAAATATAATTATTGTCTTTGGGGCTTACCATGTTTTAAATTTCTTGAAAAATGCCTATTTCACCCCACACATGACAGAGGGAATAAGACTTTCTTCATTAGTAACTATTTTACCCGTATTTTTGGTTTACATGATTATTATTATTATTATTCTAATACAAAATCTGAATACAACAAAATGGCACAAAACAGTTAGTATACAAAGAAAATACAGGCGTGGAAGGCTCAACACAAGTAAAGGAAAATAAATAATAGATAAGGAAAAAAAACTTAAAACAGGTTAAACAATACTAACAGATTATATAATTTTATTGCACTTTGATTTTTTTATTTTAGAGAGGGCATATAAGAAGTATTTTAATTTGTTTCTGAATATAATAATAAACAAAGTAGGGGATTTAAAAAATCTACATTTTTACAACGGTACAAAGTATTTTGGCAATAATATAATGTTATTAATCAAATCAAATAACCTACAACAATTATTGGTTATACCATAATACATTATATTTTGTAAGGTGAAGGTGAAACCATCAGCCGCCACAGCTTTTTCTCTCAGCCAGTCCTGTAATGTTCTCCAAAAGGATTTAGATAAGTTACATGAAAAATATATATGTTCTGTATCTTCAGAGAGACATTTACAGAGATGACAAGGCCCATTTTTAAAATTACAATTTATTTTTTACATGTTGTTTTTTTACTATAGATGTTCTGCCGTTTTAAACAGTATTTTTGATATTCTACCTTTGCTCTCGTCTTACGGTTAGTGATGGCCAAATGAAGCGTTTCGAAGTATTATTGCTTTCTGATACAATTGTGTCGAAAATGGTTCATTACTCGAAGCTTCATTCAGATAGAAATTGCAGCACCATCTCCTGGTGAAGTAAATGTAATGCAACAAAGCTGACAACCATAAAATGCAAGTAGGTTTATGTTAAAGCGAGGCGATCAAAGCTGAAATAGTGTTAGTGCTGTGAAGCTCATTTATGTAGGTGAATTTTACAGATACTGATAAATTTCATGATAATAAAACATTAAGCATGATGTGTGTGTGTGTTATTATTTCTTTAGACAAGGACAGAATATCAGACCAGCTTAAAAAAAAGTTGGAAACCATCACAGAAATTCTAATGGTTTCTATTAAAATACCAATAGGAACCATTGGCTTTTACCATTTAAACCACTATAATTCTTTTTTGTAGTGTGTTTGGGACATATTCCATTAGGATTTAATGCCCCCACCAATAGAACCCAACACATATCAGTAGAGACCGTACAGAGACCACTATAATTCCCATTACAACCAATACAATTCCGATGAAAATCAATAAATCCAATTGAATTTCTGTAATGGTTTCTATAGTTTTTTTCAGCAGGGCAGTATCATGTGTGAAAGCTTTTTCTTGTTTAGCTGTGGGAAGCAGAACTCTATAACTTGTAAACTGGTGGGACGGATGTTGTATGTTGAAAAGGATGTGCTTGTGTAACTGGTTGTACTTGAATAATGTAGCAGAGGGTTTTTTAAGTTTCTGTCTTTGATGCATGTTTTTATGTAACAATGTTCATATGTTCTCTAATTAATAATACAAAATATAAAAAATGTGGCATAGGGTGTGCTTTGAGTACATCATGCAGAAGGCTTAGACAAAGTGTTCATTAAATTGTATGTTTTTTATTCAGGAATAGGCTATTATTTTCTCCACAGTCTGTATAAGAAATACACCCGCCAGGTTTCAAACCTGTCAACACTGGATTGGGCTGTGGAAGCAGTCAGATGGTTCACTGCAGGAGTGAACCAGTGTGTTTGCTTCAGAAGTCATTTTCACGTGACTAGTGATGTAATGATACAAGCTCCGAAGCAGTGGTTCATTGCAAGGACCGTTCGAGTTTGAAGCAAGCTTCGGAGCGTCGGTGTCAGACGTAACATCACTACTTGCGGTGATGACGTCATCATTTCGCGCGCTCCTTCAGTGTGGCTAGAGTCTTCTGAGGTGAGCATTCACCACATTTCCGGGTAAAGCAACATTTACGGGGTCTTTTCTGAATGGTTTTCATTGGGTTTCACTTCGGCGGCGCTATTTGTGTGTCTGCTAACTAAAACAGTTATTTTGAAAGAGGGTTTTATGATTTGCCTGTTTCTCTTCATATACTAAATGGTAAGATGTTAGCGATCTTTGTTATGAATGCAGTTATTAGGAAATGGAACAATATTTAGATTCATATGGACAAATTACAATGGTTAATGGGTGTCATTAGTGTCTATCTTTATATTACTGCTATTTGTCAGTGTCATTTGAGAAATTATAGTAATTAGAGCACGTTTAGGCTTTCAGATATTCTGACTCAAACAATCTGTTTCTAGCAGAGCAAATACTTATGATAAATTGAGATGATCTCCTGCTGATCCTGAATGGCTTGTTGGATGAGTGTTGATAGTCTATGGATCATCACTATTATCAGAGCAGCTGAAAAGCCTCTTTATTTCATGTCAATAGATCCTGTTTTCACCTCATTCATTTTGCTGATGTCTTCAGATCTGTAAATTGCCACATTAAAGGTACAATATGTAAGAATTTTGTATCAAAATTTCCCAAAACCACTTACACAGTGGGTTATATATTTTTTCCAAATGGGTACTTATATTATTCTAAATGTTTCCAAGAGTTTGTAAATTCAGAGAAATTCACAATTTTAAATAGTGCCCGTCACTTGTCTCCTGTAATGACACGACAGGCTATCTGAATAGTGTAATCAGATCCCTCCCTTTATTCACATTATTGACTAGTTATTTGAAGGAAAAATATGGCCGCGCAAGTTTTTGATCATGCTGAAATATCCGCAGCGCAAATTCTCATGAATCTCTGTGTCTGTTTTAAGATAAACGCATGATCAAAAAAAATTAAACATCCACTTTCACATGAATGCTTTATTTGCGTGTCAGAATGTTTGAATCCATGTGCTAACACACAATCACTGTAAAGCTGCTCTGAAACAAAAAGATCTGTGCTACATAATTAAAGGTGACTTGACTATCATTCTGCTATATAAACAGCATAAAATAATTAGAGCACCATTTACTTGCCTCAAAGTCTGGTATTATTATTATTATTTATTGCTACACTTCAATATGTGAATTATTCCATCAGAAAATGAACACTTTTAGTGTTGTCAGGCTTTAAAACAACTGAGCTGGGCGCTCTGGTTTATGGCTGCTATAAATATATATATATATTTTGCCATTACATTTATTTTACTAGATAGATAGACTAACATTAAATACTTAAAATGTGTGAATTATTATAAAAACATAATCTCAGTAAGTGATTTCTTCTTGATTTTGTCAGATCTGCCCCTCCTCCTGCTGTGAAGCCCCTCCCACTGCAATTCACCAATAAATGCTGGAATATTCCCATCAGCTACAAGTGAAGACGAGCATCGAACCATCAGGAAGAGCTGAAATCTGCAAAGACAGAGTTTATTGAAGGACAGTGAGAACATGAGAGATCCAGAACACTGCAGAATGGAAGAACAAAGAGGTTGGTGTTTATTCCTGATTCTTCATTAATGATGCTGAAGAACAATAAGGATAGAAAGCAGTTCATCATTTTTAGTGTATGTAGTAGGACAAAACATAGACATTTTCTACAGTCGTGAAAAAGTTACACCCTTTTGAATTCTATGGTTTTACATATCGGGATATAGAAAAATCCCCTGGTCCTTGGCACTGGCACTATTACACTGTCATTATTTAACAAAAAATGGCCAATATGGTTCACCCTTACTGCTTCCATTGGAAATAAGTCAAGTCAAGTCAAGTGTATTTATATAGCGCTTTTCACAATATAAATTGCATCAAAGCAGCTTCACAATATCAATCAAATAACATAATGTTTGTTTCTTAGTGAAAAAATGTCCACGTTTGGTAGGGCTGATCAATGGTATTAATGCTTGGCTAATTATTTTGAATATCCCCAACTGAACAAGCCAAAGGCAACAGTGGCAAGGAACCGAAAAACTCCATCAAGTGACCTACTGGTGTCCTAAAACTCCATCAGGTGACCTAATGGAGAAAAAAAAAACCTTGGGAGAACCCAGGCTCAGTCGGGGGCCAGTTCTCCTCTGGCGTGTATGAACTAGAGGCCGGATTTACAGTAACTGTAATTTGATACACAATTTTGTTTTATTTTATCACTTCGGGATAGGTACGCGAACCGGAATCACAACATTTTATCTGTAGAGTGGGAAAGGGATCCTCCATAGGGAGAGGCTAGTTGGCACTTCAGCACTGCGTTGTCATCGGGTCCAGGCAAAGCTCCTAGTCAGATCTGGATACGGCCTGGATCCGGTCGGCTGCGGGAAAACCTCGGGATAAACAAAGACACTAAAATTAGCGTAGATGCCATTCTTCTTATGATGATGTAACGAGTACATCAGGATTTAAGGGAAGTGTTCCCAGTTCCGGCTGACCTAATCTATGCAGCCTAACATTGAATTATAGAAGTCTATAATATATTATGTGTATGCTAGGTCAAAGAGATGTGTTTTTAGTCTAGCTTTGAACTGACAGAGTGTGTCTGCTTCCCGGACAATGGTAGGAAGACTGTTCCAAAGTTTTGGTGCTAAATAGGAAAAGGATCTACCGCCCGCAGTCGATTTTGAAATTCTAGGTATTATCAACTGGCCCGAATTTTGAGATCGCAATAGACGTGAAGGACTATAATGCGTTAAGAGCTCACTCAAGTACTGCGGAGCTAAACCATTTAGTGCTTTGTAAGTAATCAACAATATTTTAAAATTTATACGATGTTTAATAGGCAGCCAATGCAGTGTTGACAGAACCGGGCTAATATGGTCATATTTCCTGGTTCTAGTAAGAACTCGAGCGGCTGCGTTTTGGACCAGCTGTAGTTTATTTATTAAGCGTGCAGGGCAACCACCCAGTAGAGCATTACAATAATCTAGTCTTGTTGTCATGAAAGCATGAACTAATTGTTCCGCATTTGTTAATGAGAGCATATGTCGTAATTTAGATATATTTTTAAGATGGAAAAATGCGGTTTTACAGATACTAGACACATGACTTTCAAATGAAAGATTGCTATCAAAGAGCACACCCAGGTTCCTAACCGACGACGAAGACTTTTAACAGAGCAGCCATCAAGGGTTAGACAGTATTCTAGGTTATTACGTGTGGCGGTTTTTTGTCCAATAATTAGAATCTCTGTTTTTTCAGAGTTTAGTAGTAGGAAATTACTAGTCATCCAATTTTTTATATCAGCTATGCATTCCGTTAATTTTGTGAATTGGTAAGTTTCGTTAGGTTTTGAAGAAATATACAGCTGAGTATCATCGGCATAACAATGAAAGCTAATTCCATGTTTCCTAATGATATGTCCTAATGGTAGCATGTACAGAGTGAACAGCAGCGGTCCTAGTACTGAGCCTTGTGGTACGCCATACTGAACTTGTGATCGATAAGACATCTCTTCATTTACTGCTACAAACTGATAACGGTCAGATAAGTATGATTTAAACCATGCTAGTGCAATTCCACTAATGCCAACATAGTTTTCCAGTCTATTTAAAAGAATGTTGTGGTCAATTGTGTCAAATGCAGCACTAAGATCAAGTAACACTAATAGAGAGATACAACCACGATCGGATGATAAAAGGAAATCATTTGTAACTCTAATGAGAGCTGTCTCAGTACTATGGTGCGGTCTAAATCCTGACTGAAAATCCTCGCAGATATCATTTCTTTCAAGAAAGGAACACAGTTGTGAGGATACTGCTTTTTCTAATATCTTTGACAGAAAAGGCTGATTTGAGATCGGCCTGTAATTGACTAATTCTGAAGGATCAAGTTGCGGTTTTTTAACAAGCGGTTTTATCATAGCCAGCTTAAAGGTTTTTGGTACATATCCTAGAGACAAAGACGAATTAATGATATTAAGAAGAGGATCTATGATCTCTGGAAGCATCTCTTTCAGTAGCTTAGTCGGTATAGGGTCTAACATACAAGTTGTCGATTTAGATGAATTAACGAGTTTGCAGAAATCTTCCTCTCCTATAGCAACAAATGAAAACAATTTTTCCTCAGGGAGACTACAATGCACTCCCTGATGCGATACTGTAGTAGACGGTTGCATAGTTATAATTTTGTCCCTGATATTATCAATCTTATAAGTGAAGAAGTTCATAAAGTCATTACTGCTGTGTTGCTTGGAAACTTCTGTGCTTAAAGCTTTCTTTTTCGTTAGTTTAGCCACTGTTTCAAATAAATACCTAGGATTATGTTTATTTTCTTCTAATAGGGTTGAAAAATAAGCAGATCTAGCAGCTTTTAAAGCCTCTCTGTAAGCAATCAAGCTCTCTTTCCATGAAATCCGAAATACCTCTAGTTTTGTTTTCTTCCAGTTGCGCTCCATTTTTCTGGCTGCTCTCTTAAGGGCCTGAGTGTGCTCGTTGTACCACGGCGTTGGACTATTTTCTTTAATCTTCTTTAAGCGCAACGGAGCAACTGCGTCTAAAGTGCTGGAAAAGAGAGAGTTAAAAGTTTCTGTTGCAATATCGAGTTCTTCTAAGCTATCCGGGATGCTGAGATGATGAAACTTATTAGGAAGATTATTGATAAAGCAATCTTTAGTGGCAGAAGTTATAGGTCTAACATATTTATAACACGGAGTCGGCTTTGCAGCCTTGGCTAAATGTAATTTACATGAGACTAGATAATGGTCTGAGATGTCATCGCTCTGCTGCAGAATTTCAACGGCATCAACATCTATTCCATGTGATAATATTAGATCTAGAGTATGATTACGACAATGAGTGGGTCCTGACACGTGTTGTCTAACTCCAATTGAGTTTACAATGTCTTTAAGTGCCAATCCCAATGCATCTTTTTCATTATCTACATGTATATTAAAATCACCAACAATTAATACTTTATCGTTAGCCAATACTAATTCTGATAGAAAGTCTGCAAATTCTTTGATAAAATCTTTATGGTGCCCTGGTGGCCTGTATACAGTAGCCAGCAGAAATCTCAAACGTGATTTATCGTTTACACTATATATTTTTACATTAAGCACCAACACTTCAAAAGAAGTATATTTAAAAATAGATTTCTTAGTGGTTTTGAAAATATTACTATAAATTACAGCAACACCTCCCCCTTTGCGTTTTAGACGAGGTTCATGTTTATAACAGTAATCTTGTGGGGTTGACTCATTTAAAGTAATGTAATCGTTTGGTTTTAGCCAGGTTTCTGTCAAACACAGCACATCTAGATTATAACTTGAAATCATATCATTAACTATGAGCGATTTTGAAGTAAGGGATCGAATATTCAGCAACCCAAGCTTTATCATTTGTTCATCTGTATTATATCTGTTTTTTATTTGTTGAACATCAATTAAATTTTTTACCTGACGTTTTTTGGATTTCCAAATTCGGGGAACAGACACAGTCTCTATATGATGATATCTAGGTGAAAGAGGCTCTATGTGATGGGATTTATCTGACCTTGGTGACGCGAGGCCGCTAGCAGACGGTCGGTTTAGCCAGTCTGTCTGCTTCCTGACCTGAGCCCCAGATTGTCATGTTTTAGCTCTAAGACTATGTGCCATATTACTAGAGAGAAGAGCAGCACCATCCCAGGAGGGATGAACACCATCTCTTTTCAACAGGTCAGGCTTGCCCCAAAAACTTTTCCAATTGTCTATGAATTCTATATTATTCAACGGACACCACTTAGACAACCAACCATTGAGTGAGGCCAATCTGCTAACTATCTCATCACTCCTGCGAACAGGAAGGGGGCCAGAGAAAATTACAGTGCCTGACATCGTACTTGCGAGTTTACACACCTCTTTAATATTAATTTTGGTGATCTCCGACTGGCGGAGTCGAACATCATTAGTGCCGACATGAATAATGATCTTAGAGAATTTACGATTAGCATTAGCCAGCACTTTTAAATTTGCTTTGATGTCAGGCGCTCTGGCTCCCGGACAGTTCCAAACAGTTTAACAGTTCCAAACAGTTTAAAGTCCATCATTCTACAGTGAGGAAGATTATTCACAAGTGGAAATCATTCAACACAGTTGCCATTCTTCCAAGGAGTGGACGTCCCAGTAAATTCACCCCAAGTTCAGACCATCCAGTGCGGTCTAGACCTACACCTCAGTTCGTGCAACAAAAACAAAACAAGAACTACACCTCAGATTCTACAGGCCTCAGTTAGCATGTTAAAGTTCATGACAGTACAATTAGAAAAAGACTGAACAAGTATGGCTTCTTTGGAAGGGTTGCCAGGACAAAGCCTCTTCTCTCTAAAAAGAACATGGCAGCACAGCTTTGGTTTGCACGGTTGCATCTGAACAAACCACAAGACTCCTGGAACAATATCCTTTGGACAGACTAGACCAAAGTGAGTCGACCATGAACCAAAGTATTCTAGAGTCTAAAAGATAAATTAGCCCTGAAATGGTTATCTTCCTATTTGAAAGATAGGGCTTTTTCAGTCCGTTTAGGGGATTCTAAATTGTTGCCCCTCTTGTGTGTGGGGTTCCTCAGGGCTCTATACTGGGACCAATTTTATTTTTCCTTCATATGCGCCCTCTAGGTTCTATTTTGAGAAATTTGAAACCACTGAAGCATGGGCATAAATATGCCATTCAGTCCCTGCATGAATGTTAGACTGAGGTTAAGTGCTGGTTGGCGAATAACTTTCTCCGGTTGAATGAGGATAAGACGGAGATGATTTTATTTGGTAATAAGGGGTGTGTAGAGGATGTTTATGACTGCCTGGGATTGTTTCCGGGAAAGAATCTGTCTTGCGTGAGAGAATCTGTCTTGGTGTTCTTTTTTACTCTGAGCTTAAATTGGACCGGCAAATCAATTCTGTAATTTTTTTTTTCCGTTTTAGATCAATATCTAAATTGAAGTCTATCCTCTCGTTTGAAGATATGGAGAAAGTTGATCATGTCTTTGTGTCTGATGAAGACCTGATGGTTGAAATGTTGTGCTATTAATAAATTCATTTGGAGAAGCTATTTTCAGTGTGTGGACTTCACGCTTCTTCTTTTTTTTCCGTTTTTGTTCATGCCTTTGTGTCATCATGTTTGGATTACTGTAATGTGTTGTATCGTGGTGTGAGTCAGGCATACTTGTTCAGAACTCAGCTGAATAAAAACCATATAAACAGGTCAAGGAGCAGACGGCCAGCTAAGCACACCTGCACCATCTTTCCTAGCTAACTTCAAAATTGAAGATTAGTAAAATACATTTAATATCCATCTGAGAGACTGTCAGAACTTTAGCATTTTTGTATAGCTTTTTAGTGGTAATATTATGTTAGATAATTGTGGAGTTGATCAAATATTTAATAGTTCTCACTACAGAGACATGGGATTTGTGTTTTAAAAGTAATAAATAGAAGATCAATATACCTCGATCATGGGAACAGATTTATAAGAAATGCATCAAATGATCATAATTTTGTGTAGCTGTTGTCTACTTTTAAAGTAAATGTAAAGTAAACACTCTGGTTTTTTATGATTTAATTAAAAGTGTATTAAAAGTGTAACTTTCGTTTCAGACGTGATGCTGAAAAATGAGGAGAGTGAAGAGGAGGAGAAACATCAAGTTAAAAGTGGAGAAAAAACTCATTCACAGACTGAAAGTATTTTACTGAAAAGAAGAGACAATAAATGTTTCATTTGCCATCAGTGTGGAAAGAGTTTCACACAAAAACAGAATCTCAAGGATCACATGAGGATCCACACTGGAGAGAAACCATTCACATGTGATCAATGTGGAAAGAGTTTCACACACAAACATCATTTCAAGGTTCACATGAGGATCCACACTGGAGAGAAACCGTTCACATGTGATCAGTGTGGGAAGAGTTTTACACATCAAGGGAACCTTAAGGAACACATGAAAATCCACACTGGAGAGAAACTGCACGAATGTGATCAATGTGGCAAAACATTTGTTAGTGCTTCAGGCCTGAAGAGACACCTGACAGTTCATTCACAGGAGAAACCACATTCATGTTCTTTGTGTGGAAAGAGTTTTCATCATCTGCAGAATTTAAATGTTCATCAGAAAATACATACTGGTGAAGAAGTACATGTGTGCTTTGAGTGTGGAAAGTGTTTTATTACAACTGCATGTTTGAATCGGCACCAGAGGATTCACACTCAAGAGAAACCTTACAAGTGTTCACACTGCGATAAGAGATTCAATCAGTCAGGACATCTGACATCACACGAGAGGATCCACACTGGAGAGAAACCGTATCACTGCACTGCATGTGGGAAGAGTTTCAGCCAATCATCTGCTCTACGCAGACATACGAAAAACAATCACTGTAAGTAGATCATCTTCAGATCCAGCACTTTCAAGTCACTTTGTAAAGAAATACTGAATATGTAATACGCATGCGCATGATTTCAGTTTTCTCAAATTCACATTTTTGTAGTTTACATTTAAGATAAATGTATCTTTTTAAAACTTTTAAAAACTGCATTTTAAGGCACCCAAAACGCAGGTGTCATGCAAATGAATGGCCAAAACTCATACGTTTTCAATTTTAGTTTAAAACGGTGTTGTTTAAACGGCCCCAAAATCTGTCCTAACCACCCTGCTGAAAAAACAATACAAACCCTTTGAAAGAAATTGTAATGGTTGTAATTTGAATTGTACTGGTTTGAATGGAAACTAAGGTCTGTGTAACAAAACCAGCTCAAAGGCCAATCAAAAATGACTAAAGCCCAGTGACCACATAATATCAAAACTCAACATATGCCAATATCATACCTAGAATACATATTTTACAGCCAAATGATATGCGTTATAATCAATTTCATCTTGAAAATCACTAGTAGGAATCATAAGCAGTCTGTTTTCATAAGGGAGGAAAAAAGGAAAAATTATGTGACATTACTGCATTAAAGGTGCTGTATGTAACTTTTTCACTCTACTACAGAATAAAAACGCCATAACATGTTTGCATATATTGAGGAAACAAGCTAAGTTTACATACTCGTTTCTCTGAAAAACACTTCTACAGTTATTTTACTGTGAAATGTGTGTTTCCAGGCTGGAATGTTTGTTATTGTTTGGTCTGTGATACTGCACGTTGCTAATTTTCAGTATCCATTGCGCTCATCCCTGTTGCATGTGCTCAAACTGGCGACCCGCGTGAGCGTCGAGTCTGTGGAGACGGGAGAAACGTTGATCTCCCATATGTTGAATTGGACTGCAGTACCTATCTCCACCACTAGTCTTCATTCTTACAGACTGCACCTTTAAACTATCATATATAATGTATAATAATGCAATGGGGGAATATTTGTGGGTATTGATAATAAAATAATAATAAAGTAATAATTAAAAACTCCTTTATTTTGACTTAAAATATCATTATAGTATCGTGAGTTTAGTATCGCAATTTGTTTTGAATCGTGACGTGTGTCGTTAATTTTTAATGGAAACCATTAGAACTTCTGTGATGGTTTCTACTGTCTGTTTTTTCAGCTGGGCAGCCACAGCGAGCGACAGGACAAAGAAACATCATCTAAGTTTGTCACCGTGAAAAAAGATAATCTTCAAGATATTCAGATCAACTCAAAGATGGACAATATATAAATGTTTTATTCCTGTATATAATTTTGCTTCGTGATATAAATTATATAAGTGTTGTCAAAAGTACCGACTTCGGTACCAAGTCGCTACTGAAATTTGTGTGACACTTTGAGCGTTGTTGAGCGGAATCGTAAACGCCTGTGATTGTCTGTTGTACTCACGCACTCATCAAATATGTCTGTGATTGGCTACAATGATCAGCGCTTCAAAAACATGTTGTAAATGTACATCAATGACGCTCTTCAGTGAGCGCTTACACAGATACACACGCGAGCGTTTGAAAGCAGGCGTCTATCAGCGGACCGGTCCTGCTTGTGCTTTCAAACGCTCCTGCTTTCAAAACACTTTCAAACACTTCTGTGTTCTCTCAAACAATCCCGTGCGCTGATCATTGTAACCAATCACAGACTTATCCGATGAGCTCGTGAACACAATGGCCAATCTCAGGTGTTTATGATTACTCTCAACAGTGATGAAAGCGTCAATGTTTTTAAATTTCAGTTCTGACTTGGTACCGAAGTCGGTACTTTTGACAACACTAAATTATATCATTGTTTATAATGAGTTTCATTTTATGTTACATTTTCTTAAACTGCATATGTACCACTTGTTGTTCACACTTTTATGAAGTTACTTTTATAATTATTTTTAACTTGTTCTTTGTTGTTTTTAAAACAACTAGTTATTCTTATAGTGCAGTTACAAAATGCAGATGTAAGATATACTGTCATGCAGGTTTGCAGCTGGCCGCCTTCACTTTTATTCTCTTGAGATGCTTTACTATCTTGTTAGTCGAAACGTCACCATCGGCCGGAGGGACTGCAGTTACACACACACACACTGAGTTACACACACACACACACACACTGAGTTACACAGACACACACTGAGTTACACACACTGAGTTACGCAGACACACACTGAGTTACACACACACACACACACACTGAGTTACACACACACTGAGTTACACACACACACACACACACACACACTGAGTTACACACACACACACACACACACACTGAGTTACACACACACTGAGTTACACACACACACACACACTGTTACACACACACACACACACACACACACACACACTGAGTTACACACACACACACACTGAGTTACACACACACACACACTGAGTTACACACACACACACACACACACACACCGAGTTACACACATACACACACACACACACACTGAGTTACACACACACACTGAGTTACATACACACACACTGAGTTACACACACACACTGAGGAGCGGCAGAAACGCTGAGCGGCAGCATTTTGTCAATATGCTGAATTTAGGGGTAAAATAGTACCCTATATATTGTATTGTTATTTATTGTATTGACAACTCTTCAATTAAATATTTACCATCATATATTCTGCATAATTGGATGTTTTTAAATAAACACTGACAAAAAACTATATAAGTTTTATGGCTGGACGATATGATATATATATATATATATATATATATATATATATATATATATATATATATATATATATATATATATATACAATATAGGTTTATAACATATACCTATATTTTATTTATATGAAGTGTTCACATGCAAGTTTGCTTTATTTTCCCGGCGTGGAAATCAGGCTCATATAAATGTCAGGAAACACGATTCCTCGTGCATGTCAATATCCATGATCACTGGATCTCTGGTGCGTTGTAAGAAACACTATATCGAGTCCAAGCTTTAGTTTAAACTGATAATCGTTTGTTTTACTGCAGTTTCCTCTGTTAACTCCAGTCACACAGCAGCTCTTCTGCCACTCAGTCCGGCTGAGGGAGTGTGTTCCCGCGGGAAAGAGACGTCAATGCATAACCTCCATAAAGACAGAAATTTGTTTTCATTTTTGATTTGCTTCAAGTATTAATAATTTTATCAAAAAACATTCATTGTCCCTTTTTATTGTGTGCTGATTCTTCTTGCATCAAGAATAAATCATTTAAGAATTACCGTCACATTTAAAACCCATGAAATATTGTCATTGTGTTTGGGGATTTCCATGGTTTAAACTTCTCTATAATTGCCTAATATATTTCACATATATTTCATATATTTTTTATCAGTTGTTTCACTCTTGTTTAGCGGTTTTAAACCGTACTTGGCTAGATTTTGATAATCATTGATCTTGTAAAATCTTTCATTCAAAATAGCCACTCTTTTTGCTTTATGGTCCCCAGTGCAATCTTTCACAAACTGGGGGAAATAAACTTTTTGCTATGTTGTGACTTTGAGTGAACCTCCAGTTAAACTTTCAGCCTTCTAAAACTATTGCTCAAACATAACTTAAGTTAAACTTAACTAAACATAAGCCTCACAACACTCCAGTTTGGAATAATATTTACAGGTGAAACTCGAAAAATTAGAATATCGGGGCAAAATAATGTATTTCAGTAATTCAAATTAAAAGGTGAAACTAATATATTCAGTATATAAAACTATATACATATGCATGATTATATTTTTCAGAAGGCCGACATTTCTGTAATTAAAATGCTTTTTTTAAATTGATTTCATGTAATATTCTAATTTTCTGAGATTTTGAATTTGGGGTTTTCATAAGCTGTAAGCCAGAATCATCAAAATTATAACTCTTGCACGATATTCAAATTTTTCGAGTTTCACCTGTATATAAAGTTTGTTAGAAAGTTTCTATATTTCGAGGAATGGAAATCTAAAGGGATTTGGGCTATTGCCCATTTCTTGGATGATAAAGGAAATGTGTTACTGTGTAGAGTTTTGTGAGAAATTCCAACTGCAGTGTTATGTTGTTATTTTTAATAGAATGATCAGAGCCATTCCAATTCCATTTTAGATTAATGGTTAAAGAAGACATTTCGTGCTCCAAAGTCTCGCCAGAACTGAGGCAGCTCTTTTTCGAAGGTTGGGATTTTTGTGATAACATTTCGAGTCATACGAAATTTTATTTTACAGCTTTATTACCCAAACCCTATTAGATGGGTTAAACTATTGTGCAAATCTTAAAAAAAAAAAAAAAAAAAAAAAAACAGAAATGCCTTACATTTATTTCTCTTTTGGATACATTAAATACATTACATTGGAAACAATGCCCCTTTTTATTATTCATTTTATTTTATTTTGTATTTTATTTAATTATTTGTTTGTTTTATTGTGATTTTTCTGTTTTGTTACTAGCTATGCTCAACTTAAGGCTGAACAATTCCTGTCATATTCAGAGATTTGATTATGTACTTTTTTAAGAAAAATCAAAAAGTAATGTATCTCGTCTCGCGGTGATGACGTCATCGCCATCGCGCGCTCCCCGTTCAGCCACTGTGGCCTGGAGTCTTCTGAGGGAAACAATCACGATATGTCGTGGTAAGACATTTAAATGGACATTTCTAAAATGTTTTCTTTGGGTTTGTCGCTTTTTGTGTGTCTGTTAAGTAAAAACGATTTTTTATTTTATTTTTTAAAGAAGAAGATTTTGATTTGCCTATAGTTTCTCATCACATTCAAATCGGTAAGATGTTAGTGAACTATACTTTGTTGTTATGAATGCAGTTATTTGGCAATCGAACTATATTTAGATTAATATAGCCAGATTACAATGGTTGATGACGATGTGTCATTAGTGTCTGTCTTTATATTACTGCTATTTTTTCTGTATCGTTTGAGAATAGGAATATTAGAGCACTTTTATAGGCTTTCAGCATATATTCCGACTCAAACAATCTGTGTATAGCAGCAAATACTTATTTAAGTTTTATACTTATGATAAAGTGAGATGATCTGCTGCTGATCCTGAATGGCTTGTTGGATGAGTGTTGATAGTCTATGGATCATCACTATTATCAGAGCAGCTGAAAAGCCTCTTTATTTCACGTCAATAGATCCTGTTTTCACCTCATTCGTTATGCTGATGTCTTCAGATCTGTAAATTGCCACATTAAGCTCATTTTATTGTCAACAGACTTGAACAATCGACACGATCAGATATTGTGACATCTACAAGATAAAGGTAAGTTTCATAACAGCATTTAATTAATCTGTGAAAAACAATGTTACAAATAAAATAAAAACAAGTGGTTAAGTCAAACTCAACTGGGGGGGGGTCATTCTTTTCTTGCTAATTTGTATATTTAATTTTAAGTTTATCTTGTCTTTATTATTTTTACATTGTTATATCTGTTAATTGTTGTACTCTATTTTTTTCTATTTTGCCTATATGTTAATGAGAGGTAAGATAAATGTAGGAATAAAGTATGTGGATGAAATTCTTAGAAATAAAAATGTGAATAAGGATAGAGCACTGCAATTAATTTACGTAAAAGTTATTTTACTATAGATATATATCGATTAACATTAAATACTTAAAATGTGAATTAGAATAAAAACAAACTCAGTAAATGATTTCTTCTTGATTTTGTCAGATCTGCCCCTCCTCCTCCAGTGAAGCTCCTCCTCCTCCTCCAGTGAAGCTCCTCCTCCTCCTCCAGTGAAGCTCCTCCTCCTCCAGTGAAGCTCCTCCTCCTTCTGTGAAGCTCCTCCTCCTCCAGTGAAGCTCCTCTTCCTTCAGTGAAGCTCCTCCTCCTCCAGTGAAGCCCCTCCTCCTTCAGTGAAGCTCCTCCTCCTCCAGTGAAGCCCCTCCTCCTTCAGTGAAGCTCCTCCTCCTCCAGTGAAGCCCCTCCTCCTTCAGTGAAGCTCCTCCCACTGCAATTCACCAATAAATGCTGGAATATTCCCATCAGCTACTAGTGAAAGCATCAAACCATCAGGAAGAGCTGAAATCTACAAAGACAGAGTTTATTGATGGACAGTGAGAACATGAGAGATCCAGAACACTGCAGAATGAAACACACTGAAGAACAAAGAGGTTGGTGTTTATTCCTGATTCTTCATTAATGAGGCTGAAGAACAACAAGGAAAGAAAGTAGTTCATCAGATTTAGTTTTTTTAAAAAGAGATTTAGATTAGATTACATCAGATTTAAAAAAACATAGTCAAACCAATAAATAATGTAGAAGACACTTCTTATTTACAGTGTACAAATAGATACAAGTACAAAACATTCTCAATTAAACCTCATCATGTTTGATTCATGATCCTAGAGACCTGTCATAAATTCGAAAAGAAATCGGCCACCAGGGGGGCGCCTTCACGTTTTTCACGTGCGTAAAGGATTGTATACCACACAATTTTTGCCACACACCCACAACATTCATAGCGGATGGTAGAACTCCTCGTTCTGAGCGACTTTGCCTTTAGGATTGCTGCTGTCAATCGAATCGTTTGTTAAATATTGGAGAGTATTTCAAAAACCAACTTTAGCGAACTAGCCCTAGATTTTTGTCTCAACCTCGATAAACCCACTTGTGACACAATTCTCAGGACTCTCTAGCTCAATAATTATCAAAGAAAAATTTACTTTGGCCTTTGAATAGCTATAGCTGGGTCATTTAGAAAATAGGCATGGACAAGTCCACCCAAAAGCCTATCATTTGGAAACAACTCAAAACTTCACGAAAATAGTTAAGAACATGCTCAAAACTTCACGAAAATGGTGAAGAACATGTGACATGACCTTAAAACTTTACTTTTTTTGCTTTCATTTCAGTCGTGATGCTGAAGAATGAGGAGAGTGAAGAGGAGGAGAAATGTGATCAGTGTGGGAAGAGTTTCACACACCAAAAGAGTCTCAAAATTCACATGAGGATCCACACTGGAGAGAAACCGTTCACATGTGATCAGTGTGGGAAAAGTTTCACACACCAAAAGAATTTCAAGGTTCACACGAGGATCCACACTGGAGAGAAACCGTTCACGTGTGATCAGTGTGGGAAGAGTTTTGCAGAAAATGGAACCCTTAATAGACACATGATCATCCACACTGGAGAGAAACCACACGAATGTGATCAATGTGGCAGAACATTTTTATGTGCTTCAGGCCTGAAGAGACACCTGACAGTTCATTCACAGGAGAAACCACATTCATGTTCTTTGTGTGGAAAGAGTTTTTCACTTCTGCAGAATTTAAAAGATCATCAGAAAACACATACTGGTGAAAAAGTACATGTATGCTTTGAGTGTGGGAAGAGTTTTATTACAACTGCAGATTTGAAACGGCATCAGAGAATTCACACTGGAGAGAAACCTTACAAGTGTTCACACTGCGCTAAGAGATTCAATCAGTCAGCACATCTGAAAACACACGAGAGGATCCATGCTGGAGAGAAACCGTATCACTGCACTACATGTGGGAAGAGTTTCAGTCAAATATTTTCTCTACACAGTCATACAAAAAACAATCACAGCAAGTAGTTAATCTTCAGATCCAGCACTTTCAGATGTGAAGCCGCATCCTCATCAAACGTGACACAATAATGCCCTCGAGCAATAAAATCTCTTCAATTAGAGGGTGTTTACACGACATAGATGTACTAAAAATGGAAACGTTTTTCCTTTGTGGTTTTGTGCGTACAGATGACGTTGTCAAAATGATCCCAGTAAACTCGGATCTGTGAAAACAACTAAAATGGCTGTTTTCTGCTGCCAGACCAGTAGTTGATGATGTCACTGTAGAGAAACACTAGCGCCTAGACTGAAGCCAAAGCTCCAAAAGGATTTAGATAAGTTACATGAAAAATATATATGTTCTGTATCTTCAGAGAGACATTTACAGAGATGACAAGGCCCATTTTTAAAATTACAATTTTTTTTTACATGTTGTTGTTTTTTTTAC
The DNA here is from genome assembly GCA_030578275.1 of Meda fulgida. Lineage (NCBI taxonomy): Eukaryota > Metazoa > Chordata > Actinopteri > Cypriniformes > Leuciscidae > Meda > Meda fulgida. The sequence goes on from CM060637.1 coordinate 1,657,574, forward strand.
TATAGATGGTCAGATGTCCGTTTTAAACAGTATTTTTGATAATCTAGCTTTGCTCTCGTCTCGCGGTGAAGACGTCATCATTTCGCGCGCTCTGAGGTGAGCAGTTCACGACATTTCGTTGTAAGACCATTTGTTAAAGCAACATTTACGGGGTCTTTTCTGAATGGTTTTCATTGGGTTTCACTTCGGCGGTGCTATTTGTGTGTCTGCTAACTAAAACAGTTATTTTGAAAGGTTTCTGTTTCTCTTCATATACTAAATGGTAAGATGTTAGCAATCTACTTTGTTACGAATGCAGTTATTAGGAAATGCAACAATATTTAGATTCATATGGACAAATTACAATGGTTAATGGGTGTCATTAGTGTCTATCTTTATATTACTGCTATTTGTCAGTGTCATTTGAGAAATTATAGTAATTAGAGCACGTTTAGGCTTTCAGATATTCTGACTCAAACAATCTGTTTCTAGCAGAGCAAATACTTATGATAAAGTGAGATGATCTGCTGCTGATCCTGAATGGCTTGTTGAATGAGTGTTGATAGTCTATGGATCATCACTATTGTCAGAGCAGCTGAAAAGCCTCTTTATTTCATGTCAATAGATCCTGTTTTCACCTCATTCATTATGCTGATGTCTTCAGATCTGTAAATTGCCACATTAAAGGTACAATATGTAAGAATTTTGTATAAAAATTTCCAAAAACCACTTACACAGTGGGTTATATATTTTTTTCAAATAGGTACTTATATTATTCTAAATGTTTCAGAGAAATTCACAATTTTAAATAGTGCCCGTCACTTGTCTCCTGTCAATGACGTAATATCCGCATTATCCCTGGTTTCCGCTTGTACTGACATACAGTACTGTACAGTACTTGTACTGAATAGTCTTTTAACTATTATGGTATTCTAAGGGCAAAAACATGAACTTTAACTATTGGCTTTACATGATCAAGTTAGCTGTCACTTTAGCGCGAGGCCCTGTGCAGTCGCACACTTGGCATAGCACTTGCGCCAGTACTGTGCCATTAGCATATAGCATTAGCTCCTTAGCCTGAGCTAACTATAATCACGTTGAGCTAGGCGGGCATGATTTCAGCAGCCAGTCACCTCAGCTCCACCCACGCCCGCCTCTGCCCATTTTCTGTTATCCGGGATTGATGCACGGTGATGCGCTGTCAAGATGCCGACGGCCCGGCTCCGCCCACTTTAGGCTTCAAAAATGCTCTTCAGAAACCTACGGGTGATGGCACGGACACTATGTCCATATTTTTTTACAGTCTATGGTGTCAACAGACTTAAGCAAACAGCACGTTTAGCTATTGTGACATCAGATATGGGTACATTTCATAACAGCATTTATTTAATTAATCTGTAATATACCACGTGTCAAATTTTAATTTTTTATTCATTTCTATTTGGCATCTATTAATTGTACCCTCTTTCCTATTTATAACATTTTGCCTTTGTTAATGAGAGGTGAGATAAATGTAGGAATAAAGTATGTGGATTATATTCTTAGAAATAAAAAAAGCATAAGTATAAAACACTAAAGTTACTTTACTAGATGGATAGATGAACATAAATACTTTTTTATACTCTGATTTATTCTTGATTTTAGCAGATCATATGCTCGTTCAGTGAAGCTCCTCCCACTGCAATTCACCAATAAATGCTGGAATATTCCCATCAGCTACAAGTGAAGACGATCATCAAACCATCAGGAAGAGCTGAAATCTGCAAAGACAGATTTTATTGAAGGACAGTGAGAACATGAGAGATCCAGAACACTGCAGAATGAAACACACTGAAGAACAAAGAGGTTGGTGTTTATTCCTGATTCTTCATTAAAGAGGCTGAAGAACAATAAAGATAGAATAGGAGTCTATCAGATTTAGTTTTTGTAGTATGAAAAAAAAAAGACATTTTCTACAGTCGTGAAAAAGAAGTTACACCCTTTTGAATTCTATGGTTTTACATATCGGGATTTACAAAAATCATCTGGTCCTTAGCAGGTCTTAAAGTGAGGTTAATACATCTTCAGAAGAACAACAACACATTACATATTACACTGTCATTATTTAACAAAAAATGGCCAATATGGTTCACCCTTACTGCTTCCATTGGAAATAAGAGGGTAAGAAGCAGTTAGGCCCTGCTAATCAAATGCTTTTGATTAATTGATCATCAGCAAGTGTGACCAACTCTATAAAAACAAAAATTTTGGTAGTTTGCTTGTCTGGAGCCTTCAGGTTTGTGTTAAAACAATGCCAAGGACGAAAGACATCAGCAATTAGTCAATGACCTTAGAAAAGCAATTGTTTGTGCCCATCAATCTAGGATACCCTAACCCTAAAGGTTACAAGACCATTTCCAAACAGTTTAAAGTCCATCATTCTACAGTGAGGAAGATTATCCACGTGGAAATCATTCAACACAGTTGCCATTCTTCCAAGGAGTGGACGTCCCAGTAAATTCACCCCAAGTTCAGACTATCCAGTGCGGTCTAGACCTACACCTCAGTTCGTGCAACAAAAACAAAACAAGAACTACACCTCAGATTCTACAGGCCTCAGTTAGCATGTTAAAGTTCATGACAGTACAATTAGAAAAAGACTGAACAAGTATGGCTTCTTTGGAAGGGTTGCCAGGACAAAGCCTCTTCTCTCTAAAAAGAACATGGCAGCACAGCTTTGGTTTGCACGGTTGCATCTGAACAAACCACAAGACTCCTGGAACAATATCCTTTGGACAGACTAGACCAAAGTGAGTCGACCTTGAACCAAAGTATTCTAGAGTCTAAAAGATAAATTAGCCCTGAAATGGTTCTCTTCCTATTTGAAAGATAGGGCTTTTTACTATTGCAGAGCAGGTTACTATTGATATAACAGATTCTCAGCTCTGTTTAATTTGAGTTAGTTTTCACCTTTAATAATACCAGCTGACAGGACTCTCTGTATGTTTACAGCATTAGGTGATTTATTTTTGGAGAACAATTAACATAACACATTAACGTATCTACTGTACCTAATATTTATCCAAAGGAATTGATATTGAATCAACATCAGAATCAAATCACAAGAATTGAATTGAAATTGTGAAATTTGTGTTAAGCAATAATAAAAACAGTAGCATACCAGTCTTTGTACCATGTAAACGTGTTTACATAGTCAATACACTTGATAGAATTATGTTTAGTTACCAAATAATTTGACAATCACAATAAACTTATTGTGATGCAAGTTTTTTTTTTACACCCCCCAATCCCAATCCACCCATTTTATGTTTTGTTACATTTACACTATTTACACTAACAGGGCTTGTCTTTTTGGCTTGTTGTTTCCTGATTGCACTATAGGGAATATCAAAACAAAGTAAACGTACAACTTGTTTTGAACAATTTCTTTGTCATCTGCAGATTGATTTGAAGTAGGGAGAGAAAAAAATCAATTTAAATCGTAAATCGGATTTTTTGTGAAAAAAATCTGGGATTTTTTTTTTAGACCATATCGCCCAGCCCTAACTGAGGTTAAGTGCTGGTTGGCGAATAACTTTCTCCGGTTGAATGAGGATAAGACGGAGATGATTTTATTTGGTAATAAGGGGTGTGTAGAGGATGTTTATGTCTGCCTGGGATTGTTTCCGGGGAAGAATCTGTCTTGCGTGTGAGAATCTGTTTTGGTGTTCTTTTTTACTCTGAGCTTAAATTGGACCGGCAAATCAATTCTTTTTTTTTTCTTTTTTCGTTTTAGATCAATATCTAAATTGAAGTCTATCCTCTCGTTTGAAGATATGGAGAAAGTTGATCACGCCTTTGTGTCTGATGAAGACCTGATGGTTGAAATGTTGTGCTATTAATAAATTCATTTGGAGAAGCTATTTTCAGTGTGTGGACTTCACGCTTCTTTTTTTCCGTTTTTGTTCATGCCTTTGTGTCATCATGTTTGGATTACTGTAATGTGTTGTATCTGGGTGTGAGTCAGGCATACTTGTTCAGAACTCAGCTGAATAAAAACCATATAAACAGGTCAAGGAGCAGACGGCCAGCTAAGCACACCTGCAGCATCTTTCCTAGCTAACTTCAAAATTGAAGATTAGTAAAATACCTTTAATATCCATCTGAGAGACTGTCAGAACTGTAGCATTATTGTATAGCTTTTTAATGGTAATATTATGTTAGATAATTGTGGAGTTGATCACATATTTAATAATTCTCACAACAGAGACATGGGACTTGTGTTTTAAAAGTAATAAATAGAATATCAATATACCTCGATCATGGGAACAGATTTCATCAAGTTAAAACTGGAGAAAAAACTCATTCACAGACTGAAAGTATTTCTTTACTGAAAAGAAGAGACAATAAATGTTTAATTTGCCATCAGTGTGGAAAGAGTTTCACACATCAAGGGAACCTTAAGGAACACATGAGGATCCACACTGGAGAGAAACTGCACGAATGTGATCAATGTGGCAAAACATTTGCGAGTGCTTCAGGCCTGAAGAGACACCTGACAGTTCATTCACAGGAGAAACCACATTCATGTTCTTTGTGTGGAAAGAGTTTTCATCATCTGCAGAATTTAAATGTTCATCAGAAAACACATACTGGTGAAGAAGTACATGTGTGCTTTGAGTGTGGAAAGTGTTTTATTACAACTGCATGTTTGAATCGGCACCAGAGGATTCACAATCAAGAGAAACCTTACAAGTGTTCACACTGCGATAAGAGATTCAATCAGTCAGGACATCTGACATCACACGAGAGGATCCACACTGGAGAGAAACCGTATCACTGCACTGCATGTGGGAAGAGTTTCAGCCAATCATCTGCTCTACATACGAAAAACAATCACTGTAAGTAGATCATCTTCAGATCCAGCACTTTCAAGTCATTTTGTAAAGAAATACTGAATATGTAATACGCATGCGCATGATTTCAGTTTTCTCAAATTCACATTTTTGTAGTTTACATTTAAGATAAATGTATTTTTTAAAAACTTTTATAAACTGCATTTTAAGGCACCCAAAACGCAGGTGTCATGCAAATGAATGGCCAAAACACTTACGTTTTAAATTTTAGTTTAAAACGGTGTTGTTTAAACGGCCCCAAAATCTGCCCTAACCTAATATGCCAATGCCATTCCTAAAATACATATTTTACAGCAAATGTTATGCGTTATAAACAATTTCATCTTGAAAATCACTAGTAGGAATCATAAGCAGTCTGTTTTCATAAGGGAGGAAAAAAAGGAAAATTTCGGTGACATTACTACATTAAAGTAGCCTGGATGCCGGCCCGAACCCTGCCCACAACATTTTTTGGTCGGGAAGTTGGGTCTGGACTCTCCATTGAGGAGTAATTATGATCAGTTCAGAAATCGTCGGGCCAATCAAATTGCCAGGGCGGGCTTTATACGGTGATGGACCGATGATCTGCAGTTACGTATTCATCACGTCATCAAAGAGCGCTTGGTTTGAACTGGTTAACAACAAAGATGGCTGCCGCTGGAGAGGTGAGAAGTATAGATCCCGCTATCGCGTCTGTTGGAAAAGAAATCAACAGCGCATTAATTTTAAAAGACGAACAGAGAACTGCAATCAAGGCATTTGTCGATCGTAAAGATGTGTTTGCCGTCCTTCCCTGCTGTTTGCTTGCTCTGATTGGTTGTAGGTCCATCCAATTGAGTGCAGAGGTTTTTTTTTTCCTGGTTCGGTTAAGACACGCCTCATAATCAAAGCCCTATGGAGCAGTATCAGACTCTGACTAGAATATGAGTATGATGAAGTCAGGCTAACATTAAAGGTGCTGTTTGTAACTTTTTCACTCTACTACAGAATAAAAACACCATAACATGTTTGCATATATTGAGGAAACAAGCTAAGTTTACATACTCGTTTCTCTGAAAAACACTTCTACAGTTATTTTACTGTGAAATGTGTGTTTCCAGGCTGGAATGTTTGTTATTGTTTGGTCTGTGATACTGCACGTTGCTAATTTTCATTGTCCATTGCGCTCGTCCCTGTTGCATGTGCTCAAACTGTTATCGTGAGTTTAGTATCGCAATTTGTTTTGAATCGTGACGTGTGTCGTTTATTTTGAGTGGAAACCATTAGAACTTCTGTGATGGTTTCTACTGTCTGTTTTTTCAGCTGGGCAGCCACAGCGAGCGACAGGACAAAGAAACATCATCTAAGTTTGTCACCGTGAAAAAAGTTAATCTTCAGGATATTGAGATCAACTCAAAGATGGACAATATATAAATGTTTTATTCCTGTATATAATTTTGCTTCTTGATATAAATTATATTATTATGCTTTATTACGAGTTTCATTTTATGTTACATTTTCTTAAACTGCATATGTACCACTTGTTGTTCACACTTTTCCGAAGTTACTTTTATAATTATTTTTAACTTGTTCTTTGTTGTTTTTAAAACAACTAGTTATTCTTATAGTGCAGTTACAAAATGCAGATGTAAGATATACTGTCATGCAGGTTTGCAGCTGGCCGCCTTCACTTTTATTCTCTTGAGATGCTTTACTATCTTGTTAGTCAAAACGTCACCATCGGCCGGAGTGACTGCAGTTACACACACACACACTGAGTTACACACACTGAGTTACACACACACACACTGAGTTACACACACTGAGTTACACACACACACTGAGCGGCAGAAACGCTGAGCGGCAGCATTTGTTTTCAGCATCTAAAACGGGAAAGAGCTTTGAGATTGACTGTACAACTAGATTTGACAATAAATCTGAGGTATATTTTTACAGACTGCCGAAAGCTACAGAACAGAAGCGAATGCATCCTGCGATTCACAGAAACATCTGGATCCAGGCAGAGAAATGTGCATTTGCAGCTTATATTTTGTCAATATGCTGAATTTAGGGGTAAAATCATACCATATATATATTGTATTGTTAATATATTGTATTGACAAATCAATTAAATATTTGCCATCATATATTCTGCATAATTGGACGTTTTTAAATAAACACTGACAAAAAACTATTTTTTCTAAGTTTTATGGCTGGACGATATGATGATATATATATATATATTCACATATATTTCATATATTTTTCACTGTTGTTTAGCGGTGTACTTGGCTAGTTTTTGATAATCATTGATCTTGTAAAATCTTTAATTCAAAATAGCCACTCTTTTTGGTTTATTGTCCCCAGTGCAATCTTTCACAAACTGGGGGAAATAAACTTTTTGCTATGTTGTGACTTTGAGTGAACCTCCAGTTAAACTTTCAGCCTTCTAAAACTATTGCTCAAACATAACTTAATAAGTTAAACTTAACTAAACATAAGCCTCACAACACTCCAGTTTGGAATAATAGATATATAAAGTTTGGCAGAAAGTTTGTATATTTCGAGGAAGTATGGAGGTTTAACTCCCACCCCTCACTGTGCAGTTCATTAAGTTCGGTATTTGTTTGAAAAACAAAGAGTTTGATTTTGTTATTCATTTTTTTGTCATGTCTTGGAAAGTTTTTCATAAGTGCAGATGGTTTAAAACTAAACCCAACTTTAATCAGTAGATGAATGAGGTTAAACTCTGCAAATTAAACTGCAGATATTTAAAATTGGTTAAAAACCAGAAAGCCCTTAAATGGATTTCTCTTTTGGATACATATAAATTAATTTAAAAAGCCCCTTTTGATTTATTTTTTCATTTTATTTGTATTTTATTCAATTTAATTATTTGTTTGTTTGTGATTTTTCTGTTTTGTTATTAGCTATGCTCAACCTACGGCTGAACAATTGCTTTCATATTCAGAGATTTGATTATGTACTTTTTGAAGAAAAATCAAAAAGTAATGTATCTCGTCTCGCGGTGATGACGTCATCGCTATCGCGCGCTCCCCGTTCAGCCACTGTGGCCTGGAGTCTTCTGAGGGAAACAGTCACGATATGTCGTGGTAAGACATTTAAATGGACATTTCTAAAATGTTTTCTTTGGGTTTGACGCTTTTTGTGTGTCTGTTAAGTAAAACGATTATAAACGATTTAAAAGAATAATAGTTTATCATTTACAAATCGGTAAGATGTTAGTGAACTACTTTGATGTTATAATGCAGTTTAGGCAATCGAACTATATTTAGATTAATATTACAATGGTTGATAACGGTGGGTGCTCGAGCCCCTGCTTAGCACATCCGTGCTGAATAGAAATAGCCTATTTATTTATTTATTTTTTAAAAGAAAGAATATTACTGATGCCAAACTTTTGAACGGTAGTGTATATTGGTACAAAATATTTCTATTTTAAATAAATTGTTATAACGTATAAAGTTTCAATGGTTATGTATATTATAATAGAATTTTTTTATTTCAAACTGTTGTAATATTTCACAATATTACAGTTTTTTTCTGCATTTTAGATCAAATAAATGCAGCCTTGATGAGCATATAGGGCTTCTTTCAAAAACATAAAAAATAGTAGTGTCCAAACTTTTGGCCATATATATATACATATGCCCCTTTTTTATTTTACTGCTATTTTTCTATATCGTTTGAGAAATAATAGGAATATCAGCACTTTTAGGCTTTCAGCATATATTCCGACTCAAACAATCTGTGTATAGCAGCAAATACTTATTTAAGTATTATACTTATGATAAAGTGAGATGATCTCCTGCTGATCCTGAATGGCTTGTTGAATGAGTGTTGATAGTCTATGGATCATCACTATTATCAGAGCAGCTGAAAAGCCTCTTTATTTCATGTCAGTAGATCCTGTTTTCACCTCATTCATTATGCTGATGTCTTCAGATCTGTAAATTGCCACATTAAAGGGATTGTTCATCCAGAAATTAAAATTAGCCCATGATTTACTCACCCTCAAGTCTTCCTAGGTGTATATGACATTCTTCTCTCAGATGAATACAATTGGAGTTATATTAAAAAATGTCCTGGCTCTTCCAAGCTTTATAATGGGAGTAAATGTGTATTCGCGTTCGTCATTGCGTTGTGTGTCAAGTTCAGTGTTGCTCTTGTGGCGTAAGTCAACCTGTGTACGGCCGTCTGCCGGAAGCTAGTTATTTTTGTCTATAAAGTTTTAAATATGGATATTTTTCTTACACGAAAGTATCGCTTCACTTCAGAAGGCCTTTATTAACCCCCCAGAGCCGTTTCGAGCACTTTAATCATGAATGGATGCGCTTTGATGGACTTCAAAAAATATACCCATTGACTCCCATTATAAAGCTTGGAAGAGCCCGGACATTTTTTAATATAACTCTGATTTTGTTCGTCTGAAAGAAGAATGTCATTTACACCTAGGATGACTTCAGGGCGAGTAAATCATGGGCTAATTTTCATTTTTGGGTGAACTATCCCTTTAAGCTTATTTTATTGGTGTCAACAAACTTGAGCAAACAACATTGTTGTAACATCTACTAGATATAGGTATGTTTCATAATGGCATTTATTTCATTAATCTGTAAACGTGTCAAATAAAACAGCAAACAAGAACAATTTAAATTAAACTCAATTTGTGCATTTATTTGTTTCTTTCAAATTTTACATTAATTATTCTAATTTAGTTCACTTTTTCATTTTTTAATTTTGATCACTTTTTCATTATTTTTTTATTTTTTCACTTTTTCATTTTTCTTATATTATTTATATCTGTTAATTGTTGTAGTTCCCATCAGCTACAAGTGGAAGCATCAAACCATCAGGAAGAGCTGAAATCTACAAAGACAGAGTTTATTGAAGGACAGTGAGAACATGAGAGATCTAGAACACTGCAGAATGAAACACACTGAAGAACAAAGAGGTTGGTGTTTATTCCTGATTCTTCATTAATGAGGCTGAAGAACAATAAGGTTATAAAGCAGTCTATCAGATTTAGTGTTTTAGTAAGAAAAAACAATAAATAACTATAAATAAACCAATAAATAATATAGTCACTTTCTACAGCCGTGTGAAAAAGAAAGTACACCCACTTGAAATTTATGGTTTTACGTACCATGACATTAAAAAAATAAAAATCATTAGGTCAAATTAGGTAAGTACAACTTCAGATTAACAACAACACATGACATATCACACTGCCATTATTTATTTAACAAAAACTAGGCCAACATTAAGAAGCCATGGATGACAAACTAAGTACACTCTTATAGCTTCCATAGGAGTTAAGAGGGTAAGTAGCAGATAGGCCCTGCTAATCAAATGCTGTTGATTGAAGGGATAGTTCACCCCAAAAAGAAAAGTCTGTCAGTAATTACTCAACCTCATGTTGTTCAACCCCGTAAGACCTTCGTTCATCTTCGGAACAAATTAAGATATGTTTGATTAAATCTGAGCGCTGGATCACTCCTCCATAGGCTTCTAAGGGATTGAAACTTGCCGGCCCAAAAGTTATTAAAGAAATCGTTAAAATAGTTCAAGTGACGACAGTAGCTCAATCTTAAGTTTATCGAGCGACGAGAATACTTTTTGTGCGCAAAAAACAAACAAAAATAACTACTTTATTCAAGTATTCATTTCCTTCTCTCTTGGCCTCGAGATTGTTCACGTTGTATAATTGCGTAGAGCTTCTGGTTGAACGTAAAGTCTTGCTTTTAAGTTGTTAAACTATTTTACTGATGAAATCTTCAGAGCAGCGCTGACAACACGTGTATGTGCGAGTGTGTGTCCATATTTTTTGCGTTTGGGTGGGAGAGAGAGCATGTGCTGTCTATGCATAATAAAATGTTATTTTGTAGCAAAAACATTGAATGAAGAGTTTGGTTCCGAAACGCAATACATCCATTTTGATTGATTTGAGTAAAAAAATTAGTTTTCTTTACCAAGAAAGTGGCAAGATGAAAACCACTATTTTCTGTTTCAAACTTTCACATAGCATTATTAGGTTATAATAACACACAAAAATTCAAATCCAGATTTTGACTTTCAAAGACTTAGAAAAACTGATTATTTTTTCCCCCAAAATGCAGTAAATCCATGATATTTTTTTCCCCAAAATGCAATTAATCCATTGAATCAGGGTCCGTGTACCTTTTCGTTCATTCATTATTCTATTTCGAATGAAAGATGAAATTTAAAAAAGGGTGCAGCTTGGTTTTTTGTTTAAAAGAAAAAAAGCAGAAATGGCTGTATTTTGTTTTCCAAATGTATTGTTGCCATCAAATAATAGTATTAGAAAATTGGATGACATTTCTGATCGTTTTTTAATTTGTAATATTTATTTGTACGTTTATTGTATTTCATTTGACTCAGAGCCGGCGCCAGCGAGCGCTGATGAGGGGGCGTCTGAAACACCGAGAGGGGGCGTTCACATTTGTCCATTTAAACTCGATTTTGGTCAAATGTGGATTATATCATTATACTGGCAAGAATGTGGTTACATTTAAAGATGCCGTACCAAGTATGACAAAGCTACGTTCAACTTCTTTTGAAATTACGGTGTTTTTTTCACTTCCTGTAAAGTAACCATTTTGGACATACGTGAGTTTCATCGGGCAGCGACGAGATGAGAAAATGTATTGCATTTAATAAAAAATCCCTTTGCCATGAGAAAAAACGGAACACGCGCAAAACCTTCACCGCTAATCGAATACCGCCATTGGTTCGATTGAGCCGTCCTTACAACTTGATTTAAAAAACTACACATTTCAGCGCTAGAACGACTCTAATTTGACAAACGAACAAAATGAATGCTCTGCTAGTTAACTGGAAATGTTTTATTAATTTGTATTGGTACATCCGTGCTGCGAAGATGTTTTAAAAAGTGGTGGGGAGAATATCGACCCTGGCAAAAACGGTCGATATGTTTTGTTCAGTGCTTAGTTATGCATGCTGACAAATCCTCTGATTATAACAAACAGTGAGACATTATGAAAGATTCATTGTGCATTCAGCTTTATTGATAATAACAGCTTTGTGAGATCGAGATGAACTAGTAAATAATCTAGAACTTATAATCAGGGTCGTCTTATATTCGGAACAATACAGTAGTTCACCCAAGAATTTTAATTCAGTCATAATTTACTCACCCTCGTGGCCGGTGAAGCCTGAAAGTTTTTGTAATAAACTGTTGAATCCAAAAAAAAAAAAAAAAAATCGTTTCTAAACCTACTTTTTGTAATGTGTATTTAATGGTTTTCTAATTTAACACAACAATGACTTTAAATTATCTTTTGAATGTAATTTCTCAGACAAATTTGATTTGTGATTAATTATATTAAAAAATGTAACTGCTTGACAGCCCTACATTTTACTTTTGTTTCAGATGTAATGCTGAAGAATGAGGAGAGTGAAGAGGAGGAATATCATCATGTCAGAACTGGAGAAAAAACTCACTCACAGACGGAAAGTGTTTCTTTACTGAAAAGAAAAGACAATAAATGTTTCACTTGCAGTCAGTGTGGAAAGAGTTGCACACACACACAGACTTTATTGGTTCACATGAGGATCCACTCTGGAGAGAAACCACACGAATGTGATCAATTTGGCAAAACATTTGTGTGTGCTTCAGGCCTGAAGAGCCACATGACAGTTCATTCACAGGAGAAACCACATTCATGTTCTTTGTGTGGAAAGAGTTTTTCACGTCTGCAGAATTTAAAAGTTCATCAGAAAATACATACTGGTGAAAAAGTACATGTGTGCTCTGAATGTGGGAAGAGATTTATTACAACTGCATGTTTGAAACGGCACCAGAGGATTCACACTGGAGAGAAACCTTACAAGTGTTTACACTGCGATAAGAGATTCAATGATTCAGGATCCCTGAAAACACACGAGAGGACTCACACTGGAGAGAAACCGTATCACTGCACTGCATGTGGGAAGAGTTTCAGTCAATCATCTTCTCTACGCAGACATACGAAAAACAATCACTGTAAGTAGATCATCTTCAGATCCAGCACTTTCAGGTGTGAAACCGCATCCTCATTTAACTTGATACAATAATACTGTCGAGCAATAAAATCTCAATATGAGGGTACATTTGCGACAATGATGTACAAAAATGTAAACATTTTTGCACTTACAGATCACAATGTTCTAAAAACAATCTTGTCAAAATTATTTGTGTAGCTGTTCTCTACTTTCACTTTACATTTCTCTCTGATTTATGATTTATTTAAAATTCAACTTTTTTACTTTCCATTTCAGGCCTTATGCTGAAGAATGAGGAGAGTGAAGAGGAGGAACATCATCATGTCAGAACTGGAGAAAAAACTCACTCACAGACTGAAAGCAGTTCTTTTTTTAAAAGAAGAGGCAAGAAATATTTCACCTGCCGTCAGTGTGGAAAGAGTTTCACACACACACAGACTTTATTGGTTCACATGAGGATCCACACTGGAGAGAAACCATTCTTATGTGATCAGTGTGGAAAGAGTTTTAGACAACAGGTTCACCTTAAGAAACACATGATCATCCACACTGGAGAGAAACTGCACGAATGTGATCAATGTGGCAGAATATTTTTGAGGGCTACAAACCTGAAGATTCACCTGACAGTTCATTCACAGGAGAAACCACATTCATGTTCTTTGTGTGGAAAGAGTTTTTCACATCTGCAGAATTTAAAAGCACATCAGAAAATACATACTGGTAAAAAAGTTCATGTGTGCTTTGAGTGTGGGAAGAGTTTTATTACAACTGCATGTTTGAATCGACACCAGAGGATTCACACTGGAGAGAAACCTTACAAGTGTTCACACTGCGCTAAGAGATTCCGTCGGTCAGCACATCTGAAACAACACGAGAGGATCCACACTGGAGAGAAACCGTATCACTGCACTGCATGTGGGAAGAGTTTCAGCCAATCATCTGCTCTACACAGTCATACGAAAAACAATCACTGTAAGTAGATCATCTTCAGATCCAGCACTTTCCGGTGTGAAACCGCATCCTCATCAATCGTGACACCATAATACTGTCGAGCAATAAAATCTCTTCAATATGAGGGTACATTTACAAAAAAACAATGTACTCGAAATAGAAAGAATTTTTTTTTTTTTTTTTTCAAATTTAGTTTTTGTGCATTTAGATGACAATGTTGTCAAAATGATCCCAATTCACTCGGATCTGTGAAAGCGACTAAAACGCTGTATTCTGCTAGCAGTTGGCGATGTCACTTTGTAAAGAAACACTACGCGCCTATAGAATAAACACGTAATACACAAGACATCGCCGTTTTCACAAATTCGCGTTTTTGTAGTTTACACGGAGACAATGATATTATTTTCAAAAATGCACGCTTTCAGGCAAAAACACTTTCTGCTTTTAGTTGTACGGGTATCGTGTTAACGGCCCCTAAATCTGCCCTAACCAGCCACAACGTTCGACAGGACAAAGAAACATCATCTAACTTTGTCACAGTGAATAAAGTTCATCTTTAAGAGAGGTTTTCCATATAGGTTTTCCATGTCGTCTCCGCTGGTTTCACAACACGTCTATGTTATATTGTCATTTTCCACTCGTCCTGCACTTTGCAACAGCACAACCTTGTTTCTGCGGAGATGTTTCTTATAACAACGTTTGACGTTTACATTTTACGCGGTGTGAGAAAGTCACATAAGCCATGCAAGATCTGACCGAAGCAGTTAGACTGAGACACATTTCCAAAAATGCGATTTGAATAGGATTTCAAATCACACTTTCAAAGTAGCTCGAAACAGATTTGTAAAAATCTAATTTCATGTGATTTATTTTTTATTTTTATTTTTTTAATACACGCTTAATTTGATCACATTTCATTCGGTAATGCACAAAAATCGGATTTGGACTGACAGTCTGAAAGCAGCCGCCTAAATGTTTTATTCTTGTATATCATTTTGCTTCATGATATATATTATATCATTATGGTCTGTTACGAGTTTAATTTTATGTCCAATATAATGCATATGTATCACATGTAGTTTGTTTACACTTTTATGAGGTAAAGTAGAAGATTTTTACAGGTTCAAACTCTTCTTGTTCAAGAAGCTGAAGAAGAGGCTGATTTATTTTTAACTTGTTCATTATTGTTTTCAAATCAAGTAATTATTCTTCCGCTTGTGGGGTGTTTAGGAAACACAGATGTAAGATATACTGTAATGTATCTTTGAAACTGGCCTTCAGTTTTATTCTCTTGAGATGCTTTGATATCTTGTCAGTCAATAAAGAGTTAGTCTTTTTTTTGCTTCAACCAAGTATTAAACTTTTATTGTCTGTTGATTCTTCTTGTATAAAGAATAAACAAATGCATTTAGTTTTAGTTCTATCTAAAAGCAATTAATTATCATTGTTTGTTTGATCATTGTTCACTGATTATTACTTATTCAGAATAAATACGTACTCGAGAATATGCGATTTTAAACACAGCCAGAGTCTTCTGAGGTGAGCAGTTCATGATATTAAGCGTATTTATAAAATACTCTTTACAGTTTAAACAATTTTTACGCGGCCATTTCTGAGTTTTCATCGGTGTTGTCACCATTTGTGTGTGCTTACTAAAACACTTAAAGAAGGTTTTATGATTTGTCAGTTTCTCTTCACATACAAAACGGTAACATGTTAGCAAATTAATTACTTTATTGATATGATCGAGTAAATCAAACTCAACTTAGATTCATATGGACATATGACAATGATTGATAAAGATGTCATTAATATTAGAGCACTTTTATATGCTTTCAGCATATATTCTGACTCAAACAATCTCTTTTTTCACTTACGATAAAGTGAGATGATCTCCTGCTGATCCTGAATGGCTTGTTGGATGAGTGTTGATAGTCTATGGATCATCACTATTGTCAGAGCAGCTGAAAAGCCTCTTTATTTCATGTCAGTAGATCCTGTTTTCACATTATTCGTTATGCTGATGTCTTCAGATCTGTAAATTGCCACATTAAGCTCATTTTATTGTCAACAGACTTGAACAATCGACACGATCAGATATTGTGACATCCACTGGAAATAGGTGATTAACCGTGTGTTCTGGCTCTGCTCTCTAGTATTGCATTAGTTCGCCTGACCTCGGTGGGTCAGTATCTCCTTTAGCGGGTCTTGGGTTTCTTCTAAGATGTGCGGAAGCAGCAGAAAAGTTGGTCTCACGCGGTGTGAGGGTGTTCCTGAGGCGTTTACATTTCTACTCTCCTCTCAGTCCCCCGTGTATCTTCGAGAAGCGTTGACATGCCATGATCTGTAAGTACTGAATGGCCTATGTTGTTTTCTAAATAATCTGTTATTTGAGAGGTTATGTTAACTCTTCCTAGCTAACGTTAACTTACTAGCTTCGCGTTTAGTATGCGATCGCGCGATATAAGTTTACGTAACCATACGTCGATGTTAGCTCTGTTTTTCTCTCAACCCGGTCGTCAGATTGTACCAATGGGTTTGTTAAAGGTTAAACAAATAGTCTCGGTGTTTCTGAAGCGAAGTGAGTTCGCGTTCGACTAAATCTAACTAAAAAGGGAAAATCCTTTTATACTTTTACAAAATAATGTAGAAAAATCAAAATGTACAACTTTCTTATTCAGTAGCGGGAATGTATGTCGGGGTCTCAGATATGTTTGAACAGTATTCTGAGCCGCTTGTGAATTTGTGTACTGAAACCGCAATAATCTGCAGTATATTAAGCAGTCCGCATGATAGCGACTTGATTCAAGCTGTATTGTTTAATCACTGTAATCTTGTTATTCTTATGTTTTGAATTCTAATTATTTCCAATATGTAAAGGCACAACAATGTGTTTTGGTTTGTTAAATAATGCATCTTTTATAGAATTTGTTTGTATGTTCACAGTTAAAAATAACAAGAAGGGAAGATAGTGAGAAAGAGAAGTCTTCAGTAAAGACACTAAGAAGAAAACTGAGTCTTGTCATTTCTGGAACCGCCTTTCATTATTGTATTGTTTAGCTCGCTGCATAGGCTGAGTAGCTACACACTCATCTGAGGGCAGAAGACCGTGTTTCATATAAAAGTTAACACAAAACTAAAGTAGCCTACATAAAACAAAAACAAGTTGTTTAACAGTTTGGTTATTTGTTTCTTGGCAATTTGTTAAAATATATTTATATGTTTGTAATTGCATTTTTTTTATTCTTGCATTGTTTATATTTAGTATACTTTCATTTAGTTTTCTTCTATATTTCTTTGCCTATATATTAATTAGAGGTAAGATAAAAGTTTCATTAATAGATGGATAGGTGAACATAAATTTAAAATGTGTGAATTAGTATAAAAACAAGTAAGTGATTTCTTCTTGATTTAGACATCTGCTCCTCCTCCTCCAGTGAAGCTCCTCCTCCTTCAGTGAAGCTCCTCCTCCTCCTTCAGTGAAGCTCCTCCTCCTTCAGTGAAGCTCCTCCTCCTTCAGTGAAGCTCCTCCTCCTTCAGTGAAGCTCCTCCTCCTTCAGGCAAGCTCCTCCTTCAGTGAAGCTCCTCCTCCTCCATTGAAGCCCCTCCTCCTCCAGTGAAGCCCCTCTTCCTTCAGTGAAGCTCCTCCTCCTCCAGTGAAGCCCCTCCTCCTCCAGTGAAGCCCCTCCTCCTCCAGTGAAGCCCCTCTTCCTTCAGTGAAGCCCCTCTTCCTTCAGTGAAGCTCCTCCTCCTCCAGTGAAGCCCCTCCTCCTCCAGTGAAGCCCCTCCTCCAGTGAAGCTCCTCCTCCTCCAGTGAAGCTCCTCCTCCTCCAGTGAAGCTCCTCCTCCTCCAGTGAAGCTCCTCCTCCTCCAGTGAAGCTCCTCCTCCTCCAGTGAAGCTCCTCCTCCTCCAGTGAAGCTCCTCCTCCTCCAGTGAAGCTCCTCCAGTGAAGCTCCTCCTCCTCCAGTGAAGCTCCTCCTCCAGTGAAGCTCATCCTTCAGTGAAGCCCCTCCTCCTCCAGTGAAGCCCCTCCTCCTCCAGTGAAGCTCCTCCTCCTTCAGTGAAGCTCCTCCTCCTCCAGTGAAGCCCCTCCTCCTCCAGTGAAGCTCCTCCTCCTCCAGTGAAGCCCCTCCTCCTCCAGTGAAGCTCCTCCTCCTCCAGTGAAGCTCCTCCTCCTTCAGTGAAGCTCCTCCCACTGCAATTCACCAATAAATGCTGGAATATTCCCATCAGCTACAAGTGAAAGCATCAAACCATCAGGAAGAGCTGAAATCTACAAAGACAGAGTTTATTGAAGGACAGTGAGAACATGAGAGATCCAGAACACTGCAGAATGAAACACACTGAAGAACAAAGAGGTTGGTGTTTATTCCTGATTCTTCATTGAGGCTGAAGATCATTAATGTTATAAAGCTTTAAGTAGTTCATCAGATTTAATAGGAAAAAATCTTAAGACTTTAGTGTGTCCTCTAGGATTTTTTCCAGCTGTGGTGGCATTTTAAGAAACACTTTCTCATTATTAAAAATGATAAATTAAAAACCTATTTTTCTTAGGCTAGTTAACTCATGTTCACGTTTCCCTCAGTCATGTGTTGAGCGCTACCTTAAGGAGCCATGAAGTAGCGAACCTGGGAGCAGGGGAATCTTTTTAAAGTGCCTTATTTTATGAATTAAAATATTGATATTTGGCGCAAGCATATCGATTATCGCATCGCAGGGAGAAGGACAACGATATATTGCCAAATTGATATTTTGTCTCACCCCTACCAGGCAGAGAAATCGGTAGTAATGCTGTGTTCACGTGCTACTGGAATTATCTAGTTAAAATTTTTGACCCTCTCAAGTCAAAATTTGAATGCGGTGAGCTCGTAATCACGACTTCAGAAGTGGGAAGTAGGAAATTTCCGATAGCACTTGAAGGCAGCATTAGTGCAGGTGTTGTGTGCACTGTGTGTGAACATGATGCTTATTTTTTTAATTCAACAGATTCTGTCTTCAGTAATTGTGAAAGCAAGTGTGCAATAATTAATTGTTACACAAATATACTTTATGTATTAAAGTCCCCCTGCGGTGGATTTAATGTTGTTTATATGTCTATGGGGTGTTTTTAATATGCTTTAAAACAAACCATGTGCAGATTCATGCCAACAGCATTGCTGAGTATTTTCTCCTTAAAACTGCAGTGAACCAAAGACAGTCTCAAAAACACGGTTCTGACGCCACAAACTACATTGTAATCAATCACGTCAGCGTGCGGACGGGCTTTAGTATTTACCTTATGTGCCAGAGAAACAAGCGCAAAGCCATCTTTAGAATATTGTCTTGTAACTTCAGTTTTTGGAGTCGCTCTGTATATCTCTATGGCATTGCTGTCCAGGAGAGCTTTTGAAGTGGATTTACTTAAAGTAAAGTTTACGAAAGTTATCATGAGGATTGTAATGTTTAAAGCAGATGTCTTAACAAATGTCAGTTGACCGGGAATATTTTAAAACGAGCTGTTCATTCATAAAAACGCAAGATCGCTGTGAAAATACAGACCGGAAGACAAAAGACAACGAGCGCAGCGCTGAAAAGGGGCAGGGCTTCATAAGGTCTATGTCATTAACAGCAAACTAGCAGGGGAGTCACGAGAGATGCTAGGTTATCCTGCAAAACTTTCTGTTGCTATGAAAAATCGGGTAGATTTAGCAATATGATGTGTGAATGATGTATCACAATGTTATGATGAATTATACACCTTTCTCTACTGACGTTCTGAGTTGTTCAAAGCAGGGCTGTCACTTTTGTGAGAAAATCTTGTTTGATTTTTGAGACATAAGTGTTCATTTAATCGCATGTAAAAATCGATTTTCCTTGTCTAAAGACGTTTCCATTTTCAACACCAAATATTGGCAAATCCACGGACTACTACCAGGCATTAGGACGAACGTAAAGAGGGCACTTGAGACGCGCACAAGTCAGCCTGAACAAGATAATGCCGCAACAGGCATTTTGACTTAATTTAGTGTGCACGTTCAATCTCAAAATGAAGAGAAAGAGAACTGAATTTGGTGTTCACGTGTTGTCTCGCGCGCACAGAAAACGATGCTTGAGTTCCAGTCTTCATTTGCTTGAATTGATGAACTTGACTCTATGATGGTTGAACTTTGCTGTCAATCCGAGAATCACATGTGTTCTGAACCGGGTATGGATTACTAATCATCTATGATCCCTATACTTGATATCGCACATCTGGTAATGTGAATATCGCAGATGCGCATATCGCGATATCGATGCTAAAACGATATATCGTGCTGCCCTTCTCCAAGTAGCCAATCAATATTTCATATAGCTGTTGTCTACTTGCACTTCACATTTCTCTCTGATTTTTGATGATTCATTTAAAATATAACTTTTTTTTTACTGTCATTTTAGACCTGGTGGAGGAGAATGAGGAGAGAGAAGAGGAAGAGAAACATCATCATGTCAAAACTGGAGCTAAAACTCGCTCACAGGCTGAAAGTATTTTGTTACTGAAAAGAAGAGACAAGAAATGTTTCACCTGCCGTCAGTGTGGAAAGAGTTTAAAACGCAAATCGAATCTCAGGATGCACATGAGGATCCACACTGGAGAGAAACCATTCACATGTGATCAGTGTGGAATGAGTTTCACATGCAAACCAAATCTCGAGGTTCACATGAGGATCCACACTGGAGAGAAACCGTACACATGTGATCAGTGTGGGAAGCGTTTTGCACATAAAGGACACCTTAAGGAACACTTGAACATCCACACTGGAGAGAAACCGCACAAATGTGATCAATGTGGCAAAACATTTTTGTGGACGTCAGGCCTGCAGAGACACCTGACAGTTCATTCACAGGAGAAACCACATTCATGTTCTTTGTGTGGAAAGAGTTTTAAACTGAAGAAAAAATTAAAAGATCATCAGAAAATGCATACTGGTGAAAAAGCTCATATGTGCTTTGAGTGTGGGAAGAGATTTAGTAAAGCTGGACATTTAAAACAGCACCAGAGAATTCACACTGGAGAGAAACCTCACAAGTGTTCACACTGCGACAAGAGATTCAGTCATTCTGGATCCCTGAAAACACACGAGAGGATCCACACTGGAGAGAAACCTTACAAGTGTTCACACTGCGACAAGAGATTTAATCGGTCAGAACATCTAAAAACACACGAGAGGATCCACACTGGAGAGAAACCTTACTTGTGTTCACACTGTGACCAGAGATTTAATTGTTCAGGACATCTAAAAAAACACGAGATGATCCACACTGGAGAGAAACCTTACAAGTGTTCACACTGTGACCAGAGATTTAATCGGTCAGAACATGTGAAAACACACGAGAGGATCCACACTGGAGAGAAACCGTTTCACTGCACTGCATGTGGGAAGAGTTTCAGTCAATCATCTTCTCTACGCAGACATATAAAATACAATCATTGTAAGTAGATCATCTTCAGATCCAGCACTTTCAAATGTGAAGCCGCATCCTCACCAAGCGTGAAACGACAACATGTCAAAATATAAAATCTGTCCTAAGCAGCGACAATGATTAACAAGGCAAAGAAACATCTGAATTTGTCACAGTGAATAAAGTTCCTCTTCCAGACCAGCAGTTTCAACTGAGAGATTCAGATCAAAGATGGAGTTCCTCCCCAGAGAACTTTGTTTTTTATTCTTGTATATCATTTTGCCGCATGATATAAATGAATGTTTAGTATAATTAATTGTTACATTTCTTACACTGCATTAGTATCACTAGTAGTTTGTTTACATTTTTTTAAAGGAAAGTAAAAGTTATTTTTGTACAAACTGTTCTTTCTGTAACACTTTTAAAAGAGACAGATTTATCTTTAAGCTGTCCTTTATTGTTGTTTTTAAAACAACTAGTTATTCTTCCACTTAGTAGCTATGTTTTTATGCGCATTTTTAAGTATCGCATCAGAATTGAGTGATGGAATTGCCAATTTTTAAATAAAAACTAATTTTCAAAAAAGTTTTTACGCTCTCTTGAGATGGTGCTTGAAAGAGTGTGCAAAAAAGAGTTAATGGGAATAATGGGAGAATGGAAACACATTTGCTGAATAAATTCTGACGTAGCAACAATTAAACCCATGTGACTTATCTTTTTTCCGCTGATGGTGTTTTAATTACTGTTGGTTACTGGGTTACCAATATCACCGTCCTCTGCTCCAACAACTTGATTGATTGTAAGCACCTTATTTGCATTTGTTTTTTTGTTTTCAACTTTTAAAAGTTTCGCTTCATGTTTCGATGGAAACCCAGCTATAGTGTATTTAGAAAATGCAGATGTAAGATGTACTATCATGTTGCTTTGCAACTGGCCTTCTTTTTCTATTCTCTTGAGATGCTTTGCTATGTTCAGGGCCGGCGCTACCTAGACAGGGTAGGTAATTGGCTATGGCCTCGGGTTTTGAGGCGGGTCTCCATAACCGTAACATCCCTCATACGCTAGTCCATCAATCGAGACGTGCAGCAAAATACTAGCCTCTTTGACCATTGTTTAAAGTTGAATTGTTACTCACTTATAATAAAACCAAATAATCTCACTGTATCAAAGTCTGAATGTATGACAGGATAGTGTACTTTAATCCAAAACTGCATTTCTGCAGCTGACTGACTTGAATTATGATGGCGGCGAAGCGAGCAGATCCTTCGAATGCTGCTAAACGAAAGGCTAAAGAAGCACAGCTTGTGATTTATGTGAATTGTCATATTTTGGAGTGATTGTGATATGTTATTTTTCTATTGATCAGCTTCATTAATACATCATTTGCTGATTTCTTAAGAGTTTTGAATTTGCACATACAATAAATGACATTGTGTCGGTAGCTGACTTGCAAAATACTTAAGTAAAAGTAAAGAAGTTTGTATTCAAAGTCAAAGAGCAAACAAACTAGAGTACCTCAACTGTCTGTATCTAAACATAGGAACAACTAAACCCCCTCATGCAAAAATCAAATACTATTTGTGGCCTTATAAACATGTTAAGATGAAATTTTAAACATAGATATAGGTCTTAAATATAGCTCAAGCTGTGAGGTAGCTCTGCATAAAGATGTATTTGTACAGCTGGCTAATTAAAGGTCTGTAATGTCTCTATAAAAGGTTTGAACTTGTTTTGAGGAAGACACTA
Source organism: Meda fulgida (assembly GCA_030578275.1). Lineage (NCBI taxonomy): Eukaryota > Metazoa > Chordata > Actinopteri > Cypriniformes > Leuciscidae > Meda > Meda fulgida. Next base: position 1,680,569 of record CM060637.1, read on the forward strand.
TTGGCATTGCTCGAGGATCTTGCGCTGCTCTCGTGCAAGAACATGTAGAGAGCATCATGCTGAGAGTGACAAAGGGTGTGTGGAAAGCCCTTATATGCGCATGGTGTGGATGTGTTTTATGTAAATTACTAAGCTCCAGCATGCGGTCTCTCCTTTATAATACTCAGAATTCATCAACATTAGCACTCGGTTAAGAACAAATTCATTTTCTGTGCATGTTTTGTGAATCAGGCGTTAGTTTTGTGAGAAGTTCAAATGCGCACATAAATATGAATAGTGTATGCAAGTATTAGTGAATGAAAAGTTGTATTCATAATTTTGCTTCATGATTCTTCATACTGATTCTTGTATCAACAATAAATAATTCCCGTATTTTAGTTACATCTAAAAGTTATGAGACGCCCTTATTTTTGTTTGATATGTAGTTTTATAGATGTTTTGCAGTTTTAAACGGAATTTGGCGCGGTTTTGAAAGTCTATTGGTTCGGCGATGACATCATTCGACGCGCGCTCTCTTTTCAGTCAGTCTTCTGAGAAGAGCAATTCACGCTATTCCGCGTAATATTTCATATTCACCTCTTTACACAGTTTAAATATATTCTACAGGGTAATTTCTGAAAGATTTTCATCGGGTTCGGCGCTTGTGTGTCTGAGAAGAACACTTAATGAAGAAGTTTTTATGATGTCTGATTCTCTTCACATACAAACCGGTAAGCTAGTGAACAAGGCTAACGTTAATCACTTTATTGTTATGAATGTAGGTATTAGAACATCGAACTATATATAGATTATATGGACAAATTACAATGGTTGATATGATAAAGATGGTGTTATTAGTGTCTTAACTGCCAACTGTCACGCATCCACCCAGCGTAAGACTCACGCAATTTACACTTTTTATACTTTCTCACGCAGACAAAAATCGCGAAGCAAAAAACAGTGACAACAACAGACAAGCTCTCAGTTCTCAGATTCTGTCAAGTTTATTACGAAACTCAAACAATAAATAAATTTTTTTTGGCGCTTATAAATGTGACGTGACAGATCGATGCAGTGCGTCAGTTCAAGCATTATACTCGATGCCCGATTATACTCTACAATTTAATAGTAAATAAACACGAATGAACAGTAGATATGTTGAAAGATACAACTTACCGAAATGTAGCTCATTATCCTCACACATAATCGATCAATCAGTGTTTTTCAACCGCAGAACGGTCAATAAAACAGCTTAAGAACATGCCACATTTGCCTGAGGAAAGCCATTTAATGATAATAGCATGTTAGTTGGCTAGAAAAATTAACTATAGAAAGGAGTATTTTGCCAAATATGTGCACTTTATTACACATTTATTGTATTTTTACGTATATCATTTCAATAGGCTATTATAACGTTGTTTTTATAATAAAAGCCGCATTATCTATATATTTTTTTAACCTTTAATTATAATACCAACTGACAGGGCTCTCAGCATTAGGTGAGATTTTTTTTCTTGAGAAAAATTAACATGTATTGATACTGAATCAGCATCAGAATCAAATCACTCAAATTGAATTGAAATCGTGAAATTTGTGTCAAGCAATAGAAAAACCAGTATAGCCTACCAGTCATTGATTGTACCTTGTAAACATTGTAACATTTTGTCACAAAACTTCTGTTTGATTACCATATTGGCAATCATAATACACTTATTGTGATACAAGGCTTTTTTTTTACACCCCCCCCAACCCCAACCGAAATACTTAAAATGTGTAAATTGGTATAAAAAACAAACCCACTAACTGATTTAATCTTGATTTTGACAGATTTTTAATGCAATTATAATTCTTTTACTAATGCTCACATAATTTCACCAATAAATGCTGGAATATTCCCATCAGCTACAAGTGAAGACGAGCATCAAACCATCAGGAAGAGCTGAAATCTACAAAGACAGAGTTTATTGAAGGACAGTGAGGACATGAGAGATCCAGAACACTGCAGAATGGAACACACTGAAGAACAAAGAGGTTGGTGTTTATTCCTGATTCTTCATTAATGAAGCTAAAGAACATTACGGTTATAAGGTGTTTATTGTGTTAGGGGGGTAACAGTTGTAAGACCCAGGACCAGATATGATGAAAGAAGAATAGGAGTCGTGAGGTTCAATCAAATAGACAAAAATTGACTGAAGAATAGTTTGCCATTTCAACGAGAGAGCCAGCATCAAAGTCAAGTCATCTTCATTTATATAGCGCTTTTAACAATATAGATTGTTTTAAAGCAGCTTTACAAAGATAAACATATAATTTAAGGTAACAGAGATTGTTTTGGCATTATAGCGGTTCTTGAATAATGTTATTTTCCAGCTAAAGTTAGTTTTGATCGATTCACTTTCGTCGAAATGATCATTTGTTATTAAATTAGGGGCGGCTAAGACCACGCCTTTCTCTCTAAACAGACTTTAAACTGAACCTGTGATAAACGCTGATGCGTTCACATGCGCATTAAAAACTGATTCTATAGTTATGTGCATTTGAATATATGTGCGTAGGTTTGTAATTCCCTACAGATCATGCCTAAACAAACTACTTGTCTTTCCTATACATTTTGATACAGATTTTAATTTTATCACTTCGGGGTAGGTACGTGAACCGAATTCCCCACAGCGCTTTATCTGTAGAGTGGGAAAGGGATCCTCCATAGGGAGAGGCTAGTTGACACTTCAGCACTGCGTTGTCATCGGGTCCAGGCAAAGCTCCTAGTCTGATCCGGATACGGCCTGGATCCAGGCTGCGGGAAAACCTCGGGATAAACAAAGACACTAAAATTAGCGTAGATGCCATTCTTCTTATGATGTAACGAGTACATCAGGATTTAAGGGAAGTGTTTCCAGTTCCGGCTGACCTAATCTGTGCAGCCTAACATTGAATTATAGAAGTCGATAATGTATTATGTGTATGCTAGGTCAAAGAGATGTGTTTTTAGTCTAGCTTTGAACTGACAGAGTGTGTCTGCTTCCCGGACAATGGTAGGATGACTGTTCCAAAGTTTTGGTGCTAAATAGGAAAAGGATCTACCGCCAGCAGTCGATTTTGATATTCTAGGTATTATCAACTGGCCGGAGTTTTGAGATTGCAATAGACGTGAAGGACTATAATGCGTTAAGAGCTCGCTCAAGTACTGCGGAGCTAAACCATTTAGTGCTTTGTAAATAATCAGCAATATTTGAAAATGTATACGATGTTTAATAGGCAGCCAATGCAGTGTTGACAGAACCGGGCTAATATGGTCATACTTCCTGGTTCTAGTAAGAACTCGAGCTGCTGCTTTTTCGACCAGCTGTAGTTTGTTTATTAAGCGTGCAGGGCAACCACCCAGTAGAGCATTACAATAATCTAGTCTTGATGTCATGAAAGCATGCAGACGGTCTGTTTAAAAAAAGTATTAGGAAGTGGAAGAAATGCCTCTACAAAGTACACTACATGTCATGTTTTGGCGATGATCTATTGGATTTGACTGCTATTCGTGTTTCCAACACAACAATACAATCGGCTATAAAAACTTGTGAAGTGGTTTTCTGAAATTTATGCATGGCATAATTGACTTATTTTGACTGTTGGGGTAATGTAAGTTGGAATTTAATGAGGATGCATAATATGCATCTTTAATGGTTCTCTGAAAATATAGGATATTGCCAGAAGACGTGAACAAAATCTTCAAAATGAAACTTGTACACTAGCTTGAGATGGATCATTTAGCCTATATGACAACCTGTGATGTTAACATATTTACAGAAGAAAATCCTAGTGATTTTTTGGGGGATTGTAAGATGTGCATTTAGAAAGTGTGACTGAATAATTCATTCATAATTGGAATAATCACACAAAACAACAGATCTGAAACGTTGATAAAATCATAAAATGTTAAATCAATCTGAAATTTGGTGTTCTAATATTCCAAAGCCAGATTGTAGAGTCGAATCTGTCGAATAGAAACTTAAACTGTTGAAGAGTAATCTTTTTGACACTTTATAAATCTTAGATTTGCCCTGCAAATTCATAATGATGGATGTACGCATATAGTGCTCCAGGTGACACGGTGCTGTGCTGTCATTCCTAGAAATTGAACATGTTTTTATCATGTTTTGGCTGTTAATATCTTATTAATATTAAAAGTCCTTGTTAGAAATCCCGGGAAGTGATGATTTTGTTCTTTTGAACAGAACGAGAAGAGATGGAAACAAAGGTTAAGTCGCATATATTTTTCAGATTTTCATCATAAATTAAATTCGCTATGCTGGGCTTCCATCCAAAATGATTTGCATCTTGTATACTCTTTTCTGAATATTTGACTAAAGAAAAGGTCTGCTGTGAGCATTGAGGGAACCTTGTCATGATGGAACCCAATGCTTGCGAGAGAGTAATTTGTGTTGTTGGACATCGTTTTATTAAATGCTGTTAGGAGATGAAGAATTGATGAGCCTATATAAAATGGGGCTTAAACATCTGCTATGGCCATTCGCCAGCTCAGCAACCTACATATAGCCCGTGCGTAAATGACTATGTCTAGAGTTTAAACTTTCAAACTTTCACTTCCCTATGAATGTCAAGGCCAATGTTAGACTAGTTGTATTTCATAATAAAAAGTTATTTCTCTTTTAACTTTAGTAACAGGGTTGTTGAATGTAGTCAACACTACAATGAATTGAGATTATTGTCCCATCATACTCTAGTTCAATGATGTCACTTCTTGGTTGTTGTCATTTTGAAAGAAGGAAATTGTTGATTGATTCATTGTTGAGTGAAAAATTTACAATGGCTAATTAATTGTTCATTTTAAAAATACAAAGTTTTTATTAAAATAAATGTAATATTTACCTGAGAGACTGTCAGAACTGTATCTCATGTTGTATAGTTTTAAAATGTTAATATTATGTTAGATAATTGTGCTGTTGACCTAATATATGTAATAGTCCTTGCTACAGAAACATGTGACATTTATCTATAATTTCAGATGTGATGCTGGAGAATAAGGAGAGTGAAGAGGAGGAGAAATATCATCTTGTCAAAACTCACTCACAGACTGAAAGTGTTTCTTTACTGAAAAGAAGAGACAAGAAATGTTTCACCTGCCGTCAGTGTGGAAAGAGTTTCACATACAAACAGAATCTCAAGGTTCACGAGAGGATCCACACTGGAGAGAAACCGTTCACATGTGATCAATGCGGGAAAGATTTTAAACAACATGGGCACCATAAGATGCACATGAGGATCCACACTGGAGAGAAACCGTTCACATGTGATCAGTGTGGGAAGAGTTTCACACAGCAAGGGACCTTTAAGGAACACATGAACTTCCACTCTAGAGAGAAATTGCATGAATGTGTTCAATGTGGTAAAGCCTTTTTGTGGGCTTCAGGCCTGAAGAAACACCTGACAGTTCATTCACAGGAGAAACCACATTCATGTTCTTTGTGTGGAAAGAGTTTTTCACTTCTGCAGGATTTAAAAGCACATCAAAAAATACATACTGGTGTAAGAAATCATTTGTGCTTTGAGTGTGGGAAGACTTTTATTACACTTGGACAATTGAAACAGCACCAGAGGATCCACACAGGAGAGAAACCTTACAAGTGTTCACACTGCGACAAGAGATTTAAATGGTCAGGAACCCTGAAAACACACGAGATGTTCCACACTGGAGAGAAACCGTACAAATGTTCACACTGCGACAAGAAATTCAGTCGGTCAGGAACTTTGAAAACACACGAGATGATCCACACTGGAGAGAAACCGTATAAGTGTTCACACTGCAGCAAGAAATTCAGTCAGTCAGAGAATCTGAAATCACACGAGAGGATCCACACTGGAGAGAAACCGTTTCACTGCACTGCATGTGGGAAGGGTTTTAGTCAATTATCTGCTCTACGCAGTCATATAAAATACAATCACAGCAAGTAGATCATCTTCAGATCCAGCACTTTGTAGTCTGATGCTGCATTCTCACCAAAAGTGACACAATAATACTGTTGAGCAATAAAATACCTTCATTATAAATTTGTCCGAACCAGCAACAGCAAGCGACAGAACAATAGAAACATCATCTAAATTTGTCACATTGAATAAAGTTCATCTTAAAGACCAGCAGTCTCTACTGAGAATGTGCAATATCTATTAGTTTTTTTCTTGCATATCATTTTGCTTCATGATATAAATTATACTATTATAATATTTATTATTACACTTTTATTAATGAAAGTAGGTTTTTACAGGTTCAAACTCTTGTTCAAAAAGCTGAAGAAGAAGCTGATGTATTTATAACTTGTTCTTCACTGTGGTTTTTAAATTAACTAGTTATTCCACTTGTCGTGTATTTAGAAAACAGATGCAAGATGTACTGTCATGTAGGTTTGCAACTGGCCTTCTTCACTTTTATTATCTGGATATGCTTTGCTATCTTGTTAGTCAATAAAAATAAATTTATTCGTTTTTACTTTTTTGTTTTTGCTTCAGGAAGTATATATATATATATATATATATATATATATATATATATATAAGTGCATTATTTGTTACATATAAAATCCATGAAATACCCATATTTTTGGTTTAATTGATGTTTTGCACGCTTTTTATAATCTGCCTTTGATTTCGTCTCACGGCAATGACGTCATCACTAGCGCACACTCCCTTCAGTCAGGGAGCGTCTCAATACACAAAGTGATGCTTCCTCGTTTCCTCACTCCATCCTCCAGCATGTCAAGTCAAGTCAAGTGTATTTATATAGCGCTTTTCACAATATAAATTGCATCAGAGCAGCTTCACAATATCAATCAAATAACATAACAATGTTGGTTTCTTAGTGAAAAAACATCCACGTTTGGTAGGGCTGATCAATGGTATTAATGCTTGGTTAATTATTTTGAATATCCCCAACTGAGCAAGCCAAAGGCAACAGTGGCAAGGAACCGAAAAACTCCATCAAGTGACCTACTGGTGTCCTAAAACTCCATCAGGTGACCTACTGGAGAAAAAAAAAAAAAAACCTTGGGAGAACCCAGGCTCAGTCGGGGGCCAGTTCTCCTCTGGCGTTTATGAACTAGAGGCCGGATTTATAGTAACTGTAATTTGATACAGAATTTTGTTTTATTTTATCACTTCGGGGTGGGTACGCGAACCGGAATCACAACGTTTTATCTGTAGAGTGGGAAAGGGATCCTCCATAGGGAGAGGCTAGTTGACACTTCAGCACTGCGTTGTCATCGGGTCCAGGCAAAGCTCCTAGTCAGATCTGGATACGGCCTGGATCCGGTAGGCTGCGGGAAAACCTCGGGATAAACAAAGACACTAAAATTAGCGTAGATGCCATTCTTCTTATGATGATGTAACGAGTACATCAGGATTTAAGGGAAGTGTTTCCAGTTCCGGCTGACCTAATCTGTGCAGCCTAACATTGAATTATAGAAGTCTATAATATATTATGTGTATGCTAGGTCAAAGAGATGTGTTTTTAGTCTAGCTTTGAACTGACAGAGTGTGTCTGCTTCCCGGACAATGGTAGGAAGACTGTTCCAAAGTTTTGGTGCTAAATAGGAAAAGGATCTACCGCCCGCAGTCGATTTTGATATTCTAGGTATTATCAACTGGCCCGAATTTTGAGATCGCAATAGACGTGAAGGACTATAATGCGTTAAGAGCTCGCTCAAGTACTGCGGAGCTAAACCATTTAGTGCTTTGTAAGTAATCAACAATATTTTAAAATTTATACGATGTTTAATAGGCAGCCAATGCAGTGTTGACAGAACCGGGCTAATAGGGTCATATTTCCTTGTTCTAGTTAGAACTCTAGCTGCAGCGTTTTGGACCAGCTGTAGTTTATTTATTAAGCGTGTAGGGCAACCACCCAGTAGAGCATTACAATAATCTAGTCTTGATGTCATGAAAGCATGAACTAATTGTTCCGCATTTGTTAATGAGAGCATATGTCGTAATTTAGATATATTTTTAAGATGGAAAAATGCGGTTTTACAGATACTAGACACGTGACTTTCAAATGAAAGATTGCTATCAAAAAGCACACCCAGGTTCCTAACCGACGACGAAGACTTAACAGAGCAGCCATCAAGTGTTAGACAGTATTCTAGGTTATTACGTGTGGAAGTTTTTTGTCCAATAATTAGAATCTCTGTTTTTTCAGAGTTTAGTAGTAGGAAATTACTAGTCATCCAATTTTTTAAATCAGCTATGCATTCCGTTAATTTTGTGAATTGGTAAGTTTCGATAGGTTTTGAAGAAATATACAGCTGAGTATCATCGGCATAACAATGAAAGCTAATTCCATGTTTCCTAATGATATGTCCTAATGGTAGCATGTACAGAGTGAACAGCAGCAGCCCTAGTACTGAGCCTTGTGGTACGCCATACTGAACTTGTGATCGATAAGACATCTCTTCATTTACTGCTACAAACTGATAACGGTCAGATAAGTATGATTTAAACCATGCTAGTGCAATTCCACTAATGCCAACATAGTTTTCTAGTCTATTTAAAAGAATGTTGTGGTCAATTGTGTCAAATGCAGCACTAAGATCAAGTAACACTAATAGAGAGATACAACCACGATCGGATGATAAAAGGAAATCATTTGTAACTCTAATGAGAGCTGTCTCAGTACTATGGTGCGGTCTAAATCCTGACTGAAAATCCTCGCAGATATCATTTCTTTCAAGAAAGGAACACAGTTGTGAGGATACTGCTTTTTCTAATATCTTTGACAGAAAAGGCAGATTTGAGATCGGCCTGTAATTGACTAATTCTGAAGGATCAAGTTGCGTTTTTTTAACAAGCGGTTTTATCATAGCAAGCTTAAAAGTTTTTGGTACGTATCCGAGAGACAAAGACGAATTAATGATATTAAGAAGAGGATCTATGATCTCTGGAAGCATCTCTTTCAATAGCTTAGTCGGAATAGGGTCTAACATACAAGTTGTCGATTTAGATGAATTAACGAGTTTGCAGAATTCTTCCTCTCCTATAGCAACAAATGAATAGAATTTTTCCTCAGGGAGACTACAATGCACTCCCTGATGCGATACTGTAGTAGCCGGTTGCATAGTTATAATTTTGTCCCTGATATTATCAATCTTATAAGTGAAGAAGTTCATAAAGTCATTACTGATGTGTTGCTTGGAAACTTCTGTGCTTGAAGCTTTCTTTTTCGTTAGTTTAGCCACTGTTTCAAATAAATACCTAGGATTATGTTTATTTTCTTCTAATAGGGTTGAAAAATAAGCAGATCTAGCAGCTTTTAAAGCCTCTCTGTAAGCAATCGAGCTCTCTTTCCATGAAATCCGAAATACCTCTAGTTTTGTTTTCTTCCAGTTGCGCTCCATTTTTCTGGCTGCTCTTTTAAGGGCATGAGTGTGCTCGTTGTTCCACGGCGTTGGACTATTTTCTTTAATCTTCTTTAAGCGCAACGGAGAAACTGCGTCTAAAGTGCTGGAAAAGAGAGAGTTAAAAGTTTCTGTTGCAATATCGAGTTCTAAGCTATCCGGGATGCTGAGATGATGAAACTTATTAGGAAGATTATTGATAAAGCAATCTTTAGTGGCAAAAGTTATAGGTCTAACATATTTATAACACGGAGTCGGCTTTGCAGCCTTGGCTAAATGTAATTTACATGAGACTAGATAATGGTCTGAGATGTCATCGCTCTGCTGCAGAATTTCAACGGCATCAACATCTATTCCATGTGATAATATTAGATCTAGAGTATGATTACGACAATGAGTGGGTCCTGACACGTGTTGTCTAACTCCAATTGAGTTTACAATGTCTTTAAGTGCCAATCCCAATGCATCTTTTTCATTATCTACATGTATATTAAAATCACCAACAATTAGTACTTTATCGTTAGCCAATACTAATTCTGATAGAAAGTCCGCAAATTCTTTGATAAAATCTTTATGGTGCCCTGGTGGCCTGTATACAGTAGCCAGCAGAAATCTCAAACGTGATTTATCGTTTACACTATATATTTTTACATTAAGCACCAACACTTCAAAAGAAGTATATTTAAAAATAGATTTCTTAGTGGTTTTGAAAATATTACTATAAATTACAGCAACACCTCCCCCTTTGCGTTTTAGACGAGGTTCATGTTTATAACAGTAATCTTGTGGGGTTGACTCATTTAAAGTAATGTAATCGTTTGGTTTTAGCCAGGTTTCTGTCAAACACAGCACATCTAGATTATAATCTGAAATCATATCATTAACTATGAGCGATTTTGAAGTAAGGGATCGAATATTCAGCAACCCAAGCTTTATCATTTGTTCATCTGTATTATATCTGTTTTTTATTTGTTGAACATCAATTAAATTTTTTACCTGACGTTTTTTGGATCTCCAAATTCGGGGAACAGACACAGTCTCTATATGATGATATCTAGGTGAAAGAGGCTCTATGTGATGAGATTTATCTGACCTTGGTGACGCGAGGCCGCTAGCAGACGGTCGGTTTAGCCAGTCTGTCTGCTTCCTGACCTGAGCCCCAGATTGTCATGTTTTAGCTCTAAGACTATGTGCCATATTACTAGAGAGAAGAGCAGCACCATCCCAGGAGGGATGAACACCATCTCTTTTCAACAGGTCAGGCTTGCCCCAAAAACTTTTCCAATTGTCTATGAATTCTATATTATTCAACGGACACCACTTAGACAACCAACCATTGAGTGAGGCCAATCTGCTAACTATCTCATCACTCCTGCGAACAGGAAGGGGGCCAGAGAAAATTACAGTGCCTGACATCGTACTTGCGAGTTCACACACCTCTTTAATATTAATTTTGGTGATCTCCGACTGGCGGAGTCGAACATCATTAGTGCCGACATGAATAATGATCTTAGAGAATTTACGATTAGCATTAGCCAGCACTTTTAAATTTGCTTTGATGTCAGGCGCTCTGGCTCCCGGCAAACATGTGACTATGGTGGCTGGTGTCTCTATTTTCACGTTCCGTGTGATCGAATCACCAATTACCAGGGCACAATCAACAGAATTCTCAGTGGGTGTTTCACTGAGTGGGGCAAATCGATTTGTTAAGGTAATCGGAACGGAAGAGTGGTTTTTTAATCCGCGACTAGAGCGATCTCTCACGGTCACCCATCTGCCCTGCTGCGTGGGCTCTACTTCAGCCGGAACCGAATCATGTACAGAGTTCACTATGCTAGGCGCATCCAAAATAGTATCTAAAGCTATAGTACTATCCTTACTATCCTCAATTAAAGTTTGGATGCGTGTCTCTAGCTCTGAAATCTTCTCCGTCAGCCTGACTGTCTCCTTGCATTTATCACAAATAAATCCTATATTGCCATCGGAGAAGGCTATACTAAACATGTGACATGTGACACAGGTGACAATAACAGGACAAGACATTACTCACCGTTTGTGTTGCCTGATTCTTACTTACCTGGGCTTTTATGAACTCAAAGGCGCGGGCGCGCGAGAGAAAATAAATAATAAATAAATGAGCGCGGGTGGCTCGTAAACACTAGCGTGCGGTGCTAACAATAACGGAAGCTAGCGATGTAAGGTTAATCTGAGATGGTGGGTAAACTATATTTAGTAATATAAACAACTAGAAATGGTAGTAAATGATGGTTCAAAACAGAAAGAAATACGAAGCTAATACGAGGCGTAGAGCTTACAGCCTCGACGCAAACAAACTCACAGCAGGCAGGAAGGCAGACAGGAGCAATCGATCAGTGAACAGCAGATCCACAGACCAAAACAGCAGATCCACAGACACCCGATCACCAGACACTGTGATCCGGAAACCGATCGAATTCATCCATCTTGACGGATATCTCAATCCTGTAATTGCACTGCGAGGAATGAGGAGTTTATGAGCGAGGTGTCTCCTATGCGGAAGTCTTTCTTGGCGAGAAACCTGACGCACATATAAATTCTCTTCACATCTATCACAATAATTTTTATTTCTGCTTTACCTTTGCAGATTAAATAAATCATATATCACATATTTCAACTGGGCAACTTTCTTTATTATTATTATTATTTATACATTTCTTAAATAACTAAACTTTAACAACATAAGGGCAGATCCTTTGAGCGCAGCTGATGACGCTGTGAAGTGACGCTCGAGTGATCAAGAATATTCCAATATATATGAAGAAGAGAAATCTAGGCGTCCCCCTTCTGCGTCCTGCTGCTAGTTAACACGACTGCTTTTTAACCACCAATGACTACCAAGACACCAGACATGGATGCCGAGCCCAACTATCGCCGGACAAAACCGGGTAATGGCCCTTGTGTTAGATCAACTCAACATGAAGCTTCAAATGGAGCTTCTGGACCCTCTTCACAGATTCCAGGTTTGTCTCAGACTGCCGACGTCACTCCTGAGGAAAAAACTAAAGGACGGCGTGTAGGAATTCAGGCCTCTGACTCGGATTATGTTAAACTTGCAAAACAAGAAGGACAGAAGGGTTTGCTGTGGCATGATGATCCTGTGGAATCAAAACCTAACAGTACCTACAAACCCTCTAATTGGTTCTCTGGCTCACCCAATGATCAACATAGCGGAAGTAATGCAACTACCCCTGACGGAATCAGCAAGAGTGAGTCCAAAGGGGCCCTACAGCAACTGAATCCCCCATTTGCAACTGATAACTGTTCAGCCTGGGACAGGGATTCTGGTAATGACAAGAATGTCAACAATGCTACATCGGAGATGCAGAAACTTTCCCTACATGATATTGACGAGGCCAACAAGTTCAAAAAGACTTCCCATGATAAGAAGAAAACCTCTCCAGTCAGCATGTCCAAACTTTTAAGCTTTGGTTATGCCTAGGATGAGGATAAATCTCCCAATGATGATGATGCTTCAAGCATTACCTCTGAGCAGACAAGCACCATTGCACCAGAGGATGAATTGGAATAAAAGACGATTTCTCCAAAACCCTTCTTCAAGAATTGTTGTTCTCTTGTATCCAATAGCTCCTTTGCATCAAACACCCACTCTCTGCTTAAAGCAAAAACACTATTTTTCTTCATTGACTAGTTTGTGTCAGGCTCACATATCTATGGTGCTTGTGATCTGTATAACTAACCCTATAAGGAAGGAATATTTGTGAAGTCCCTACATGAAATCTACAGGTTATGTGCACTACAAAATACATCTTAGATGCATTGAGCATTGATGTCAAGGTAGAGCTGATTTTCATTTTCATTTTTTACTTATACATTAATGCTCATGTCATGGCGCAATAATGTGCCAAAACCTTAGGAACACTGAAGATAACACACACTTTTAAACAGATAGGGTGTACTTATGCCACGTTAAACAGCTCTTTCTCACCTCACATTGTCAATGAATATGACAAAATGCGTAAGCTGCAAACATACATTATTACTCACTTCAGCAAATCTCTGGTTTGAACACTTTTGAGTATCATTATGGTCTATTAGTTAACTAATTGAGTACATGATGAGCACACAAGAAGGCCATCTTACCATGAATTATTACATAAAGTAAGGAGATGCCCTTTGAGAACAGGAAGGGGGTTTAGGGAGTTCGTGATTGTGAATATCTGTTATTAGTATTAATGTGATGGTAAATAATAATCTCAGATTCAGTTGTTTTGGTGTTAAATGCTGTATAAGTTATGTTTACACTTGCTGTCAGTTCATGCCTATAAATGATAACTAAATAAAATTGCATGTGCATGAAAAAAAAAAAAAAAAACAGAAAAAGAATATTCCAATATACAAAAAGATTTTATTTGATTTCTCCGTCCGTCAATTTATATCCTAGCATCCTTTTCCTCGTGTCCTACAGGGGTGGAGCTGTGACGCGAGGGAAGGAAACGAGGATAAGAAATAAGAAATGAGACGCACCCTCAGTGTCTAGTCTTCTGAGGTGGGCAGTTCTCTTTACACAGTTTAAATTAAATAAAAAAATTAAAAATTAAAAATGGTTTTCTTCGGATTTGCTGCTATTTGTGTTACTGCTATCTAAAACATTTAAAGAAGGTTTTATGTTTTGTCTGTTTCTCTTTAAAAACTAAACCGTAAGATGCTAGCAAACTAATTACTTTATTGTTATGAGTGTTATTATAGGAAATTTAGATTTATATGAACAAATGACAATGATTGATAAAGATGGGTGACATTAGTGTCTGTCTTTATATTACTGCTATTTTCTGTATCATTTGAGAAAAAATAGTAATACAAGAGCACTTTTATAGGCTTTCAGCATTTATTCTACAAGCTAATTCGTATAATAAAGTGAGATGATCTGCTGCTGATCCTGAATGGCTTGTTTAATGAGTATTGATATATGGAAAACATGTTTTTCACTTTAAAATAATGGTCCAGATCACTAGTAGTTCCTGGATAGTGACTAGGCAACATTTGAGTAATTAGTTATGCATTTTATGAATATATTCAGAGTAAAAATGATGGCTGATTACATCTCAGACACAAGATAATGTTCTTTATAATTTGTCAGTTAGTTAATAGTTATTAATGAGGCTAATCTCATTAAGTATTTATTGGGTAATCATAATAATGACCTATCTCCTAAATTCGATTACGTATTGATTAGTTGAGCTTGTTTCTATATTAGTTAGTAGTAGTAGCTGAAGTGTTAATGTAGTGCTATTTATAAGTCCTGTATTACTTCCTGCATAGTTACTTATTGATGACTGACCATTATTATAAAGTGTTACCGAAGTTTCTTTTTTATATCAAAATTTCATTTGACTTACTGTACACAATCCCTTGTTGTTTGATTGATTGTGCGAGAGCCTTGTCTCACATGTCCATGAAAGACCAATTCAGTTTTTTTTCAACCACTTAACATTTTTTGAGCAAGTTAAAAAAAAATGGTGTGTGTGTTCAGGTGGCAAACTTGTGAAAAGTAGCCAAGTCTTGTACCTCACGGATAAAGGAAACATTTTTTGTTAATGATTTTGCCCACATTTGCCCATAAGGCCCTGGGTTAAAAAATTGAACTAATAAATTATGTTTCACCCTACACATGACTGAGATTTAATTTTTGTTTACATTAACTTTCAGCGTTATTTTAGTGTATGTTATAAATGTTATTTTTGTATGAATAGTTAGCCATATTTTGGCGCGTTTATCTCGTCACGCGCTGACGTCATCAGTGGTTTCCTTCCTCGTTCAGCGCTTTTGTTGTGTCTTCTGAGGTGAGTTCTGCAGTTCAGATATTTCGCGTGTTTACACATCTATAAAATACACTTTACACAGTGTGTTTCAGCAACATTTACAGGGTTATTTCTGAACTGTTTTAATCGGATAAAGCGCCAAATCTGCGTCTTTTCTGGCGTCTGTAGACTGATTTACTTCAGCACAAAACGAACATCTGAGGAAAATGTTGAAATCATTCAAACTTGGACGATTTTTTCATATGTTTAATTTTGAGAGTGATAATGTAGTGTTATTGAATGTTTATTCTCAAACTTGTAAGTTTTGATCTGTGACGAAATTTCACGAGGATAGAAACATGTATCCTGTCTTGGTCTTGAATGTGGCAAAACATTAATGATGGACACTATATTCTGATTGTCTGAACTCAAACGTTTTCTTTTTTACCATAGATACCCACAATTACTACAGAATAACTATAATGCCCAAGTTCGCAGTGCAAATACAAACAATAATGTCTGTCAACATATGAATGAAATGCTGCCGCTTCCCGCGTTTTTTAACAGAATTATTATTTTCCTAATGCTCACATCAGTTCACAAATAAATGATAGAATATTCACATCAGCCTTCAATATACCTCATTTGTGGAAATCAATTCATAAAAATGCATTAATATTATGATTTTTATTTTCATTTCAGTCCTGATGGAGGAAAATGAAGAGATTGGAGAGGAGAAACATCATGTCAAAACTGAAGAAAAAACTCCCTCAGAGACTGAAAGTATTACTTTACTGAAAAGAGACAAGAAATATTTCATCTGTCATCAGTGTCTGAGTAGTTTCACACGACAAGAAACCCTTCAGGAACACATGAACATCCACACTGGTGAGAAACTGTATGAATGTGATCAATGTGACAAAACATTTTTGTGTGCTTCAGCCCTGAAGAGCCACCTGAAAGTTCATTCACAGGAGAAACCACATTTATGTTCTTTGTGTGGAAAGAGTTTTAAATACAAACAAAGCCTTGAGATTCACACGAGGGTCCACACTGGAGAGAAACCGTTCACATGTGATCAGTGTGGGAAGAGTTTTGCACAATCATCAAACCTTCAGGAACACATGAACATCCACACTGGAGAGAAACCATACGAATGTGATCAATGTGGCAGAATATTTTCGAGGGCTTCAGGCCTGAAGAGCCACATGTTAGTTCATTCACAGGAGAAACCACATTCATGTTCTTTGTGTGGAAAAAGATTTTCACGTCTGCAGAATTTAAAAGCACATCAGAAAACACATACTGGTGAAAAAGCTCATAAGTGCTTTGAGTGTGGGAAGAGTTTTATTACCGCTATACGTTTGAAACAACACTGGAGGATTCACACTGGAGAGAAACCTTACAAGTGTTCACACTGCGACAAGAGATTCCGTCGGTCTGAACATGTGAAAACGCACGAGAGGATCCACACTGGAGAGAAACCGTTTCACTGCACTCCATGTGGGAAGAGTTTCACTCAATTATCTTCTCTACGCAGTCATATAAAATACAATCACAGCAAGTAGATCATCTTCAGACCCAGCACTTTCAGGCCTAATGCTGTGTCCTCACCAAATGTGACAATTATACAGTCAAGCTATAAAATCTCTTCAAAATCTGTCCTAACCAGCCACAGCGAGCGGCAGGACAAAGAAACGTCTTCTAAATTTGTCACAGTGAATAAAGTTCATCTTAAAGACCAGCAGTTTCAACTGTGAGATAATTATTCTTGTACAGGTGAAACTCCAAAAATTTGAATATCATGCAAAAGTTCATGTATTTCAGTAAGTAAAATTAAAAGATGAAACTAATATATTAAGTATATATAACTATATACATATGCATGATTATACTTTTCAGAGGGCCGACATTTCTGTATTTAAAATCCTTTTTTTCTGGGATTTCATCCAATCTAATTTTCTGAGATTTTGAATTTGGGGTTTTCATAAGCTGTAAGCCATAATCATCAAAATTATAACTTCTGTGCGATATTCAAATTTTTCAAGTTTCACCTGTATGTTATTTTGCTTCATGGTATAAATAAATAACATTATACTTTATTATGAGTTAAATGTCATGTCAAATGTTTATAATGCTTTTTTATCGTAGTTTGTTTATACTTTTATAAAAAAAAATAGTTTTTTTGTTTTGTTTACAGGTTCAAACTGTTCTTGTTATTTTTCTTTTTGTTGTAGAGAGATTTGTCACATTTGTTTACACTTTGTATTTTACAAGTTAACTTTCATCGTTCATATTTCTGTCTACTTATTCTTCTTGGATCAAGAATAGATAATTGCATAATTTTAGTTATATTTAAGCCATCAACATATCGTAATTGCTTTGGGCTTTAAATTGCTCGATAAAGCTTTTAAATGTCTAATATAATTGTCTGTCTACACTCTGTAACCGTTTTTATTTTTGTTTGATGTTTTATAGATTTTTTTTTTATATATATATATATATATATACAGTATTTGGCGGGTTTTTGATAAATACCGTTAACCTCGACCCGCTGTGATGACGACATCACCAGCGCGCGCTCCTTCAGTCAGTGGTGTCGAGTCTTCTGAGGTAAAAAGTTCACGCGGGCCCGTGTTATTGTAAAATACTCTTTAGGCATTTTAAAGAACATTTTTCGCGATCATTTCTGAATGGTTTCCATCGTGTTTGGCGCTATTCGTGTACACTTAAGAAAGAAGATATCAGTTTCACAAACAAAACGGTAAGATTTTAGCGAATTGGTTTGGTGCCATTAATGGAGTTATTAGGAAATAGAACAAAATGTTTGATAAAGATGGGTGTCATTAGTGTATGACTTTATATAACTGCTATGTTTCTGTATCATTTGAGAAATAATAATCACTGTTTCTTGAGGTAAGGGACAAAACATTTTAGAATTTATTTTCTAATATTTAATAATACATTAATTATAGATTGATATATTTTTAGACAAAGACCTCAGCTAATAAACCATGAACGTGAAGAGGTTTTTCTGAAAAAGTTTTTTTTTCTTTCTAAAAATGTACATTTATTCACTTAATCTGTGTCAACTCTGTCAGATGCATTAAAAAGCATGATATTTTAATTTGATCCATCCAACAACAGTATAAAGTCCTCAATTATGTAATACTGGTGTTCAGTAAAAAAAAAAAAACATTTTCTTCTTTGTTTAGGTTTATTAAGAAAAAAACAGCTCCTAAATTACTTAGCCTAAGTCTCTAACTTGCTTTTTATTATTAAATACATAACCAATGTTCTTAGGTAAATCCGACATATTACAGTTCAGTTGATGTTTTAATATTTAATTAAACGCATTAAGTGAAAGAAATAAAATATCTTCTTTCAAAATTATTAGAAACCTTCATCTGACAGCGTTTAATACTGACGGAGTTGACAAAGGTCCGACTGAAGGTTATAACTGATTGACAAAACAACAAATTTAGACAACTAGCCTAACTAATTTTTTAACTAATATGCACAACAATCCTTCCAGTGGTTTGTTTTTATCCTTTTAGCAACGTCTCATCCTGGGTCTCCAGTAGCTCACAAAATACATTAATTAATTAATTGTAAGTAATTTGTAAACCTTTTAAATTACATGTATTTTCCAAACATAGTTAAACATTATTTAAAATAATAGTAACGAAATTATTTAAAACTAAAAGCAATGAATGTCCTGAGTATCCAGACTTCCTTTAGATGTAACTTTAATTAGTTTTATTTTGATGAATTTCTTTATTTATTTTTTTACATGTTTTTGTGCCTTATCGCAAGAATCAGTGTAATATTAGGGCACTTGCTTTCGGCATATATTCTGAAACAATCTGTTTCTAGCAGAAAATACTGCTGATCCTGTTCTCCTGCTGATCCTGAATGGCTTGTTGGATGAGTGTTGATAGTCTATGGATCATCACTATTATCAGAGCAGCTGAAAAGCCTCTTTATTTCATGTTAATAGATCCTGTTTTCACCTCATTCATTATGCTGATGTCTTCAGATCTGTAAATTGCCACATTAATAAATACTTAAAAATGTGTGAATTATTATAAAAATATAAACTCAGTAAGTGATTTCTTCTCGATTTTGTCAGATCTGCCCCTCCTCGATCAGTGAAGCTACTCCTCCTCCTCCAGTGAAGCCCCTCCTCCTCCAGTAAAGCCCCTCCTCCTTCAGTGAAGCCCCTCCTCCATCGGTGAAGCCCCTTCTCCATCAGTGAAGCCCCTCCTCCTTCAGTGAAGCTCATCCTCCTTCAGTGAAGCCCCTCCTCCTTCAGTGAAGCTCCTCCTCCTCCAGTAAAGCCCCTCCTCCTTCAGTGAAGCCACTCCTCCTTCAGTGAAGCCCCTCCCCCTTTAGTGAAGCCCCTCCTCCTTCAGTTCAGTGAAGCTCCTCCTCCTTCAGTGAAGCTCCTCCTCCTTCAGTGAAGCTCCTCCTCCAGTGGAGCTCCTCCTCCTTCAGTGAATCCCCTCCTCGATCAGTGAAGCTCCTCCTCCTTCAGTGGAGCTCCTCCTCCTCCAGTGAAGCTCCTCCTCCAGTGAAGCCCCTCCTCCTTCAGTGAAGCCCCTCCTCCTCCAGTGAAGCCCCTCCTCCTTCAGTGAAGGTCCTCCCACTGCAATTCACCAATAAATGCTGGAATATTCCCATCAGCTACAAGTGAAAGCATCAAACCATCAGGAAGAGCTGAAATCTACAAAGACAGAGTTTATTGAAGGACAGTGAGAAGATGAGAGATCCAGAACACTGCAGAATGAAACACTGAAGAACAAAGAGGTTGGTGTTTATTCCTGATTCTTCATTAAAGTAAGTGTTGCCACTAGAAGTCGCTTATTCAAAACACAGGCTTAGCTTGATGACGCTGTGAGTGAGTCAAACAAGTGTGGAAAAGGTTCAGGGAACGGGATTCAGCAGAACAGTGAACGGCGAACAGTAGATAGATACACCACGTCAGTGTTTCTCAACTGATGGATGCAAGACCGTTTCAGTGAGTCGTATAGTGTGCAGTCAAACAAACAACAACAAACGTTATTCTCTGGTTTTCTGATGCCTCTTTAATTTTGGAAGACGCGTGTGAAAGCTAGTGACTCTTATGTCTGATGCTGAGAGAAACGCGTTTTCCTGATTAGCATCTAGCATAACAGGAAAATAATGAAACCAAGATTGTTTTGGCTGCACAGCAGCTCTAGAAGAAAGTCATTGTCCAGTTTCCAATTCATTTCCGATGTAAAAATCATTAAGTTAGGGGCCGTTTACACAACACCGTTTTCAACTGAAAACAGAAAACTTGTTTTCTTTAGATCCCGCCTTCTCGCACACCAACAGTGGTCATGTGGTTAACGCAAACATTGGTCAAACTCCATCTCAATCTTTCCCCTCAGCACCACGAGAGCACAAGAGACAGAGCAGCACTTGCTTGTCTACAGTGGCACATGGCTCATGAACAACTGGGGGGAAAAAAGCCGAAATGTAAATATTACAGATGATTTACGGTGAAATTTCCTGTGTTTTCTTCTCGGACGGGATACGTGTAAAGGAGAAGCCATGACCTGCAAAGCTGGCACGTATATGTCATTGTTCTTTCTCTCCTCTTTTCCTTCCTGTCCTCTAAAATATGGTCACCCTAGATCAGTGATGACGGTAACGCGTTACTCTAATCTGACCACTTTTTTCAGTCACAAGTAATCTAACGCGTTACTATTTCCAAACCAGTAATCAGATTAAAGTTACTTATCCAAGTCACTGTCCGTTACTTTTTTTTGTCATTTTCCTTAGTTAAAATTAGGGCTGTAATGATATGCGATATGAAACTGAAATCGTGACACTCAGATCCGCGAACCCTTCCACGCCTTCCAACTCCCAGAGTTATCCTTCCCGTCCAGATCCAATGCTACCACATCTTTAAATTACTATTAGTATTATTTTAAGTTAACATTATAAAATATGTAGACCTACACCACAAAAGTTGAGGATAAATTCTTTATTAAATCTCGAATACAATTTTTAGTTTTTAAAATCTGTAATTTTAGTTAAGTATGTTTTGTTTGAAGTATTGTAATTCGCTACATTTTAAATCTTATCCTTTACTTAGTAAAAAAAATTATATAAAAAATAAATAAAATTCTTTGGGTGAAAACATTGCGCTCTGGAAACTACAGCACCATTGATTGATTGAAGGGCGGGAGAACAGAAGCGCTAAAATCACCAAAAAAAAAAATGGAGAAGGTGATGGACAAGACAGACGCCAGTGATGCAGACCCAGCTGAAAGCACACACACACACACGCACACACGCACGCACGCACGCACGCACGCACGCACGCACGCACGCACGCACACACACACACACACGTGAAGCCCTGGCCAGTATGGGAATACTTGGATATAGAAAAAATGGAATTTACAGTATAATGCAGATGTCACGTAAAAACACACAAACTGGTAGATGGATGGATGAATAAATCGAAAGTAAAGCTGTAGAATAAATCAAATCGCGACATGGTCTGTAAATATTAAAGCACAAAAGACTGCTATGTGAATATATAATCTGCTTGTTCTGCGTGTCTCTGTGTGAATGAGCTGTGCTGTTTCGTCTACTACATAATCAAGTACTCTTGATGCTCATGGTGTTTTCAGCGTCTCACAAACAATATGAGGACATGAATATATGAACATTTCCAGAGCTGCTCTGAGAGAACGCCTAATGAGCATTTTCATTTTATTTGTGAAAAACCATTGTCAAATACACTCTGTAACAGGACTTCACAACCCGTCACAATAAAAGTTTGGTTTAACTAGAAGAAATTATGACAAATAGCCTATATTACTATTGTAGACACAGTGTGGGAAGAGTTTCACACAAGGAACCCTTAAGACACACATGAACATCCACACCGGAGAGAAACTGCATGAATGTGATCAATGTGGTAAAACATTTTTGTGGGCTTCAGGCCTGAAGAGCCACATGTTAGTTCATTCACAGGAGAAACCACATTCATGTTCTTTGTGTGGAAAGAGTTTTTCACTTCTGCACAATTTAAAAGAACATCAGAAAACACATACTGGTGAAAGAGATCAAATGTGCTTTGAGTGTGGGAAGACTTTTATTAGAGCTGAACATTTGAAACGGCACCAGAGAATTCACACTGGAGAGAAACCTTACAAGTGTTCACACTGGTGTAAGAGATTCAATCGGTCAGCACATCTGAAACAACACATGAAAATCCACTCTGGAAAGAAGCTGAGCAAATGACATCAAAGCGTTTTTATATCTGTACATCAGAAAATACTGGTGTAAGAGATTGTGTGTTCTTTGATTGTTAAACGTCTGTCCATTTGCTATTATTGCTTGATTTTATCAATAAAGTTTTCTCACTTTTAGGTTCAAGAGTCTCTTCATGTTTTATTACAGTTATTAAGTTGAGCTGGAGGAATACAGACTTCATTAATATTTGAATCAATTACTAAAACATAATTCTAAACATCATTTGTAAATGTTTACATTATAATTGAGCTCATTTTTATTCTACAAAAATAATATTTGTATTAATTATTACCCATTTTTTTTCTACTTCCAAGGATAAAACAAACTTGAAAAAAATATATATTTTGTATGTTTTATCTATGTCATACTATATTATCAGTGTTCAAGTAAGACCAAAAAATGAACTTGGTGTTTTTTCCCCCATTAAAACTAGAGTACTAGAAACCTTCTTCTACAAATATTCGATGTTCAGCATCTCAGCTCTGTTGACTGGAGCAATAGTCTTAAAGTTCTTGACTCATGAGTAGAGACATACAACAAATGCAAAATTTACTTATTCTTTGTTGTTTGGTACACCTGATTTACTGAGTTCACCTGGTTATTTTTTTGTTGTTGTTATCTTACGCAGTGTTAGTTAACTAAGTGACAGACCGCAGTAAAGATAGCTTGCGTTTGATATTTAGATTTATTTTGGGTATAAATCCACAGTGCACTGTGGGGTGAGGGCTCATAATGACTCTTAATTTTACAATGCATATTGTTCCAAAAGTTGGACACTTAGCAACTTTTTATTGTCTGTCGATTCTACTTGTGATAATAAATTATCAATTCATAATTTTGGGTAACCCTGAAAGCCATTAATTATTATGACTGCTTATTGGTCTTTCCATGTTTTACATTTATTTAAATAAAACCTTTAAATAAATTGAACTGTCTAATAGGCCTAAATTATATTGCACCCTACACATGACTGAGATTTAATTGTTGTTTAGATTCACTTTTAGCTTTATTTCAGTGTATGTTATAAATGCTATTTTTTGTATGAATACCGGTAGTTAGCTTTCTTTTACTGTCTATGGTAGTTAGCAATATTTTGGCGCGTTTATAACTCGTCACCGCGCTGACGTCATCAGTAGTTTCCTTCCTCGTTCACCGCGTTTGTTGTGTCTTCTGAGGTGAGTTCTGCAGTTCAGATATTTCGCGTATTTACACATCTATAAAATACACTTTACACAGTGTGTTTCAGCAACATTTACAGGGTTATTTCTGAACTGTTTTAATCGGATAAATCGCCAAATGTGCGTCTTTTCTGGCGTCTGTAGACTGATTTACTTCAGCACAAAACGAACATCTGAGGAAAATGTTGAAAACAAACATGAACGATTTTGTCATAGGTTTCATTTTTAGAGTGATAATGTTAGTGATAATGTTAGTGTTATGTGTGTGATCTCAAACTTTAAGTTTTGATCTGTGAGGGAATTTAATGGGGAAAGAAACATTTATCGCTCTCTTGGTCTTTAATGTGGCAAAACATTAATGATGGACACAATGAGTTATGTACGGTTAATGACAGGAATCAGAAAAAACGAACTCTAAAAATGGGTATCATATTGTTGTAGTTTGTATGTTCGTGTCAGATATGGAAAGTAATACTATAAGCTTTTAAATATATAGATGATTTATTATTATTTAAGGGTATATAATGACTCCACCTGAGTGGTCATTTTCCCACAGACACCCACAATTACTACAGAATAAGTATAATGCAGCATTATAATGTTTTTTAGCGGAATTATTTTCTTATTGCTCAGGTCAGTTGACAAATAAATCCTGTAATATTCCCATAAGAATACAATTTGTACTAATGCCTCATTTGTAGAAATTAGTTTATAAAAATGCATTTAAAATTAGGATTTTTATATTCATTTCAGGCCCGATGGAGGAAAATGAGGAGATTGGAGAGGAGAAATATCATGTCAAAACTGAAGAAAAAAGTCCGTCAGAGACTGAAAGTATTTCTCTACTGAACAGAGACAAGAAATATTTCATCTGCCATCAGTGTCTGAGTAGTTTCACACGACAAGAAACCCTTCAGGAACACATGAAAATCCACAATGGGAGACTCTGGGAAAGTGAGAAACTGTATGAATGTGATCAATGTGACAAAACATATTTGTGTGCTTCAGCCCTAAAGAGCCACCTGAAAGTTCATTCACAGGAGAAACCACATTTATGTTCTTTGTGTGGAAAGAGTTTTAAATACAAACAAAGCCTTGAGATTCACACGAGGGTCCACACTGGAGAGAAACCGTTCACATGTGATCAGTGTGGGAAGAGTTTTACACAATCATCAAACCTTCAGGAACACATGAACATCCACACTGGAGAGAAACCATACGAATGTGATCAATGTGGCAGAATATTTTCGAGGGCTACAGGCCTATCGAGCCATATGTTAGTTCATTCACAGGAGAAACCACATCCATGTTCTTTGTGTGGAAAAAGATTTTCACGTATGCAGAATTTAAAAGCACATCAGAAAACACATACTGGTGAAAAAGCTCATAAGTGCTTTGAGTGTGGGAAGAGTTTTATTACCGCTATACGTTTGAAACAACACTGGAGGATTCACACTGGAGAGAAACCTTACAAGTGTTCACACTGCGACAAGAGATTCCGTCGGTCTGAACATGTGAAAACGCACGAGAGGATCCACACTGGAGAGAAACCGTTTCACTGCACTCCATGTGGGAAGAGTTTCACTCAATTATCTTCTCTACGCAGTCATATAAAATACAATCACAGCAAGTAGATCATCTTCAGATCCTGCATTTTCAGGCCTAATGCTGTGTCCTCACCAAATGTGACAATTATATAGTCAAGCAATGAAATCTCTTCAAAATCTGTCCTAACCAGCCACAGCGAGCGGCAGGACAAAGAAACGTCTTCTAAATTTGTCACAGTGAATAAATTTCATCTTAAAGACCAGCAGTTTCAACTGTGAGATAATTATTCTTGTACAGGTGAAACTCGAATAATTAGAATATTGTGCAAAAGTTCATGTATTTCAATAATTCAAATTAAAAGGTGAAACTAATATATTTAGTATATATAAAAATGCATGATTATACTTTTCAGAGGGCCGACATTTCTGTATTTAAAATCCTTTTTTCTGGGATTTCATCCAATCTAATTTTCTGAGATTTTGAATTTGGGGTTTTCATAAGCTGTAAGCCATAATCATCAAAATTATAACTTCTGTGCGATATTCTAATTTTTTGAGTTTCACCTGTATGTAATTTTCTTCATGGTATAAATAAATATAATTACACTTTATTTTGAGTTAAATGTTATGTAAATTGTTTATGATGCATTTTTATCGTACTTTGTTTATACTTTCATGAAAGAAAATATACGTTTTTTTTTGTTTTCACAGTTCAAATTGTTCTTGTTATTTTTCTTACTTTTGTAGAGAGATCTGTCACATTTGTTTGCACTTTGTATTTTACAAGTTAATTTGCATCGTTCATATTTCTGTCTACTTATTCTTCTTGGATCAAGAATAAATAATTGCATAATTTTAGTTATATTTAAGCCATTAAAATATCGTTATTTCTTTGGGCTTTAATTCCTCGATAAAGCTTTTAAATGTCTATTATATTTCAACCCACTCATGACTGTGATTGAATGGACAGCTGTCTACTCTGTAAGCGTTTTTATTTTTGTTTGATAGGTTTTATTGATGTTTTGATTTTGTATACAGTATTTGGCGGTTTTTGATAAATGACGTTAATTTCGACCCGCGGTGATGACGACATACCAGCGCGCGCCCCTTCAGTCAGTGGTGTCGAGTCTTCTGAGGTAAACAGTTCACGCTGGCCCGTGTTATTCATCCCTTCCCATGTTCAAAATGCACCTTAAAACATTTCTTTTGACGAAGTCTTTTGACCCTTAATTCCCCCCCCCAGCCGCCCCCCACACACACTTTTGTTAAGCGACCTTGGGTACCATGAAAGGCGCTATATAAGTCCAAGTTATTATTATTATTATTGTAAAATACACTTTTAAAGAACATTTTATGCGATCATTTCTGAATGGTTTCCATCGTGTTCGGCGCTATTCGTGTACTTAAGAATATATCAGTTTCACATACAAAACGGTAAGATTTGTATCCATGAATGGAGTTATTAGGAAATAGAACAAAATGTTTGATAAAGATGGGTGTCATGTATGACTTTATATAACGGCTATTTTTCACCCTAGACATGACTGAGATTAAACTATCGTTCACATTAAATTTTAGTGTATGTTATAATGCTATTTTTGTATGAACAGTTAGCAATATTTTGGCGCGTTTATCTCGTCACGCGCTGACGTCATCAGTGGTTTCCTTCCTCGTTCAGCGCGTTTGTTGTGTTTTCTGAGGTGAGTTCTGCAGTTCAGATATTTCGCGTGTTTACACACCCATAAAATACACTTTACACAGTGTGTTTCAGCAACATTTACAAGGTTATTTCTGAATTGTTTTCATCGGATAAAGCGCCAAATCTGCGTCTTTTCTGGAGTCTGTAGACTGATTTACTTCAGCACAAAACGAACATCTGAGGAAAATGTAGAAATCAAACACGATTTTGTCAGGTTTCATTTTTAGAGTGATAATGTTAGTGTTATGTATGTGATCTTAAAGTTTAAGTTTTGATCTGTGAGGGAATTTCATGGGGATATAAACATTTATCGCTGTCTTGGTCTTTAATTAAAATTAATGATGGACACAATCAGTTATGTACGGTTAATGACAGGAATCAGAAAAAAACACTAAAAATGGGTATCATGTTGTATAGTTTTTATGTTCATGTCAGATGTGGAAAGTAATACTATAATCTTTTAAATATATAGATGATTTATTATTATTTAAGGGTATATAATGACTCCACCTGAGTGGTCTTTTTCCCACAGACACCCACAATTACTACAGAATAAGTATAATGCAGCTTCCTTTGTTTTTTAACGGAATTATCATTCTTTTCCTAATGCTCACATCAGTTCACAAACAAAATCTGGAATATTCCCATAAGCATACAATATACCTCATTTGTAGAAATTGTTTTATAAAAATGCATTAAAATTTGGATTTTTATTTTCATTTCAGGCCCGATGGAGGAAAATGAGGAGATTGAAGAGGAGAAACATCATGTCAAAACTGAAGAAAAAACTCCCTCACAGACTGAAAGTATTTCTTCACTGAAAAGAAGAGACAAGAAATATTTCATCTGCCATCAGTGTGGTAAGAGTTTTACACAACAAGGAAGCCTTAAAAATCACATGAACATCCACACTGGAGAGAAACTGCATGAATGTGATCAATGTGGTAAAACATTTTTGTGGGCTTCAGCCCTAAAGAGCCACCTGAAAGTTCATTCACAGGAGAAACCACATTCATGTTCTTTGTGTGGAAAGAGTTTAAAATACAAACAGAGTCTTGAGCTTCACATGAGGATCCACACTGGAGAGAAACCGTTCACATGTGATCAGTGTGGGAAGAGTTTTAGACAATCATCAAACCTTCAGGAACACATGAACATCCACACTGGAGAAAAGTTGCATGAATGTGATCAATGTGGCAGAATATTTTCGAGGGCCTCAGGCCTGAAGAGCCACATGTTAGTTCATTCACAGGAGAAACCACATTCATGTTCTTTGTGTGGAAAGAGTTTTTCACATCTGCACAATTTAAAACTTCATCAGAAAACACATACTGGTGAAAAAGCTCATAAGTGCTTTGAGTGTGGGAAGAGTTTTATTACAACTGAACGTTTGAAACTACACTGGAGGAGTCACACTGGAGAGAAACCTTACAAGTGTTCACACTGCGACAAGAGATTCCGTCGGTCTGGACATGTGAAAACACACGAGAGGATCCACACTGGAGAGAAACCGTTTCACTGCACTCCATGTGGGAAGAGTTTCACTCAATTATCTTCTCTACGCAGTCATATAAAATACAATCACAGCAAGTAAATCTTCATCTTCAGATACAACTCTTTGAAGTCTGATGCTGCCTCCTCACCAAATGTGACACAATAATACCATTGAGCAATAAGATCTCTTCAGTATAAATCTGCCCTAACCAGCCAACGTGACCAGAAAAAGAAACATCATCTAAATTTGTCACAATGAATAAAGTTCATCTTCAAGACCAGCGGTGTCAACTGTGAGATACACAAGATGGAGTTCCTCCCTAAAGAACATCTAGACTTTTTATTCTTTAATGTAATTTTGCTTTGTGGTATAAATAAATATCATTATACTTTATTAGTTAAATATGATGCGTATATATCACTTGTAGTTTGTTTGTACTTTTATGAAGGAAAATAATATTTTTACAGGTTCAAACTGTTTTATTTGTTGTTTTTCTTTAATTTTGTAGATCCATCTAATTTAATTACATTTTGTATTAGCTCCACCAGTTAACTTTTATTTTCCATTTATCTATTGTCTACTTATTCTTGCATCAAGTATAGATAATTTAATAATTTTAGCTACATTTACAAGTCATTAAAATATTTTGTGATTGCTTTGGGCTTTAAATTTCTCGATAAAGCTTTTAAATCCCTATAACATCTTTCACCCCACATGACAGATTGGATGAGACGGCTGTCTGCCTACATCAGTAACGGTTTTACTCTTATTTTTGTTTATATATATATATATATATATATATATATATATATATATATATATATATATATATATATTAGATGTTTTATACAGTTTTTGGTGCGATTTAAT
This sequence comes from Meda fulgida, assembly GCA_030578275.1. Taxonomy (NCBI): domain Eukaryota; kingdom Metazoa; phylum Chordata; class Actinopteri; order Cypriniformes; family Leuciscidae; genus Meda; species Meda fulgida. The sequence continues at coordinate 1,709,826 of CM060637.1, forward strand.
AATCTACCGTTGATCTCGTCTCGCGGTGATGACGTCAATTCGCGCGCACCCTTCATTAGATTCTTCTGAGGTAAACAGTTCATGCTATCAATCAAGTAATTGTTAAATACTTTTTACACTATTTAAATATAATTTTACGCGGTCATTTCTGAATGGCTTCTATCATGTTCAGCGCCCTTCGTGTGTCTGCTAACTAGTTAAACACTTAAAGAAAAAGATGTATGTTTCTCGCATAGAAAACGGTAAAGATGCTAGCGAACGGCTTTGTTATGAATGTAGTTATTAGGATTTAAACCTATATTTAGATTCATATCGGCGAATTACAATGTTTGAAAAAGATGGCTTTCATTCGTGAGTCTTTATATTCCTGCAATTTTACTGTATAATCTGAGAAATAATTTTTAAATATAAGCGCACAGGCTTTCAGCATACATTTTGACTGAAACAATCTGTTTATTGCAGCAAATACTTATATAATAAATTGAGATGATCTGCTGCTGATCCTGAATGGCTTGTTGAATGAGTGTTGATAGTCTATGGATCATCACTATTATCAGAGCAGCTGAAAAGCCTCTTTATTTCATGTCAATAGATCCTGTTTTCACCTCATTCATTATGCTGATGTCTTCAGATCTGTAAATTGCCACATTAAGCTCATTTTATTGTCAACAGACTTGAACAATCGACACGATCAGATATTGTGACATCTACTAGGAATAGGTAAGTTTAATTTATTTCATTAATTAGTTTTAAACTATGTTCCATGGTAGTTAAGCCTTAATTGGTGGTCTTTTGTTTCTTTAACATTTGTTTCTTTTTTCTTTTTTTTAAATTCTTATTTATATTTGGTATCTGTTCATTGTTGTACTTAATTTTTTCTATACTTATTTGCCAATATGTTAATGAAAGGTAAGATCCTAGGAATAAAGTATGTGGATAAAATGTCTTAAAAATAAAGAGGTATGATTTGTGAATTCATAAAAACACTTTCCCCTGGTTTCACAGAAATAGTATAAGCCTAGTTCTAGACTAAAATGCATTATGAGCTATTTTAACTGAAAGCAACTTAAACTGACATCTTAAAATAAGTCAGTGCCTTTGTTTTGTCTCATGATACACATCAATAATGTTTTTTCCTTTTCTAAGGCATGTTTTTAAAGGGCCTTTACAAACACCTACACTTGCCGTCTTTGCACTTGACCACTTGTCTGCCTCGATCTAGGTATTTCCTGTATTTGGCCCAAGTGTTCAAGTAGGCGTGAAGACTGTGTGTAGACCTTTTGATTACCCGATGGGACACACTTATAGTGATACAAAATTGCAAGTGTTTACAGAGCTTTATTTTGATTTTCAATTCTTTGCATTTTAAAACAAACAAGTGTCTGGTTAGTAGTCCCTATGTAACAGAAGACACCATTTAAAATTATGGTGCTTCTAATTAAGTAGTTGCAAATGTACAAAATACATATAACCTACTCATCTTTGCACCAATATAATGAGTTTAACTATTTTTTTTCTAGCAAATTACATGTAATATCGAATTAATTTAAGTGGAAAGTTTTCCTCGTCATCTTGTGATTTCGGGGCCCGCACCTAACGCATGATGGGATACGCTTAGCCTCGAATACCTCTCCGATGTGGTATTCAAGATAGTGTGCATTTAGTGTGTGTTCAGGGCACTGTGCGTTTTGTCACAATATATTGAAATACAAAAATGCAACAATATGCATCGTGGATAGTGACAATCTGTCTCACCTAAAATGAAAATTACTGTCTGAGAAAAAATTAGTTTACAGATTTTTAGTGTCAGTACTAAATTAAACCACTATATAATGTTGAGTGTAATAATGCAATGGGGGAATATTTTTCAGTCCTGATAATGCCAAATGTACTGTTACCAATAAAATTGCAAGCATATTCATCTAAAATAATTCTGTATTTTCAGCTTCAGAATCATGAATATTTTTTTATTCTGGTGTCTCTATTGTCCTGTGCTTTGGGTTTCCAGCACCAAGTCCAAACCTTTTCATTTCCACTCCCAATGGAATACCAAATTTAGCATTTTATTCAACAGTAAATTTTTTGTTAACCTTTTAGCATATGTCTTGCAGTATCGCAATAATATCATATCGTGAGTTCAGTGTTGTGATATATTGAATCCTAACATAAGGGTATCGTTACACCTCTAGCCCAAAAGCTACTTAAATGAACAATTGAACAAAGGCCTATTCCTGGCTTAATCTAAGCCCTGTCTGTGAAACCTTTGAGATTAATTTACTTAAAAGTTACTTTATTAGACAGATAGATGAATATAAATACTTAAAATGTGTGAATTACTATAAAAACAAACTCAGTAAGTGATTTCTTCTTGATTTTGTCAGATCTGCCCCTCCTCCTTCAGTGAAGCCCCTCCTCCTCCAGTGAAGCTCCTCCTCCTCCAGTGAAGCTCCTCCCACTGCAATTCACCAATAAATGCTGGAATATTCCCATCAGCTACAAGTGAAAGCATCAAACCATCAGGAAGAGCTGAAATCTGCAAAGACAGAGTTTATTGACGGACAGTGAGAACATGAGAGATCCAGAACACTGCAGAATGAAACACACTGAAGAACAAAGAGGTTGTTGTTTATTCCTGATTCTTTTATTAAAGGCACAGTATGTAAGTTTCGCCACTAGAAGCCGCTAATGAGCGTGGAATCATTGGAGGTGTCGTCTTCACCTACACAGCCGATGAAAAACAATCCGACGGGACTCAGGCAGAAATCCTGTTAATGAGCTAATGTATTAAAGTGTTATTAACATTACGGGCCGAGAGCCGAGGCAGCTGAAGTGACTGCTAATCAGAGACACCTGCGCGACACACCGGGCCTTGGTTCCCTTTACAACAACAGAGGTTTTATTATGCTTATATACCGCTGCTTTTGTTCATGCATATGTTGGGTAATGCAGCGATACTCTGTGCATTCGCTCGGTGGCTCCTATGAGACACTTGTTTCACAGTGCTATAAGCTAGATCAATATTAGAGGATCATTTTAATAAAAGGAGGATGACTTGTGTTGCTAAATGTCACGCAATTATTTTAAAACATTGTATGATGGAGAAAATGCTGTATTAGCATAACCGGAAAGAGCTTTATCTGTTGTAAAACTATGTTTAGTCACTTGACAATAGAGGCTTTCGCATCGGAGGAACCTTTTCATCGTTCCTAGAACTATTGGCGTGTTCGCACTATTTTAGTTCTAGGAACTCCTTTTGAGGAACTAATTTACTGCTACTCCAGAGTCGGCCTAAACCAGCGCTAGAGGAACTACAGTGACTGTAGTGTTCGCTGATTGGCCGAATGCACTGAAACACCAGCACGCCATTTTAAAAAAGGTTGTGCTAACAGATTATAGCCTAAATATTTACTCCAGAAACTAACTCCACGAACATGTAAAACAGAGATAGATGAAGCTCTTAATCTTTACGCTGAGGAGAAAATCCAACACAACTTTGAGGAGATCAAGAGAAACATGATCATGTATTTCTGCTCAACAACAATGAACATCAACACACGCATACGCTAATAACTTTATTACTGTCTACTTTATATGTATAACCGTTCTATTTAATAACGTATTAGACAGGACTGTTAATCGTAAACTAATGAACATGGAGAATGTGAGCACTGTGAGTGAATATAAAAATAAAAGATTGCAGATTTCTGTTGACACAAGTCAACAAATAACACTGTTTTAGTGTTTTTAGGATATTTTAATCTAAAAATCATTCATATTGTGCCTTTTAATGAGGCTGAAGAACATTAAAGTTATAAAGCAGATCATTAGATTTAGTATTTATAGTAGGAAAAAAACCTTACAAAACAGTTTAATCGTTAAATATTATCGGGGAATAAATATTTTGTCCACATTTTACTTGTTTTTTTACTCAAACTTTAAACACACCAAATTAAACAATATTGAGAATGGCAGACCAATCAATCAACCTGTTTTATAGACCTTATGGCTACATAAGGTCCTTTTCAGCGCTGCGCTAGTGGTCTTTTGTCTTCCGGTCTCTATTTTCACAGCAATCTTAAGTTTTTATGAATGAACGGCTCATTTTAAAATCTTCCCGGTCTACTGACATTTGTTAAGACATCTAATTTAAACATTAGAATCCTCATGATAACTTTCGTTAACTTTACATCAAGTAAATCCACTTCAAAAGCGATGCCATAGATATACACAGAGCGACCGCAAAAACGGAAGTTCAAAGACAATATTCTAAAGATGCTGTGCCCTTGTTTCTCTGGTGCATAATGTCTATAGTTTCTGATAAACTTCCGATAAAGTTATTTCTCTTATAACTTTGGTAACGGGGTTGATGAATGCTCTCAACATTACAATGGATTGAGATTATTTTCCCATCATACTCTTGAAAGAGATCAAATGATGTCACTTCCTGGGTGTCGCAATTTTAAGAAATGCTTTGTTTGTTAAAAAGGAAGGGAATTGTTTTGTAGCCGTGTTGAGTGAAAAATGTTGGGCAGCTAATTCAGTTAATTTAACATTGACTCGTAATTAGAACATTTGCATTAAAATAAATTAAATATCCATCTGAGACAGTCAGAACTGTAGCACTATTAGATTTGTTTTTTAATTTTAATATTATGTTAGATAATTGTTGAGTTAGTTAAATAATTAATAGATCTCACTACAGAAACATGGGGTTTGTGCCTATTAAGTTTTAAAAGCAATAACTGGAAGATCAATGTATTTTGTTCATGGAACGAGATTGATAAAAATGCATCAAAATTGTCATGATTTAATGTAGAAGGATTTATTAAAATGTAACTTTCTTCCTTTCATTTCAGGCCTGATGCTGGAGAATGAGGAGAGTGAAGAGGAGAAAAATCATGTCAAAACTGGAGCTAAAACTCACTCACAGACTGAAAGTGTTTCTTTACTGAAAAGAAGAGACAAGAAATGTTACACCTGCCGTCAGTGTGGAAAGAGTTTCACATGGAAACCGAGTCTCGAGATTCACATGAGGATCCACACTGGAGAGAAACCGTTCTCATGTGATCAGTGTGGGATGAGTTTCACACAACAGGGAACCCTTAAGGAACACATTAAAATCCACACTGGAGAGAAACTGCATCAATGTGACCAATGTGGCAAAACATTTTTGAGGGCTACAGGCCTGAAGATCCACCTGACAATTCATTCACAGGAGAAACCACATTCATGTTCTTTGTGTGGAAAGAGTTTTTCACTTCTGCACTGTTTAAAACTACATCAGAAAACACATACTGGTGAAAAAACTTATGTGTGCTTTGAGTGTGGGAAGAGTTTTGTTAGAGCTGGACATTTGAAACTACACCAGAGGATCCACACTGGAGAGAAACCTTACAAGTGTTCACACTGCGATAAGAGATTCAATCAGTCAGGAACCTTGAAATCACATGAGAGGATCCACACTGGAGAGAAACCGTATCACTGCACTGCATGTGGGAAGAGTTTCAGCCAATCATCTGCTCTACACAGTCATACAAAAAACAATCACAGTACGTAGATCATCTTCAGATCCAGCACTTTCAAGTGTGAAGCCGCATCCTCATCATAACACCTCTGAGCAAAAAGATCTCTTCAGAATGAGAGTGTTTACACAACTACAATGTAATAAAACGGAAACATTTTTTGTTTTTTTTCCGCAGACAAAAATGTTGTCAAAACGATTCTTCACTCTGATCCATGATGACTCAAAACACTGTTTTCTGCCAGGCCAGACCAGTAGATGGCGATGTCACTTTGTAAAAAGAAACACTATGCATCTATCCACATTATTCCTGCGCCCCATGACGCTTTACGCGAATTATGAGTGTAACTTCCGCTAAGCTGTAAACAAGCAGTGAAAGACTAGCTCTATGGACACAATAATATATATATATTAAACTGTGTACAATGACATTACATTATTCTACTCACCCTTCAACCATTGCACATTAAAATTACTTTTAGAAGTGTAAAAGCATCAACAAGGAACTTTCAACAGACCATGAATAACCCCAAAAGCGGACGGTTAAATATCACTGTGGTAAGCTGTATTATGTAACATAGGCTACTAAAAAAAGTTTTTTATTTACTTCAGCCTTGCGTGATACTATTTTACAGTGATTTCAGTTGACAGATAATAAATTGTGTATATATACCTGTGAAAACAAACTTGGAAAGAGACCTGATGATTTGGGGAGGAAAAAAAGAGAGATTCTTGGTGCATTCCAGTTAATTATGAATGGCATATAACGTAAATAAATCGGGAGAATAGACCACAGATGTGTAGTATATGTTGAGCTTTTTCATACTATTACAGCGGAATGCAAAAGGAAGATAATCATGAGGAAAAGAATGCAGTGACCGAAAAGAGCTCTTGCCATAGATATTCTTGTTATAACACGTCACGTTAAAATACCAAGTGTTACATTATTCTCATGTTATTCTTAAATAAAACATGAAATGATCGCTCATCCAGTCAAACTGACAGATAAGCTTTATTTGTAGGGAAACCTTATGATTTGAAATGATTCGTTTCAGTCTTTTTGAATGGAAGTTCCCCAAACCGGAAGTGTCACCCATAATTCAAAACGCAGTAAGCTCGTCAGAAATAAGGTGGATAGACTGAACACTTAATGCACATGATGTCACCAGTTTCACGATTATGTGTTTTTGTAGTTTACACGGAGGTGATAACGGTATTATTTAAAAAAAACGTTCACGTTTAAAAACAAAACAAAACGTTGGTTTCAGGTCCCCAAAACACTGTCATGTAAATGAACGGGCAAAGCGCATTAAAAGTTCTGGTCCCACTTTATATTAAGTGGCTTTAAGTATGATGTACTTACATTGAAAAATATGTACAATGTACTTATTGTGTTCATGTTGTATTGTAAACCACTTTAGCTGCTATTGAGATGTATAAGTACAACGTAAAAACATGATTTTATTTTATCAAATTATTAGTTTCAATGTAAGTACATAGTACTTAAAGCCACTTAATATAAAGTGGGACCAAAGTTTTGAGTTGAAACGGTGTCGTGTAAACGACCCCTAAATCTGTCCTAACCAGCCACAATGATTGACAGGTGAATTAAGTTCATCTTCAAGACCAGCAGTTTCAACTCAAATCTTTATTTTTGTGTATTATTCTTTGTTTACACATTTATGAAGGAAAGTAGGGTTTTACAGGTTCAAACTGTTCTTGTTCAAGAAGCTGAAGATGAGCTTGATTTATTTTTTAACTTGTTGTTCACCGTTTGTAAACCAACTAGTTATTCTTTCTGTTAGTATATTTAGAAAACACAGATGTAAGATATCATGTCATGTAGGTTTGCAACTGGCCGCCTTCACTTTTATTCTCTTGAGATTTTTGCTATCTTGTTAGTCAATAGAAAAGTGTCGTTTTTTTATCCACTTTTAATTTTTGTATTTGCTTCAAGTATTAAACTATTGTCAATTTTTATTGTCTGCTGATTCTCCTTACATCAATCTAAATTTAAAATCAATGTATTATGATTGTTTTTGGGGCTTTATTTTTTTTATATTTCTCTATCCATAGATTTCAGTTTTTTTGCAGGACACATCTCATCTGAAAAAGAAAATGATTAGATTGATGGAAATACATGATGAAAAAGTTATTTGTTTGCATTTCATTTCTTGTCCTTAAATACATTTTGAATTACAAATGCATCATAAACTTTTATGATACACTATGCCTACCCTTTAAATTTAAACAGATGACTTATTATTAACAAGTTATTAAAATAAATACAATGGTATTTGCTAGTCTTCATCTGCATCCTCCTGCTGTTCCACTTAAATCTGTAACAAAATGAAATATAAATACTAACACCAGTCAAAGTCAATAATTTCACTAAAACAAGCCAAGTACTATTTAGGACCATCATATTACAATCTTATAATCCTTAATACAGTCTAGTTAATTAGCCAGCATTTGGTTCATGAAAATAAGGGAAGTTGCAAACATAAACTGTTTGTGACATCAACAGTAAGTTTTAGTGAAGACAAATTCTCTATCTTTGTTTTCTAGAAAGGGTAGCCCTTTGAAGTGTTGGTCCAAAGCAGATGCTAGCAAAAAAAAAAAGTGTTTTCTTAAAATGTTACCAAGTTGCAGCATATATATTGAAAATAGCAGAGAGCCTAACACTGATCCTTGCGGCACTCCATGATTTGACATCATCTTAGATTTTCCCCCATTTAAATATAGACAAAATGGTAACGGTCAGATAGATACGATCTAAACCAACTTAATGCCTGTCCCTGAATACCAGTGTAATTTTGTAGTCAATCTAAGAGTATTTTATGATTCTAAAGTGTCGAACGCAGCATTACTCACTTTCCAAACCACCACCTGATTACCTTTGGCAATATTCTATTGAGAGGGCTGTAAGTGAGGACTACTCTCTTTGAGAAAAAGTAAATTATCATTTGAACTCACTCTTGTGCACCATTCGAGACACAAGTCTCACCCCAGAATCATTCAAATCTACATCTTTTACCTTGACCCCCCATTCTCCCCCCACTTCTTTTCCCTCATGCTGAAATCATCTAAAATGCATCCAAAATATATGGTTTTAATGTAAACAATTATCATACATGTTTGATATCATTTGAAATGTCTCAGTGCGACTGGTACAAATGTCTCATAGAAGTAAACCAAAAGGTAATAAAGTTCTTAAGAGTTTAGAAATATCTTGCACACAGAAGGGTGTGTCTTCCAGGCAAATGGTCAGAGGGTGTTAACAGTTCCCCACTGTTTGTCACAGTGTCTGGTTGTGTTCCCTTGTCTATCACTAGATGTCCTCGTTCTCACCGTGTCCTTCACATTTGACTTCAATTCCCAGCATTCTGTCTGTCACTGTCACTCATCAGTTCATTGCACTGAGCTGTTCCCCGTAATCATTGTTCCCAGCTGTTCTGTGTTAGTCTTGTTAGAGATGTGTATATATTCCCTGTCTTTGGTAGTGTCTGTTATGGAGTCCTTGTTTAATGTCCTCACACTTCTGTGCCTTGCGTTTTCCTGTTTGTGTTCTATGTTTTGGATTGCCCTTGTGGATTTTGAACCTTTGCCTGAACTGGATTGTGAGTACGGATTACCCTAATAAAGATACTGCTATTGGATCTTCCTGTTACCCGTGTGTGTATCGTGACAGAAGGACTCCGTCACACAAAGATCCAGCGGGATGTTTTGCAACATCTCTTCCCCAGCAACCGAGCGGGAGAGAAGGGAGTTGTTTAAGGGGACCCGGTTGATAAAGTTCCGCGGGACCCGTGGAGGTCGCCGCAGAGGAGGTGAAAGGGATATGTATCACGTCCCGCCTGCCCAGCGAGAGGCTGTTCACGTCCCGCCTGCCCAGCGAGAGGCTGTTCACGTCCCGTCTGCCCAGCGAGAGGCTGTTCACGTCCCGTCTGCCCAGCGAGAGGCTGTTCACGTCCCGTCTGCCCAGCGAGAGGCTGTTCACGTCCCGTCTGCCCAGCGAGAGGCTGTTCACGTCCCGTCTGCCCAGCGAGAGGCTGTTCACGTCCCGTCTGCCCAGCGAGAGGCTGTTCACGTCCCGTCTGCCCAGCGAGAGGCTGTTCACGTCCCGTCTGCCCAGCGAGAGGCTGTTCACGTCCCGTCTGCCCAGCGAGAGGCTGTTCACGTCCCGTCTGCCCAGCGAGAGGCTGTTCACGTCCCGTCTGCCCAGCGAGAGGCTGTTCACGTCCCGTCTGCCCAGCGAGAGGCTGTTCACGTCCCGTCTGCCCAGCGAGAGGCTGTTCACGTCCCGTCTGCCCAGCGAGAGGCTGTTCACGTCCCGTCTGCCCAGCGAGAGGCTGTTCACGTCCCGTCTGCCCAGCGAGAGGCTGTTCACGTCCCGTCTGCCCAGCGAGAGGCTGTTCACGTCCCGTCTGCCCAGCGAGAGGCTGTTCACGTCCCGTCTGCCCAGCGAGAGGCTGTTCACGTCCCGTCTGCCCAGCGAGAGGCTGTTCACGTCCCGTCTGCCCAGCGAGAGGCTGTTCACGTCCCGTCTGCCCAGCGAGAGGCTGTTCACGTCCCGTCTGCCCAGCGAGAGGCTGTTCACGTCCCGTCTGCCCAGCGAGAGGCTGTTCACGTCCCGTCTGCCCAGCGAGAGGCTGTTCACGTCCCGTCTGCCCAGCGAGAGGCTGTTCACGTCCCGTCTGCCCAGCGAGAGGCTGTTCACGTCCCGTCTGCCCAGCGAGAGGCTGTTCACGTCCCGTCTGCCCAGCGAGAGGCTGTTCACGTCCCGTCTGCCCAGCGAGAGGCTGTTCACGTCCCGTCTGCCCAGCGAGAGGCTGTTCACGTCCCGTCTGCCCAGCGAGAGGCTGTTCACGTCCCGTCTGCCCAGCGAGAGGCTGTTCACGTCCCGTCTGCCCAGCGAGAGGCTGTTCACGTCCCGTCTGCCCAGCGAGAGGCTGTTCACGTCCCGTCTGCCCAGCGAGAGGCTGTTCACGTCCCGTCTGCCCAGCGAGAGGCTGTTCACGTCCCGTCTGCCCAGCGAGAGGCTGTTCACGTCCCGTCTGCCCAGCGAGAGGCTGTTCACGTCCCGTCTGCCCAGCGAGAGGCTGTTCACGTCCCGTCTGCCCAGCGAGAGGCTGTTCACGTCCCGTCTGCCCTCCTGGACTATCTCGAGCGTCTGGCTTGGATCCTGGACATGCCCGTGTCTGTTGTTCCAGAGCCGGAGGCAGAGTCAGTGCCCGTTCCAGAGCCAGTGGCAGAGCCAGTGCCCGTTCCAGAGCCAGTGTTTGTGTCTGTTTTTGTGGCAGTTCCTGAGCCGGTGTCCGCTGAGTTCCTGAGCCGGTGTCCGCTGAGTTCCTGAGCCGGTGTCCGCTGAGTTCCTGAGCCGGTGTCCGCTGAGTTCCTGAGCCGGTGTCCGCTGAGTTCCTGAGCCGGTGTCCGCTGAGTTCCTGAGCCGGTGTCCGCTGAGTTCCTGAGCCGGTGTCCGCTGAGTTCCTGAGCCGGTGTCCGCTGAGTTCCTGAGCCGGTGTCCGCTGAGTTCCTGAGCCGGTGTCCGGTCCGCTTCCGGTCGCCTCACCCCTTGTTCCTGTCTCCCTTCACGGACCTGGCCCACCATCCCTCCCCCTGATCCTCCAACGTTCCACCTCCCTCCTGAACTCTTGTGTTGTGTTTTAGTGTGGTCGTGGAGCGTCTGGTAGCCGCTCCGTAGAGGGGGGGGGTTATGTCACAGTGTCTGGTTGTGTTCCCTTGTCTATCACTAGAGGACCTCGTTCTCACGGTGTCCTTCACATTTGACTTCAATTCCCAGCATTCTGTCTGTCACTGTCACTCATCAGTTCATTGCACTCAGCTGTTCCCCGTAATCATTGTTCCCAGCTGTTCTGTGTTAGTCTTGTTAGAGATGTGTATATATTCCCTGTCTTTGGTAGTGTCTGTTACGGAGTCCTTGTTTAATGTCCTCACACTTCTGTGCCTTGCGTTTTCCTGTTTGTGTTCTATGTTTTGGATTGCCCTTGTGGATTTTGAACCTTTGCCTGAACTGGATTGTGAGTACGGATTACCCTAATAAAGATACTGCTATTGGATCTTCCTGTTACCCGTGTGTGTATCGTGACACTGTTAGCAAATGGTTCCTTGTGGATCAACTTCTGCCCCCAGTAAGTCTGTGACAGTGATTAAGGTAAATTTGCACTATGAACTCGTGTTTACATTTGAAAAGGAGGTCTGTCTATATAATGAAGCGCAACTAGAGCAAGGGCTTTCTGTACCTCTGATCAGCCCGTGAGGCTGAAAGTCGCAGAGACTTATTGTGCTCGCTGAGCTGTTAATAAATGTATACTCGTTATGGTATTTATTCTCCCGAGTCCTTCTGGTAGAACTGTCATGCATTCATTCATTTGTACATTAACAGCTGGAATTATGTAAGATGTTGCATTACTAACAGCTGTGCACTGAGAATACTTATTTCTCTGAATAAGTATGAAATGTATATCTGTTGTTTTCATCAGTTTTAAAGTTTCAAAACATAGTTATGAATGGATTTTGATCTATCATTGTGGTTTCTGTTTCACCCACTGCTGCTGCATCCACTAGCCAACATCTTAAGATATAGTCTCTGCTTATCAAAGACACCACACTCTATAACTAATTTAACCAGTTATTAACTACATAGTACCAGAACATAAGCAACGGAAGCTATAAAACACATTTAAAACAACAACCAGACGCCACAAATACAAACAGAACAAAAACATCCGAGAAACATTTTCTTCATTGGTTCACTGAAAAGCTCACGATCGCGACTATTAAAATATCTAAAAACACTTAGATTGATCTGAAAGATGACTGAACTGAGATATTTATCTGGTTGTGTGCTAATCCTACCCTCCGACCTCTATAACAGTTTAAACTCCTTTTACATCATGAAAATCTACAAGCTTTTGCTGATCTTACATTTTCAAACTCAAAACCAGGAACAGGCAAAGTTCAGGCGATCAGCAAACAGGTTGTCAGAAACCTGGCAAAAACACACAAGCAGAGAGTAAGTCAACACCAGAAAAATAAACAGGCTTGTTTACCAAAAGCCTGAAAAAAGGCATCGAGAAGACTATGACTGTTAATCATACTAAACTGTGGACAGAACAGAAAAATCAGCTGAGCTTCATTCTAAATAAAAAGGTTAAAGGAGCCCTTGAAAGGAGCAGTTTTTTAACAACAAGGGGATGGTTCTACATCTTATTTTTTTAATTTGGAGAGAGAAGCTGGACAGAAAAAGCAGATGTACTGTCTAAAAGAAAATAATGGAAAGGAAACCTCTGATCCAGTCACAATGCAAAGAAACGCTGTGGATTTTTATTCTGATTTATTTGCTGCTGAAACCTCAGATGAGCAGTGCACAAATGCGTGGCCTAGTGGGCATTCGTTCCCCAAAGATTCGTTTTCAACGACTCAGTGTCTCGTTCCCTCCTCAGGGAACAAGGGTTACAGTCGTAACCCGAGACGGTTTTCATGATGTAAAAGAGGAGTTTAAACTGTGATAGAGGTCGGGGGGAGGATTCACACACAACCAGATAAAATCACAGTTCAGTCGTCTTTCAGATCAATCTGAGTGTTTTCTAACATTTTAAGAGTCGCTATCGTGAGCTTTTCAGTGAACCGATGAAGAAAATGTTTCTCAAATTAGTTTTGTTCTGTTTGTTTTGGGCATCTGGATGGTGAGTTTTAAATGCTCTTTTATGGCTTCAGTAGTCAGAGAGGATTACCATTCACTGTTATTCTCATATAGAAATAATTGAACTGTGATTTTACTGTCAAGTTTAAATTCAGGTGTTGTGTTGAATTCTGTGATGCAGAATTGAGCAATTCCCAATCCTAAGCCTAACCCTACGTCAATACATTATGTGTACAGTCACAGAATTTCGGCACAACACCTGTCTAAACTCATATTTGAGTAAAAGTTATACTCTACACTTGTTCCCCCAACAAATATAGAATAGCCCTTTGCTATTCGCTGAACAGTAGTAGTATAGAAAATTTGGAAGGGCAAGCGGGACCTTTGTAACATTTTATCCAGTACCCTAGGATGTTTTTTTATTCCAAATGAATATTGAAATTACAAAAAAAAAAAAAGATTTCTTGAGAAAATTGGCAAACATTGGAAAATATATAAAAACTTGGGCAAAACAGTCATCTTAATGATGTCAATCCTTCCACCAAGGGAAAGATACAAGGAGCCCCCCCTTTAAAATCCTGCTTCATACTAGCTAAAAGAGCTTGACAGTTGGATTTATAGTTATGGGTAAACCAGACTCCCAGATATTTAAAATTTATTGTAGTAATCTTAAAAGGGATTGAAGAGGGGAGCACATCTGGGATCACGAGGCCAATTAACTTTATAGCCAGACAACTGACCAAATTCATTAAGTTTAATAAATTTGGAAGACTTGAGGATGGATCAGAGATATACAAAAACATATTGTTGGCATTTAAAGAGACTTTGCGCTCAAAATTATTTATTATTAATATCCTTTGATATTAGTAGATAGCCTCAAGTTTATGGCTAGGGGTTAAATAGCGAGTAGCGTTAGAGGACAGCCCTGCCTTGTCCCACTCATTGGTTTGAAAAAAGGTGATGTTATTATTATTATCTACTGCAGCCAAAGAGGCTGAATATAAAAGTTGAATCCAAAAGATTATGTTAGATCTGAAACCAAATTTTTAAGAGTGAAGAAGAGAAAACCCCACCTGATCAAACGCCTTTCAACCGTCAAGCGTTAGAACAACTTTTGAAGTACTGGATTGAGAAGAGCCATAAAGGATATTTGGAAGACGTCCGTTTTAAAAAAGGAATGTCGAGTTTTAAAGGGGAGGTTCCGAATTTGGACATCGGACATCATGTCCAAGTGAGCCTGTGTGTTATTTATCAGTGGAGACAGTTTGCAAAAATGTTCATCCAGTCCTTCAAATTGCATAGTTCGCCGGTGCTAGGCTAGCGCGAGTCAACAGTAGCTGTTAACCTGCCATTAAAAACAGTTTTACCCACTCCACAGTACACCTAAAGCAAATAAATTATAACGCCAGACTATCGATGTAAATGTCTGTTGAGAGAATAATGTTAGAAATCAAACTACCCTTTCATCGCATTGCAATAGTTATACTTTGTTCCCTGTATTTATTAGCAGTCAACAGCAACGGCGGAGTGATATGAAGTTACCTGGGAACCGAGAGAGCCGGTCCACATGACAATCACGCAAGTGTGTTAACCTGTCGCTGACACTCATCATTACAGAAGCAGAGTATATCACCATGTTGCCAATTCCTTCGTTTACAATCGAATGTTTCAATATCGTTGTTCAATATCTACTGTTCTGTGTTTACTTTTCGGCGCAGTACTACTAACCAGAGTGAAGTAAACTTCCGCCGCTGCTGAGAAACTAGTTCCTGTAAATGTAATGCGATCATTGAGATGCAAAAGTACTTTGATTTCTAACATTATTACTTTCCATCCCTTTAATAAAGCTCGTTTGGTCAGGTGAAATGACCGCTGGAAGAACATCTTCCATTCGTCGGGCCAGGACCTTGGCTAAGATCTTAGCGTCAGTATTCAAAAGTGAAATTGCGTGGTATGACCTTCATTGTAAGGAGTCCCTCTCCTTTTTAAGAATCAGAGAAATAACTGCTTGATGCATAGTACACGGTAAAGAGTGAGATAACAAATATTCTTCAAAGAATCTCATTCATTGCACTCACTATGTATGCAGGAATACGCTACATATCGAGCTGGGGATAATTACTAAAGATATGTTGCTTTTAATACAAATTTAGATAAAAATTAGGTAGGAGCTCAGCCAAACACATTATTTTCCATGACCTGCTCAATAGCAGGTGAACTTCTTCAAATGCTCTTATTTTATTGTCTTATTTTATTGTCAATGCACACACCAGGGTCGGAAATTAATGGGAGTTTGAGCAGTGTTGCCAACTATTTTCAAAGGAAAGTAACTAAAAACTGCCCAAAAAGTCACTAAATGTCGCTAGATGACGTAATCACGTCATACTTGCGTTCTGCATGCCTAATGTTTTCTCTCCTAGTCCGTGCTCACATACTGTATTTTAGTGGTTGTCAACAGGAACGTTGGAAGAAGCAAGATTTTTGAAAGGGTGTTCAGGTCTTCATGGGGGGCATTCACGAGTTTACACCAAAGATCAGGCAAGACAAGATTAAACGTAATTACTTGCAAAATAATTGCATAAAACATTCTAAAATCTGCCACTTTAATGTGACGTAGCCTAAGCTATGTACAGTTTCTTTTGCAACGACTCTATTATTTTTCCAGTATAGACTGACTAGAATCAGCATGCACATGCTCAAACATGTTTCACGCTGACATCAAGGAGGAATAGAAAGTTGACAAGCTATTAAAAAAAGTATTGACTTAAGAACCACTTATATATTTTCAAATAATCATGTTCCCATTCGCTCCGGCGACGAATTTTATCGAATTTTTAAATTTATAAGGTAAAACCTTACATTTTTAGGAATTAACTAATGCCAATGCCACAATGTTTTCTTTGTTCACCAAGTAATTTACTGGTCAGGCATTATTGTTAACTCGCAAGACTGTAAGAAAAAAATGACAATTTGATGGATAATTTAAATATATTGTAATCACATTTTGAAAAATGTATTAATTCCGCCGTCACATGTGAGCGTGAAACGCTGCTTGGATAGTTTCAAGATAATTAAAAATAATTAATAATAGGCTACAATAATAATTAAATTGTTCATCTGTTTATTCTTGTTAGAAGATTTTTTTTTCTGATTATAAACAAAAATTAGTCATGACAAACCAAATTAATTGTAATTGTATTAATTATACCATTGATGAAAACAAGCTGATACTTTAGGCCTACAATTCATACGTAATTTTTCATGAAAAATGTTTTAGTTTTTTTTCGAAAGTAAGGTTAATGTAAGCAGCTTCTTGCAATTATCAATAGGTTGCAATAGGTTAGTAGTTTACATAAAACACACCCACCATAAAAGGGCTTTCCACACACACTTTTCTTTCGTCACTCTCAGCAAACACAACGCTCTCTAAAGATGTTCTTGCTCGAAATCTTCGAACAACGCTAAGAGTGTGTTCCTCAAAACAAGTTGTAACTCAATAAACACCTTTTATACATACATTACAGACCTCTGATTAGCCAGCTGTACATGTGCGTATCATCGTCTTTATGCAGAGCTACCTCGCTGCTGGAGCTACAACACACCGTTTTATGACAGTCAGCTACAGCTTATGTCAGTCAGTTTCTTGTGGATTATTAGCGCGTTGGTCTTGGGAATAAATGTTCTATATTTGGTGTAAAATCGCTAGTAGGACTGCATCGTTGCAATGTGCTATACTGTGGAAAAAAACGCGAAAATGTCTATTAACTGCAAAGTATAAGTCACTGCAGGGCGCAAAAAACTACATTTAAGATTACACTAAAAACCTAATTGTAATTTAATGTAATTTCATTTTTTTTTTACCATCATTCATTAAAAAGCATTATATCATCATCATTAGGCGCACAGCAGTCATAAATCATTACAATACAAGATTAACCTGGCGGCCATAGAAAGAACAGTTAATGTTAAACATGTCGAAGATTAACGTACAGGCAGTCGATTCATTAAACAAGGTGTTTCCTCACAAAAGCGGTTTATTCAGTGTAGTGAAGCTTCTACAGCGTTAGCATTAGCAGTTACGCTTTTTGGCTAAAGGTTTCAGGCTTGCCTTCTAGTGGCTTTTCCTGCATCCGCCATGTTAAACAAGCGCTGAATGAACGAGAAGACAGGGTCCCTGCTGTGCGCAAGGTAAATAAGAGACAAATAACGACATCTAGTGGAAAATATTAACTTCAATCAGATATTATGTTCAGTGTTTGCGAAAATAAATACGGAAAAAAGATTGTTTCGTGGATTTTGAGAATCGATACTGAAGTGAGTACATTTTAAAAAATGATTAATCGAATTTTTTTTATTTTGCCCAGCCCAAATGTAATGGTGTATTGATCAATGCAATATGGCGCTAAAACTTATTTAACTACTTTCCTCAGGCTCCATTTCCAAGATTGTTATGCCAAGTTGGCCTTGCCATGACCGTGTCCATATTCTCCTCTTTTTTTCAGCACACAAAAAAAACCCACTATTGCCAAAGTGCGTTTCATCTTGCTCTATTTGTTTACCATTAGCGCATGTTAATGATGTTTTAATCTTCTTTGAAAATGCTGGATTCAGTATATCATGCAGCACTAAGATTTGAAACTAATTCCAGTTTCCGTACTCATCATTGTAGCTTGTATGAGAGTGTTGGTTGGCCATCTCTGCACAATCGCAGGCTGGAGCACTGGTATATTTTTCTTTTTAAGGCCATACTTTGTAAACTGCCTCCTTATGCTCTCTTTTGACTATTAAAGTCACTACCAGGAAATGTAATCTTAGATCATATGGACAAATCATGTATGAAATCCCACGAACGCGAACTGTCTTCGGTGAAAGTGCCTTTAATTTTTTTTTTTGCACCGTTTACTTGGTATAAATTGCAAAATCAGCTAAAATTTGACTGTTTACCGACAATGACAATTTAAAATGAGGATAAAGGACTTTTTGAGTACTAGATGCACATCTGATGTTACTGAGAGCGGCTGGTGATTATGTTTGAGATTATGTTAAATTGCCAAAATGTATTTTTTTTCTTGTTAATGTTTGTATATGTACTTTTTAATATGGAACTATTATTCTGCTGTCTTGGCCAGGACTCCTTTGAAAAATTCGTACTATTTCCTGGTAAAATAAAGGTAAATAAAATAAAATAAAATAAAATAAAATGTATTATTCTATAATAACTTGCATTGTAGCCTACAAATCAATTCATACTTTGCACGTGACGTCACAAGTACTGGCTGGCGGTGAGAACGTCGTTCTCCAGCAACGAAACCCAGTAAACTAATCAAGGATCTTGCCAGGACGTCGCCAGTTTTACTATAGAAAAGTTGGTGTTTCGAGGTGTAAAGGACATGCCAGATAGTTGTTGTGCGATTGGTTGTACTAACCAGCTGAGATAAGCAACCTTCACAGTATACATGTCTGTGCAGTGATCATCACTCCATCAAAGGTAATTTCAACGTTTGAATACAATGGGTGTATGATCATGTAATTAATCGTGTCTTTAAGTTACCCTGTAGTTTCGTCCATCAACGCCACCAGCTGGTTCGACGAGTCAGCTGTGTGTGTTATGAGCCTAAGCTAAGCTAACTGTATGTTCACACCATTGAAAATGAATGATGCTCTCGCCGGTGCCGGTGTGAACGCACAGTATAGCTGTCGTATTTTGCTAACAACAACAAAAGTGTGTGATAGGTTGTTTTGAGGCTTGTGATGTCTATGGTTTTCAATGAGAACCAGAGATGATCCAACAGTAGAGCTAGATTATTTACGGAGGAATTATTACTGCTCGATTATCTTGAAAAAAACCTAGCCTGGTTTACACAATTTAGCTACCTTGGAGTTAATCCTAGCCCATAGTTATGCAGCTAGCTCGCTAACAGACTTGATAGCTACAAGAAAGCCCTGGAACAACTGGACTCTACGTTGAAAATACCCAAAAAGTTTGTTGCCCGCCAGGTATCCACGGTAGTCACGTGACTGCAAAGTATGAATAGGTGGTCGTCATCATACAGTCTACATGCATGTCGTACCCAAGCTTAGTAGATCCATGTCGTACAGCATGATTTGTAATGATCTTGCAATATTTCTGAAATGGCAGTCTGTAGCAGACATTAATCTTTGACAAACGTCTCGGTTACGTATGTAACCCTCGTTCCCTGAGTAGGGAACGGAGACGTTACGTCGGATGACGACGAATGGGGTTTCGCTTAGAAAGCCTATCAGCTTCGAGTATTACAAAACGAGCCAATGGCAAAGAAATGCCATGGGTCTGCGGAATTTGCATAACGTAACTCCGCCCCACCTCGTGGGTATAAAAGGAGGACGCTGGCAACATGCAGTTATGTTTTATCGCTGAGGAGCCAAGACTGAACTCGGGCGATCCCCGCGAACAGCGGAAGTGGCAGGAAGACGTAACGTCTCCGTTCCCTACTCAGGGAACGAGGGTTACATACGTAACCGAGACGTTCCCTTTCGTTGTCACTCCGAGTTACGTCGGATGACGACGAATGGGGTTACCAGTCAAATCACGCCACCTTCACAGCTGTCTTCCAGCGCCCTGCGAAAAATCTGAGCCCTCGAGATCTTAGGACGAAGGACTCCTATTTAACACAGGAATACCAAGGTACACTGGGAAGCATATCCCAAGCTTTAAGGGGAAATATGCAATTATCACCAACCCAGTGGGGGGGGCATTTGAAAATACACATATGACCTGATAGTAACATATGGAGAAACTCTGAGGTGTCCAGCCGCAGGTGGAATATTTCAACCTCAGGGGTGGCAAGGTGGCTTGCCGAGGGAAAGACACATGCTCAAAGAGGCTTACAGTGGAAATACACGTGTGGGGGTAGCTCATGGGAGGGACCATGCACACGGAGGCACCTAGCCGACGCCCAGGCAACAGACACTGGCGCTAGCATCAGGGGTGCTGGAGGAACTCAGGGCTTTCGGAGAAGCTCACCTGAGCAGAATATCGCACGTATCCAGTCCGCGGAGTGGAATGGCGAGCAAGCGAAGACACCTGAGCGGGTCCGGAACTAGCTGTTTGAAGCGAGAACACGAGAGGACACTGGCTCCACTCGGAGATTATAGAATCTGGCGAATGTGTTCGGTGTCGCCCAGCCTGCAGCTCTGCAGATGTCTGCCAGCGAGGCGCCATGCGCCAGCGCCCAGGAGGATGCCACACTCCGGGTGGAGTGGGCGGTCACACCAAGGGGGCACGGTCGACCTTGCTGCTGGTAAGCCAAAGCAATGGTGTCCACGATCCAGTGAGACAACCTCTGCTTTGAGAGAGCCTTTCCCTTCAGCTTCCCACCATAACAGACAAAGAGCTGGTCTGAGGTCCTGAAACACTGCGTCCTGTCTACATAAGCGCGGAGAGCGCGTACTGGACAGAGCAGTGCCAAGGCTGGGTCTGCCTCCTCCGAGGGCAGCGCTTGCAGGTTCACCACCTGGTCCCGGAAGGGAGTGGTAGGAACCTTGGGCACATATCCAGGCCGGGGTCTCAGGATCACGTGAGAACCGGCCGGCCCGAACTCTAGGCACGCTTCGTCAACGGAGAATGCGTGCAGGTCCCCGACCCTCTTGAGAGAGGCCAATGCAATCAGGAGCGCTGTCTTCATTGACAGGAACTTAAGCTCCACTGATTGCAAAGGCTCAAAGGGAGCACTCCGCAGGGCACTTAGAACCACTGAGAGGTCCCAAGAGGGAACGAGAGGAGAGCGAGGAGGATTCAGTCTCCTCGCCCCCCCTCAGGAACCTGACGATCAGGTCGTGCTTCCCTATGGACTTACCTTCCACTAAGTCGTGGTGAGCGGCGATAGCGGCAACATAAACTTTGAGGGTGGAGGGAGACAGCCTTCGCTCCAACCCATCTTGAAGGAAGGAAAGCACGAGACTGATCGAACAACTCCGGGGATCTTCTCGGCGAGAAGAGCACCAATTGACGAATAGGTTCCACTTCAACGCGTAGGCATGTCTCGTGGACGATGCTCTAGCGGAAGTGATGGTAGCCACCACCGCAGGTGGTAGGGTACTCAAACCTGTCTCGTCCCGTCGAGGAGCCACACGTGGAGGTTCCACAGATCGGGACGAGGGTGCCATAGAATGCCCCGTCCCTGAGAAAGGAGGTCCTTCCTCAGAGGAATTGGCCAAGGAGGGGCTGTCGCGAGGAGCACTAGTTCGGAGAACCAAGTCCGGGTGGGCCAGTACGGCGCAACCAGAAGGACTTGCTCCTCGTCCTCCCTGACCTTGCGCAGGAGCTGCGCAAGAAGGCTCACTGGGGGAAACGCATACTTGCGGCCCCGCGGCCAGCTGTGCGCCAGTGCATCCGTGCCGAGCGTGCCCTCGGTCAGAGAATAAAACTGGGCGCAATGGGATGAGTCGCGGGAGGCAAACAGATCTATCTGTGCGTCGCCAAACTGGTCCCAAATCAGCTGGACCGACTGGGGATGGAGTCGCCATTCTCCAGGGAGGGGCTGAAGCCGTGACAGCTCGTCGGCAGCACGGTTCAGGGCTCCGGGAATGTGAATAGCACGAAGGGACCTCAGATGCTTCTGACTCCATAGGAGGAGGTGGCGAGCGAGTTGCGACATACGGCGGGAGCGTAGACCACCTTGATGGTTGATGTACGCTACTGTGGCGGTATTGTCTGATCGGACTAGTACGTGTTGACCCATGAGCAGCGCTCGGAAGCGGTGCAGAGCAAGGCGTACTGCCAGCAACTCGAGGCAATTCACATGCCATAGGCGGCAGGGTCCTGTCCAGGAGCCTGCGGCAGCATGACCATTGCACATGGCGCCCCAGCCCGTGGTGGAGGCATCTGTTGACACAACAACATGCCTCGACGCTCGTTCCAGGGGGACACCAGCCCTGAGAAAACTGAGGTTCAACCACGGGGTGAAGGTCTGACGGCAGCTCGAAGTCACTGGAACTCGGAGCTTGCCTTGTTGCCATGCCCACCTCGGGACTCGGTCGCGAAGCCAAAGCTGAAGCGGTCTCATATGAAGCAATCCGAGCGGCGTGACCGCGGCTGCAGATGCCATATGCCCCAGGAGCCTCTGAAAATGTTTCAGTGGAACCGCTTTCTTGCCCTGTATTTGTCTCAGACAAGTCAGCAGTGACTGCGCGCGCTCGCTCGTAAGCTGCGCGGACATGGCGACCGAGTCGATGTCCATACCGAGAAAAGAGATCCTCTGCACGGGGCAAAGTTTGCTCTTCTCCCAGTTGACCCGAAGGCCCAGACGGGCTAAGTGCCGGAGCACAAGGTCCCTGTGTTCGCAAACCTGGTCTCGAGAGTGAGCTATAATCAGCCAGTCGTCGAGATAGTTCAGGATGCGAACCCCGTGAACCCGAAGGGGAACAAGGGCAGCCTCGACGACCTTCGTGAAGACGCGAGGGGACAGGGCCAGCCCGAACGGGAGAACCGCGTACTGATATGCCTGTCCCTCGAAAGCAAACCGGAGGAACGGTCTGTGACGAGGGAGAATGGAGACATGAAAGTAGGCGTCCTTCAGGTCGATCGCTGCAAACCAATCCTGGGGCCGCACACACTCGAAAATGCGTTTGGCGGTGAGCATTTTGAACGGCATCCTGTAAAGGGAGCGATTCAATACTCGCAGGTCCAGGATCGGTCGTAACCCACCGGTTTTCTTGGGGACAATGAAGTAAGGGCTGTAGAAGCCGGACCTCATCTCGGCTGGAGGGACAGTCTCGATTGCACCCTTCGCCAGCAGAGTGGCAATCTCTGCTCGCATGATCGGGGCGTTGCCACCGACCAAAGTGGAGCGGACTCCCCTGTATCGGGGAGGAGACCGTGCGAACTGAATCGCATAGCCGAACCGGACGGTGCGGGCGACCCAGCGGGACAGTTGGGGAAGCTCTAGCCAGGCTTCTAGGAACTGTACCAGCGGGGTATGCGGACCACCGGCGTCCCCCCGGAGGGGCAGCGAAGCGGAGTAACTGGCCCGGACGTGGACGGCTTAGCGATCCGGTGTGGGGGCGCAGTTAAGCTCCGCGCCCTGACAGAGGAGGCCAGGGAAGGACCAGCGTTCCACGGGGGCCTGCTCTGCCAGGGGTCTGGCGACAGAGCGGGACAGGGACGAACGGCCCGTGGGCGGCACGCCGTGTCAACCGACTCTGGGACAGAGGGGAACGAGGAGAGCACGGCTGGTGGGCGGCGCTCTGTGTCGTCCGAGAACTCTGTGTGCTCAGAGACGAGAGAGTCAGTTCTTTTTGAATAAGGATTCTTCCCCAGCCCTCCACCGGGGAAAGGAGTGGCCCTGCTACCAACTCCTGGAAGAACTGAGTCCCATCTCTGAGCAGCCCATCTCAAAAAGCGCCGCTTAACCCGGCATCTAGCGGGGGGCGGGGCTGGAGAGGGCTGAGGCATCCCCCCACGGTCTTCCAAGCCAGCCCGGATGAACGGGCGGGGTTGTGACCATGGGAGGGCGCCTTCGGCGGTTAGCAGACTGAGGGGCCTGAGCGGACGGCGGAGCCGTCGGCAGAACAACCTCAATCTGCTCCCGGGCGGTTGAGAACTATTGGGCAGAAGAACTCAACCGCACCGCCGAAGGGGCCGACCTGGGACGTGGGGGTGAGCAGACGAATCTACCGACCTCCAGCACATCAGACCGGTCAGCCCCAGAGTGGTAAACATCACCTGACTCGGAGAGCGCGTGGCCACCTTCGTCGCTCGGAGAGCAAGGTCAGCAGCGGCGCGCTGAGTAGCTCATTAAGAGCCTCGAGTCAGTCCCGCCCTCCTGCAAAACCGTGAGCATCTGGGCCAGGTAGACCACAGAACGGTCACGGAATGCAGTGAGGCGGCTGCCTGTCCCGTGGCACTATAGGAATTCGCCACAGATTAGTGTAGACGAAAAGAACTACAGGCTTCGGACGGGTGCTTAGGATAGCGCCGGGAAGCACTCTGAGGACACAGTAGCGTCGCAACAGAGCGCTTCAACCGGGGGGACCCCAGTGTACCCATGGGCAGCGGCCCCGTGAGGGGGGAAAGGCGGATGAGACCAACGAACGGTCCTGAGAAGACACGGGGGTCTTTCAGGACATCGAGATCTCATCATGCACGTCCGGGAGGAAAGATATTGGGGTTTGCCGTGGACGCGGGTCGGCGGCCTTACCCAAAACCAATCGTCCCAGGAAAGCATGGCCGTCATCTCCGGATCAGACTCAGGCACAGCATAACACACCAGAAGGTGGCAGCTGTGACGAGTCGTCAGTTCCAGAAGAACCAAGCCCACCTTATGATGTTACAACAGACATAGCATCTTTCTCTGTAGCTTCAACCGAAACCCGCGGGCCACCCGAAGGTCGACTCGCGGGAATCGGAGGTTCACTAGCGGGCACCGTCACACAGGAGGGAGCTGGGGTCGCGGACAGATAGTCGGCGCCTTGATCCAGACTATAACCCTCAGGTCACCCTGGCCACCAGCCGAAGTAGCACCCCTCGTTCTTTTTTTTTTTTTTTTTTTGGGGGGCGCTAGATCGGGGTGTGGATGAGGGGACTCTCACTCTTGCGAGTTCATTGAGTCTCGACCTAAATGACGCGATGATCATGTTCCCAGAGAGAACATGAATCACCCACGAGCGCTGTACAAGCATGATAAAAGCCCTACACACTAGACAGCGCTCGTGCCCATCAGAGTCCGATACCAATCTGCCGCCACTTTTTTTTTTTTTTTTTAAAGCACGGGCGAGCCGTCTTTAAAAAGACGTGCCGCGTGCGAGCTCTTTTTGTGAGAGAGAGAAACACTCTGATGTCGAGGCGCCCGGGGAGACACGCACTCTCTGGCAAAACCACTGCACAGATCAGCAGGAAGCGCGCGCTCGCTGGATATCGCCCACAAACACCAACACCAGAGGAACTCGTTTGTAAAAAGCTGACAATTTCAGAGATGGCTTGTGGAGTGAAGAGATGCTCTTGGCTCCGAAGCGAAAACATAACTGCATGTTGCCAGCGTCCTCCTTTTATACCCACGAGGTGGGGCGGAGTTACGTTATGCAAATTCCGCAGACCCATGGCATTTCTTTGCCATTGGCTCGTTTTGTAATACTCGAAGCTGATAGGCTTTCTAAGCGAAACCCCATTCGTCGTCATCCGACGTAACTCGGAGTGACAACGAAAGGGAACTCTGTGTTCTTCAGGTGTGGAGGAAGATGATCAAAGGAACGAGCCAGTATTTGTGATGGAGGGAGACTCCGCCACTCTAAACTCTGGTCTTTCTGAAATGGAAAACGATGTTGTCCTTGAGTGGAAGTTTTTAAACCCAAGGTCTTTAATAGCTAAAATCGATAATCTGGCTGTATATGATGGTCCTGATAAGAGATTCAGAGGCAGATAATTATTTAAAATTGATTATTTCTAATTCAAACTATTAACCCTGTTTCTGTTTGTTCTGTGTGTTTGGTGATACAGATGGAATCTCAGTGAAGGAGGGAGATTCAGTCACTCTAAACTCTAGTTTTACTGAATTGGAGGATGATGAATTAATTCTGTGGGATTTTATTTTTTGAAAAGAAATTAATATCACTGACTTCTAACCACATCATAAGTAGACCAGCTGCTGGTGGGATATTCAGAGACAGACTGAAGGTGGACAGAAAAATTGGATCTCTGATCATCACTAACACCACAACTGCACATGCTGGATTTTACTTACTAAACACTGGGAAAGATGTGTTCAGGAGTTTAAATATTACCGTCTACGGTGAGTTGAATATCAGCTCCACCTATTTTATTCATTGCAGCTTTAAAGTAGATCTAAAGAAGTACTGTATTTAGACGTTGTTTTATCCTTAAAATTATTACAGGTAAAGCCATATTTATTTTTAACTCCCTATCTATCAGTAAATGGAGACAGTAAGTTTATTTATTGAGGTGTTTTGTTTGATGTTTTTATTCCTCAGACTCTGTGAAGCTGTGATTTGATTGGTCCTCTCTGCTCTGGGGGGCGTGGCTACTGTCATTGCTCTGGTTTATGACATCAGATCTAGAAGAGATGTTAACCTCATAACTATTTCAATCATTTATTAATCAGCTTTATTTTGAGGTGTTGGTTTATCACACTCAAACTTGATTCATAGGTTTTTGGGAAATTCATAATGATTCACTTTGATTTCTAATGAAATTGTAATAAATAATGTGTTGTAAAGTAGTAAATAATGTGTGAAGTAATTAAATACTAAATTTAAAACCTTTTTCTTGCAAGAAAAACAAACAACTTTTGATTGTTCATTGCATCAAAAGTACAATTTGAGAGGAACTTTAAATATATGAACGGTTCAAGTCACATAGACCACAAGACAAAGACAATTTACACAAAAGATCCAGTTCAAAAGTTTACATATGTAGTAGTATACTTTATTGTTCTCGAAAGGAAATTTGTTGTAGACTACATGTTGTTGCATAGACTTATAATAGACAGATAAACAAATACTAATAATAATAATTTAAAAAAAGTATTATTAAGTAAACACTTACTCAACATTCGCACAGATACAGGTACAAAGGAATTCTTGTATAGGTTTAATTTGCAAAGTGCAGAAGATTCAATGTTACGTCACTCATTACTTCTGGTCTATCTAATCACTATCTAATACCTAGAGTATAAAAGATTGTTACTGTCACGCTGATGTGGAAGGAGAACCCAGGCGCAGACAAAGTACACTAAACACACGATTTATTGACAAAAACAAAACCCACGAGGGGGCAAAACAGGACTGGAGGAAGCACACCTTGACTTAGACAAGATGACAAATAAGACTCTGACTTGACAGGAAACAAACAGCAAAACAAACTCACAATTCTCATTAAACTGGAAACAGATGAAACACTCACAGAGATTAACACGCAATGTTTGATAATGTACCGACACAGGACAGAAGACATGAGGAGATTAAATAGGGAACACTAATGACAAGGACAGGTGAAACTGACTAGACAATAATGACAAGACGGGGATAACAAGGGGGCGGGGGAACGTAGCGAGACAACACAAGCACATGGCCCAAACAATTGGCCATGCGCTTGTACCCAAAACATGGGTCTGTCATGATCCTGCCACAATACTAGGAAAAATCACGGACATGATGGCAGAATCATGACAGTTACTTACACATGTTTGAGTTCGCAGATGATTCGCAGAAACTGGCGTTCACTCACCCCCATCTCGATTGCAACCATAACAACACAAAATCATATCGGCAGAGCGAGAGCGAGGCCAGTGTGTAGAAAACCAGCGTGGAGGTTTTAGAAAACAGCACTCTCATGAGAGACGATCTCCTCATACTGGCTTTCAAGTTCAAGTTCCAAGATTTTTAAGTTGGTTTTCAAGTTTTCGGTAGGCGCTTAGTTCCACCAGCCACTGTTAACATGTCTCCTCTACTATGATCATACTTCATTCAAGTAGGAATGGGACGATTACCGGTTTCAAATGTACAAAATGTATAAAATGTACTGACGGTTAGTATTATCGTTTAAAAATTAATTATCATTAAAACCGTGTTTGATTATCGCGATTTTAATAACTCACTGTAAATCCTGTCCAGGCAGCAACAGTCTGACGGAGCGCGCAACGGTTTTTTTTTTTTTATCTGAGAAGGAATGCGGGAGGCGGTGAGCGCGCTCGGGAGATGTTTCAGCCTTTTAAGAGGACCAGATCTGAGCTGTGTCATATTTGGGCTTTTACAAAAGTCCCGAGGGAAACTTAATCGAGGATGGTCCCCCTGTCTGCAGAACATGCGCAGAAAAGTCGCTGCTATACACGAGTCGTCTTGAGTGACCATCATCTCACTGTTGTGTAGCGAACACACGCAAGTTAACTTTGACCTCAATACCAAAACTACGTCTGGGAAATAACTGGGCACAAAATGTTGTTTTGAGTTGAAATAGTTTATCTCACTCACTTTAAATAAACGTGAAGCTTCCACATTCGCGATAATGTTTTAAATCGTACCTGTTTATAAATCCATTTTGTGTACAAAACAATCGTCCAGACAAGATGATCACAACAATATGATCAAACTCCGTAAACAATAAATTAACTCTGATTTCATTTTCAATACAATCAAAATCGGAGACGCACGACATTCGTTGTGTTTGAATGAAACGAGAGTCTATTGTGATGCACGGATTTACGCTGTTATAATGCGTTGCTATTGACGACGCTCATCATAAGGAAGGAAATGCCACAGAATCGAATCTTGCTTTAAAAAGTGCACAGAGCTGCTTGTTTTAATTTTTGTTTGTTGATTTTGAAATATAAAACTTGTTGAAATGTTTTCAGTGTGAGCATCAGTTCTTTTTGAGCACTTTCATCTCGTTTTAACAAAACCGTGATAATATTGATAATCACGATAATTTTGGTCACTATAATCGTGATATGAAATTTTCATACCGTCCCATCCCTGCATTTAAGGTAAGGATATTAACCTGGTTACTCGACAAATCGGTGACTGCGGTGACGTGGCAGTTTCCTTAAAAATTGCTGATCCCAGAATGCAATGCAACATACAGTAACGCTTGAACAGAAGGGCCGGATAGCTTGGCTGACTGGTTGTAGCAAAGTGTAAGCAAAGATTCACGTAACTGATATTCCACAGTGGTAATTTATTACCAGCGTCGTCAATCCCACGCACACATGGGCAGTTTGCAAAATAAAGTGACTCACAAAAAAAGTGAGTGAGAGAGTGTGTACCAACTGAAAGGAACAGTACCTAATTCTACTTGTTACATGCCCTTCTCTGAATTCGTTATTGCCTTCGGCATTTACAGAGATGTTATTTGCCAATCATTTCCCGATCACCGGAAAGATCTCGATTCATATGCCTTATGGCTAGCGATGACTGCAGACTTTAACCAAAAACATGGGGGCACATTGTTTTATGAATATCACAAATCGTTCTCTGCAAATCTGATATGATAAAAAATGTACAAAATTGGTGAGTAGTGTTGTCAAAAAACTCTGTACTTTGGTACCAAGTCGGTACTAAAAAAATTAAACTGTTACGGTACCAGCTTTTCTTAAGTACCGAGTACCGGGTTAATCCGGTTCTTGATGCGCTGTCCGAAAGGTGCACAGTTGTGTCCTCTTCATAAAAACACTGAGACATGGCGACCCTGAATCCACTTGTTGACACGAAAGGAGGAAAGAGCCACATATGGAAATATTTTGGATTAGGCTAATGTCACGTTGCCATAAGGGGCCGTTCACATGCAAATTCGCAATTTTAAAAGTAGGCGTGCGGCAAGAGAAAGAATTTGCACGCGCAATTAACGCGATATGTGAACGGCCTCTAAAGTGGTATCGGGGTAGTTTTCCGAGTACATGAGCACAGTATCGGATCGGCACGAGAGTACTGGTATCAGTTATCCAGATACCATAGGGTGCATCCCTATTTATGTCATTAATATCAGTCCCAGTTCTTGGCCTATTCCTGCCTGGATAACTCTTAGCAGGTTTTAAAAGGCCCTTTTAAAATTAAATATGAATGCAGTTTTGGATTAAATAAAAGTACAGTCAAGTCAAATAAAACACATTTTATCTCCTGTATAGTTTGGTAACACTACAATAAGAAACCATTCATTAACATTACTTAATGCATTATCTAACATCAACACATTGAGTGAACAATATATTTTTACAACATTAATTCATGTTTGTGAATGTTATTTAATACAAACACTTGATTGTTCATGTTTGTTCACTTCATTCATTGTGCATTAAATAATGTTAACGGATAAAACTTTTGATTTTACAAATTTTTTAATTAACCCCGAGGAGAATAATTGCTACAGTATATTATACATTATAAACAATTGTTAGGTAATTTTATCTAATCTTATTGTAAAGTGTTTTTAATACAGATGTACAGTTTCCATATTTGTAACCGTGATAAACACTAATAATATATGTAAATGTAATCTAAATTAAGCTTTGGTACCGAAATTGGTACAGAGAACCGTGAATTTTTTACTGGTATTGGTACCGAATACTGAAATTTTGGTACCGTGACAACACTAGTGAGGAGTGTTGGGTCGTCGACATCAACGTCGGCTTAATGCTCTATTCCTATTTGGACCTTTAACGGATGTGAATTAAATAAATGTGATCATGTGTTATGTGCATGCCAGCTTAAAGAGATGTGTTTTTAGTCTAGACACAAGGCTAGGAAGACTGTTCCAGAATTTGTGTGCTTAGTAGGAAAAGGATCTTCCACCTGCAGTCGATTTTAATATTCCAGTTATCAACTGGACAGAAATTTGAGATCGCAGTGGACATGAATGATTATAAAGTGATAAAAGCTTGCTCAAGTGCTGAGGAGCTAAACAATTCAGGGCTTTCTAAGTAATCAGCAGGATTTTAAAATGTATGCAATGTTTAATAGGGAGCCAATGCAGTGTTGACAGAAACGGGCTAATATGGTCCTGGTTCTAGTAAGAACTCGAGCTGCTGGAGTTTGTTTATTAGGCCTGCGGGGCAGCCGCCCAGTAAAACATTACAATAATCTAGTCTTGAGGTCATGAACGCATGAACAAACTTTTCTGCATCTGACATTGAGAGCATATGCTATAATTTAGAGACATTTTAAGACGGAAAAAAGCGTTTTTGGAAATTGCAGTATTGTGTTTTTTTTAAATAAAGATTGCCATCAAAGATCAATTTGGTAGCAAATTTACAGTTCTCAGTTTCTCCAAATGAAAAGACCAAGGTAAACTCACATGTATTTCAACTAACAATAGAGTTTTAGAATAGTTACTTTGCTCTGATCAGCCAAAATACCAAAGTCTGCATTCAAAAGCAAAACATCTGATTATGAACTTATTTCTCATCAAATTCTCCCAAGCTCAAAATAGTCTGGTAACCAAATAATATTTCTCTAAATGAACGATTACATTTACAGGTCACTATATGTTTGCATTGTGAATTTTTTTCTAACCACACAGGCATTTAGTGGCTTTTGAGTCATATGAACCATGTGATGTTTTTCTCTTTTAATTTCTGTTCCCTCATCTGTGTGTCTGGTTTGATCTGTCGGTGGATAAACAGCTTCTGCTGGATGTTTGTCGTCTCTGTGTGCGTGAGTAGTTTTGTGGATGAAGTGTTTCTTTATTTGCTCTCCTGCTAATAAGCTCACAATCTTCCACTCCACAAAACACAAATCATCTTTACACACAAATAAAGTGAATCCATCAACAGTCAAATAAGAGTCACGGGTCATAGGTAAAATATGATTGACAGCTCACAGCACTAAATAACACACCGGTAGATACAGATATCTAATCCAATATTTCACTCTTCTGCTATTAGTTTTCATTCAGTGCCAGAATTCATTTGAAAATGTAAGATCAGCAAAAGCTTGTTGATTTTCGTGATGTTAAAGGAGACGGATGTGTGAGCGGAAACTAACTGAGGTTGGGGGAAGATTCACACACTAACAGATAAAATCACAGTTCAGTGTTTTCTAACATTTTAAGAGTCACTATCGTGGGCTTTTCAGTGAACCGATGAAGAAAATGTTTCTCAAAATAGTTTTACTCTGTTTGTGGCGTCTGGTTGGTAAGTTTTAAATGTGTTTTTTATGGCTTTAGTTGTTTCTGTTCTCGTACCATGTGATAAATTACTAATTAAATTATTCAGAGAAGATTTACATTCACTGCTAGTATCAGCAACGGTGGCTGTAGTGAAGCGCACGACTCAGGAAATAACACAACAGTCTTAAATATAACACTTCATCTAAAACTGCTTGAAATTGTAATTGCTTGCTTTAATAATAATGCACTATGTGACAATAGATCGTTTTTTAGATCAAATAAGTAGCAAAAGGCCAAATTTATTTTGCCATTTACATAAAAGAACCTCATTCTGCTCGAGCCTCTCTTGCCGCTCTAATTCTGCGCAGATACAGATGAAACACAAGAGGCCGGGAGGTTTCCGCTTCAATGAATGTTGGCTTGAAAACAACAAATTATGCTTGAAACGAGGACCAAATTCTCGAGTAGCCACCTGAGTCTGCGCTTTCGAGCCACGTAAATGGTAAGCCCCCGCGGCTTACCTAAACTGAACAGACTAACAAACAGAAAGATTAAAATTAGCGTAGCTAATTAGCATGCTATTCTTTTAACATAAGAAGTGTTGGTTCCGTCTGACCTAATTTAAATACGACCTGATGAGCTTTAGCACTCTCATATTTACCATGTTTACTATGGTAATGGTTAGCGTGCATAGTCTTTTGCATCGCATGTCTCTAGAACGTCAGTCATGACATTGAACGTTGTGACGTCACGGATATAATAGACAGCCGTATAGACCAATGATCACAACTTAAAGGGATAGTTCACCCAAAAATGAAAATTCTGTCAGTATTTACTCGCCCTCATGTTGTTCAACCCCGTAAGACCTTCGTTTATCTTCGGAACACAAATTAAGACATTTCTGATTAAATCTGAGAGCTGGATCACTCCTTCATAGGCTTCTAAGTAGAGATGGGACGGTATGAAAATTTCATATCACGATTATAGTGACCAAAATTATCGTGATTATCAATATTATTACGGTTTTGTTAAAACGAGATGAAAGTGCTCAAAAAGAACTGATGCTCACACTGAAAACATTTCAACAAGTTTTATATTTGAAAATCAACAAACAAAAATTAAAACAAGCAGCTCTGTGCACTTTTTAAAGCAAGATTCGATTCTGTGGCATTTCCTTCCTTATGATGAGCGTCGTCAATAGCAACGCATTATAACAGCGTAAATCCGTGCATCACAATAGACTCTCGTTTCATTCAAACACAACGAATGTCGTGCGTCTCCGTTTTTGATTGTATTGAAAATGAAATCAGAGTTAATTTATTGTTTACGGAGTTTGATCATATTGTTGTGATCATCTTGTCTGGACGATTGTTTTGTACACTAAATGGATTTATAAACCGGTACGATTTAAAACATTAATGCGAATGTGGAAGCTTCACGTTTATTTAAAGTGAGTGAGATAAACTATTTCAACTCAAAACAACATTTTGTGCCCAGTTATTTCCCAGACGTAGTTTTGGTATTGAGGTCAAAGTTAACTTGCGTGTGTTCGCTACACAACAGTGAGATGATGGTCACTCAAGACGACTCGTGTATAGCAGCGACTTTTCTGCGCATGTTCTGCAGACAGGGGGACCATCCTCGATTAAGTTTCCCTCGGGACTTTTGTAAAAGCCCAAATATGACACAGCTCAGATCTGGTCCTCTTAAAAGGCTGAAACATCTCCCGAGCGCGCTCACCGCCTCCCGCATTCCTTCTCAGATAAAAAAAAAAAAACCATTGCGCGCTCCGTCAGACTGTTGCTGCCTGGACAGGATTTACAGTGAGTTATTAAAATCGCGATAATCAAACACGGTTTTAATGATAATTAAATGTTAAATGATAATACTAACTGTCAGTACATTTTATCGTGGTTTATAGTGAAACCGGTAATCGTCCCATCCCTGCTTCTAAGGGACTGAAACTTGCCAGCCCCGAAAAGTTATTAAAAGACATCGTTAAAATAGTCCAAGTGACGACAGTGGCTCAATCTTAAGTTTATCAAGCGACGAGAATACTTTATGTGCTTTAATACTATATCAGCAGTTTTGGGAGACTACATTTTTTTTGATTGTAGCTATTATTACAATGTGGCATAGTTGCAATGTTTTGTGAAAGTGCCATTTATATACAACCATGTACTTTAATTTGCTATTATCTTTTTACCTGGGCATTTACCTTAGTCTCCCTCTCCTTTTAAAGTATAGTGCCACCTGCTCATTTAATATGTTTGCTGTCTATTAAATGAATATATTACTTAAGCAGGCTTGACTGTTCTTCGGCTCATGGGTGTTAGTAGAAAATTCACATGTGACAACAGCAGAACAAACTCAACATTTTTACTCAGTGTAACAGGATAGATTACAGTAGACGCCTGATGTGATGAACAGTTTTTTTTGTAACTTTGTTGCAACTTAAACCAACAGATTTAACGTTTAATATGTTTCGTGACGGTAAAGTATGGTTTACAAAGCGACCATATCAGTTCTGTTTTTTTTATGTCTGTCAGTCTTCAGAAGTTTTTCCTTTAGGCACCCGGAAACGTGCCTTCTTGGAGTAAAGTAGATTCCTGCTGAACAGCAGTGGGATGTTTCCCAAATACAGGAAGAGCGCAAGACTCATGCCTGGAAAATACATGGTGCAAGTATTTAAACAGTATAATTCATCACATTGATTAAAAACTTTGAATGCATTATTTGAATACTTGGTATTTATGAATATTTCTAAAATGTACAAGGACTTACCAATAAGAGGCCCGAGCCAGTAAACGAGAGAATACGCTGAGAAAGAGTGTCCAGGACAGGGGAATGTTAGCGCATAAGCGAGGGACGGATTCACATATCCAGACGTGTAGTTGTTTCCTAGTGTGAGAGAGAAGTTTGAGGCGTTAAAAATAACACTTCACCAAATCATTGCCAATGAAGAGTCAAGATGTTGTCCAGAGTAACACAAAACTTTAGTGTGTATTTTAAAAGATGTAATTTATTTTGTGCTAGCCTCCCCCTAAATGCATTTGCGATCTACAATCCTTATTACATATCTTCATACTTTTGTATACTATGCAGTTAAATTGCAGTTATTTTATACATGCAATCTAAATCTATATTTAATATATGCATTTGAAAGCAACAATCCTTATTTAAAATTAGCATTTTAATTGCAGTCATCATTTGATTTATGCATTTAAAAATCAATTTTTTTATGTAATATGCATTTGAAATATTCAATATTTAAATTTAAAATGCAATCCTTATTCAATATATGCATTTTAAAGTATAATGTAAACACATAATCCTTTTTAATATTTATTTAAATCTACAATCTTTATGTAACATGCATTTTAAATACAATCTTTATTTAATATATTTGAAATAATTAATTTTTATTTAATATGTGGATTTGAAATCCCAATTTTTAGTAATCTACAATCTAAAAATGTTTTAAATCTACAATTCTTATTCAATATGTATTTTAAATGTACAATCCTTATATAAAATAATTACTGTGCAATTAAAACGCATATTTTACACATGCATTTTATATCCCAAATTTTTTATTTAATATGAGCATTTAAACATTCTACAATTTGTATTTAATACACGCATTTCAAATTACAAAATTTACTTTTTACATATGCATTTTGACTTGACAATTTCTATGTGATACACAGCATTCAAATCTACAATATTTGATATATGCATTTTAAATGTAATCATTCTGTCCGCTGCAAACCCACCTGCGTATGCGATGAACGTCAGCAGCAGAGCGAGTATGGGAATCCTCAGCAGCTGCGAGCGGCTCTTCAGGACGAGGTAAACCAGGTGAAAGGTCACGGCGCCGAAGGCTTCGGCTAACGCTCCCTGTAGCGCCGAGACCCGCAGCGACGTACTGCACTCGGACATCATCAGATTCTTGATCATGTGCATGTCGGTCAGCTCCATTTCCCAGTACTTTCCGGCGACTACGAGCGCCATGTACGCGCCGAGTAACTGCGCCGCGACGCTGAGGACGCCTGCCACTGCGCCGATGTCTTTCTGGAGGACTCCCATTAACGTCACCGACGGATTTCCGCTTACGCCTTGCATGATGATGCCATGAATAGTGATGGACAGGAAAAGCATAGTGATGGCCACGTCGGGCCCAAGCGCCCCGGCCCACTGACCGACCTCCGCAATGGTGTCCACTTCAAGTCGGCATGCGGCGAGCGCGAATGCGGCGATAAACTCGGTCAGGAAAGCCCATCGCAGCCTCGATCGTGCGAGCGTCACCCTTCCTACCGCACTCACACCTACTATAGTTAAGAAGTAGCCCAGCGAGGCATTAAGCCCTGACATGATGTTTCAAACGGTGTAGTGCACAGCTAGCTGTGCTGAACAGAAAGAAAGATACGAGCTCACCAACACTGTATTTGCTAACAGAATGTGATAACGTGGCACACGGAGATGCCGTGTTCTTATCAAAAGGGGTTTTTTGACACAAACCTTGGGTTGAAAAAACACACTGACCTATTCAAGGCCACCTTTGAAAAGTGGCCCTTTGCTTTGGCTCCCTCTAGTGGAAGAGCGTGGATCTCATTGTTTAAATAGTTTGTCAAATATTTTTGCACAAACTAGCTTTTGGGGCTGTAGTAGATGTGCACATAAATCTATGCAGTACAACTGTAGCTGACATGAAAACTCAGCCATACCTGTTGTAGTTGGAAAATCAGCAACTGGTGTAACATGAGGAGACACTGCTAACTCCAACATCAGGCCTCGTTGGCGCAGTAGGCAGCGCGTCAGTCTCATAATCTGAAGGTCGTGAGTTCGAGCCTCACACGGGGCAAGATTTTTTGTTTTGCAGAAGCAATGAGATTCGCTTATGTTGTTTGATGTTCCAGTCTGTGGAAATTCAGACAGTTCTACTTAAGCATTTGGCATTGTTTTATGGCATGTTTACTGATAAACACTGCCACCTAGTGGGTCTCTTAACTAAAACCATAAAAAAAATCTGTTACCTGAAATAAAAATAAAATGGTAACACTTTACAATAAGGTTCATTGGTTAACATTAGTTAATGCATTACAATGAGCAATACATTTGTTACAGTATTTATTAATAACAATACAGCTGTTCACAGTGTTTCATGTTAGTTCACAGTGCACTGATATGTGTTAAAAAATACAACCTGTGATTTTAATAGTTCATAATTTCAACATTTACTAATACATTAAGATGAATAAATGCTGTAGAAGTGTTGTTTATTCAATGTTCATGTTAACTAAGGTAGTTCACTAATGTTAACTAATGAATCTTATTGTAAAGTGTTACCAATAAAATATTTAAAAAATTATAATAGAAAACTTATTTTATTTCAGCTAACTGCTGAAAAATGTAAAAAATACAAATAATTTCTCGAAAATAGAGAACTAGTTTCATATCAAAGTATCAAAAACTATAGTATATTTATAGTATTTGATGATACTAAAATAGCTAAAACTGAAAAAAAAAAAAAATAAAAGCTATACAGACATAAAATACAACAAAATTACCTAACTTAAAATAAATTAACACGAAAACAGAAAGCAGAAAATTAAAAATAAAACAAGATTAATAAATGATGTAAAAAATATTTCTCATTATTAGTTTACTGCATTAACTAATGTTAACAAATAAAACCTCATAAAGCGTTATGAGTTTTCATTTTTAGCCAGTAAAATCACACATGATCAATTCTACCTCTTATTATTGTAAATGAGAATTTCAAAGCTAAAATATCAACGAAACAGAGACAAAACCGTTGGCCAGTACGGGGATCGAACCCGCGACCTTGGCGTTATTAGCACCACGCTCTAACCAACTGAGCTAACCGGCCTGGGAGAGCAAGCACGGAAATGAGTGCTCAAAAATAACACAGTACTGTTGTTTTAAACAACTACTGATGTCCAAGTAGGAGTGGGCCATCTGACGATTTTATATGGCGGTCGATCCATGATCTACTTTTCAAGCGAATCCTAGAGATCACGATCGGCTATGTCTCATAATAGCAGGACTTTTATTTTGACGGCGCGTCTGACTTTTATTTTGCCGTTGCTGAGAACAGGGCCTTCTCCGTCTTCATTAGTTTATGCTCTGTTTAACAGCTGTGTCTAATACATTACTGGATTACTGTTAAACAAAAAGTAAACAATATATACGGGAAAAGTATTTATTTTATATTATTAGTAACAGAAAGGCAAACGCTATAATACTATGAATACATTCAGCAAATGCGCATTTATATCATTTAAACAAATCTTTGAATATCTAATAAAAATGTAATTTGAATTTCCCTGTGCTGAATGTAAAATTAGAGTTACCTTGTCTTTAAAGGAACTTTGCTTTACTTTGTACACCTAGTATTACTGCTTAACCTGGAAAAACAAAATGAGTAAAAATAAACAAGTTCAATAGAGCAAAGTGAAGGTTCAGGCCAAAAGACTGAGAAATCAGACTGATATAAACCACAAGGCGGCAGGAAAGATTAATTTGCCTTGTTCATTCCTACAAATTTTTTCCCATGGACATGTTTCAAATAATAAGAGCTTATTTGGTTAGGGAAAGTAAATACATCTTGTTTAGTCTATTAAAAATTGTATCTAATGAGCTCCAATGCATTTTCTTTTAGTTAAAGTTCTGGTAGTCGAGTCGTTGGTTCTCAACCTTTTTGACTCCAAAACCAAAATTGTTTTCAAAAGTTTTTCTACAAATAATATATAATTTTTAAACTCGGCAGCCACAATAATATAAATCTACAAACTGATTCTGATGCAAAGTATACGATGCTAACGTCTCTCTGACGGTAAAAAAATGATACTTATGAATATTTATAAATGTGGTTTGAAGTATACAGATAAACAAAAGTTACACACTAACTAATAGTTACTAAGGCCCTGGTTTAACTGTGTGGAAAAAATATGATTCCCAGTGCGCTCACACTTACCCAGAGTGGCTACACTTGCTTTTTATTCATATTGTTTCCAACAATTTCTTTATTTGTGAAATATACTTTAATACAATTACAAAATCAACAACTTAATGTAAAAATCTAAAAAAGTCTTAGTTTAGAGATTTATTTAATTCGTTTTCAGATTATTTAAATATTAATTCATATATGACAATAAGTCCATTCGTGAATTTCCTCACTTCTAAATATTCCACGGTCGACTGTTAGTGGCCAATAAATGGTAGCAGAAGTGCCAAATTTGCATAATTGGGAAGATCGGGTTTCAGATGGTGGATCATGATTGTTTGTTACAAGATTGTGATATTAAATTTTGGGAAGATCACCCACCCTATGTCCAAGTGCTTTTTTTTTTTTTGCAAGTTCTTCTTTAAAGTTAGTGGGACAACAAAAGACATGCAAATTCCAAGAAAAACAAGTCAAGTGAAAGAGTAGCAAGTATCTTTTTCTTCTCTTAGGTAAATGATCTACTAGTGAGATTTTGTTTTTAATTTAAGAATGAAACAACTTGTTTTTTTTTCAGTGATCGTAGATTTATATATACAAAGAGGAGTCTAAAAACAAGAGTGGAAAAGTGTAATCTCCCCGTCGGGGAATCGAACCCCGGTCTCCCGCGTGACAGGCGGGGATACTTACCACTATACTAACGAGGAGTGATGACACATGGCCCACAGAGCATATTTGTTTCAACGCTAGGGTTACAGTCTTCATTGTCTGATTAACTTATTTAAAGATTTTGTTTTGATATAAAAAAAATAGGCAGAGTAGGTTTTGCAGTGTTGTAGTGACATCATTACACTGTTTTAACTCAAATCTTACCTTAAGGTTGTATCGCGGCACTTCTTATGTTGAAGGCTCCTCATCTGAATCTCTTACGTTGAAGCACTCGTTATTTCTAAGCAGGGTCTGAAATTGAAATTAGCACAATATTTAACTAAATATGCATTTTGATCAAATAGTTGTTGTTAGAACAGTAAATGTAATGGGATCTCAATAGAAAGACCCATACAGTGACGTGTTATATGGATTAATGAGAGGTCAGAACATTGACCACTGTTTATGAGTCACAACTTGAACACAAATAAAAAAACCATTTGTTTTTGAGTGTGTAAAAGATCTTTAAAAACATTTACTGCATTGGCCGGGAATCGAACCCGGGCCTCCCGCGTGGCAGGCGAGAATTCTACCACTGAACCACCAATGCTCGCATGGTGAAAGCTTTTGCCGGGGACATTTTGTGTTGTACTGGTTAGTACTGCATTACTAAAAACATGTCCAGTTTGTCCATTACTATAAATATCACCGGTTTCACAAAGAGGACTAACCCAAAGAATACTCACCTCCAACAGATATCTCAATGTCCCAACAGGCTGCGTCCCCTTTGAGAAGAGAAAGAATACATCATGAACAACTTATGAACTTAAGAATACATGAATGCAACTTAAAAAGAATAGCATGATGTCCCTGACCAACAGTTAAACATTGTTAGGAAAAAGTCAAGCTATCTTTACAGAGAAACGTTTTTGGACCGAGTTTTGTAATAAACAACCATTAGGTGGCGCTCCAAGCCAAAGATAAATATGCTATACTTCTCATGCTTATTGCACCAATAATTCTACTGGATTATGGTAATTTTTTAACTTTGATTTCGCAACGGTGATTAATTTTTCACTCAATATTAATGGTTTTCACAAACAGGCCAATGTTTTGATAGCTCAAGATCTAACATTTGAGTTCTTAACTGAGATTAAAGGTTGCAATTTGATCTACTGAGCAAAATAAGCTGTAACGTTACTTAAACGTGTATCAATGCTAATATCCAAGAAAGCCTGCAGTAATAACAATATATAGCCTATATATTTAGTAAAAGAAAACACGTAATTTACGTTAAATTAAGGTTGAAAGATGTTTGTGTGCTGGAAACTGCACCTCGGCTGTTCTGACAAAATAATACGGACACCCAAGTTAAAAACTCATCAATTTACATAAGATTTTACATTTGACATAGAATAACACATTATTTTGTTATTTCACTTTGTGGGCCTACTGGGAGAACTTACCTTGAGATTGAGCTCGCTATTCGACAACTTGATCAAGAACAAGTTAGCCTAGTCGATGCAATCCGATCTATCAAGCACGAGCAGTCTGGAAACGTATCTTAATAAAAATAAAGAACATTTACATAAAGACGTATAAAGAGTAGTTAATCGTTAAAACTCAAACTTAAGAAAGGTCACGACAAATAGGCCTAAGCCATATTTTTGCTTACGGACCACCGCTTGAGCCTAAATTGAATTACGTTTTTAGGAAATGAAGACGAAAATCTTACGGATGAAAGCCTTTGTATAACAGAAAACCATTTAACGTTAACTAATAAAACGTTGCCACTTAGTTTTCGAACAAATGTAAACATTTTCAGGTGACTTCAGATACGTAACGTTACTCGTACTCACCAACCAGTGCCCGTAATATGCTTTTCATTCATCTCCACCCAAAAGCTGATTTTGACGACAAATTACTTAAATAACATTAATGTTTCCTTCAGGAGTGAATTACTGATAAGAATGGACAACTTTAAAAAGAAATATTCGATGACTTCGATCTTCGCGATGATACTCGTGCTGACTGCTTGCGCGACCGTTGAGGTTTGTATTGTTGCTCCGGGAAAGAAAATAGAGCCCTGAAAATGTACACAATTGTGCAGTTTTGCTTATAATACTGCTTGTCTGTGTTTTTTTTATAGTGTAAAACTTAAAGGAAACACGTACTTAATAAAGGACTTGATTATTAACATTAAAATGGATTATTAGCTCATTTCAACTGTGGTACTTTTCATGATGATCATATCATGTTCTAATAAATTGGGGTAAAAATATATTTAAAAATGTATAAACATCGAAATCATTTTACTTTTCTTTGACTAAAACACAAGTGAATTTAAAATAATTTTGCTTTGGTTTGAGCTGATGTTTTTAACTAACAAAAGCTAGATCCTTAATGATATCACCCTCCAGAAAGTCTAATCATGTTTGATGGAAAAAACAAGTACTGATTTGATGAATTTCCTTATGATTTGTGATATTAGTTTGTCCCACTCTAAAACAGTTCACACTCTGTTAGATGAAATTACAGATGTCAAGATATCAAATTCAAAGAAAAGTCAAAAGGGTA
The DNA here is from genome assembly GCA_030578275.1 of Meda fulgida. Taxonomy (NCBI): domain Eukaryota; kingdom Metazoa; phylum Chordata; class Actinopteri; order Cypriniformes; family Leuciscidae; genus Meda; species Meda fulgida. The sequence goes on from CM060637.1 coordinate 1,751,794, forward strand.
AAAGACCAATAATAAAAAATATTAAAGGTTAAAAATAGCTTCATGCAAATAAACTCTGAAAATCCCTCACTAAGAAAATTATTGTGTAAATATGATCAAGTTTAAGCACTTAAACTTAATTATAGCTTAACATATTTCTGAAAGGCTACTAAACCCTTTTAAAGAAAAAAAAATCCTTACACGTACAACTAAATGATTATGCTTGCATGTGTTGAAAAGTCAAAGTGCTCAAATGTTGCTGTATAACAGGAATAACCCCATTAACTCATGAGAAGGTTTAAACAGACTACAAACGAGCCCTAGAGAGAGTTTATTCTAATCTCAAGTTTCAAGTCCTCTTTTAATGAAGAACAAGAGATGTACATAATGTTGCAATGACTATTGTTCACACAATTTGCAGGAATTCGGCTTTTACTTGCAAAACAAGTGACTGAAAAGCATAAAAATAATTCTTACATCATGACTTATCAACAACTGGATTTACTTCATAATAAACTGTTAGTTACTAAAACAAGAAAGTGTTCATGTACACAAACATACACTCTACGTGTCCTGCTTTCGGTTAACTACATCAACTGAAATGATACGCTTCTTCGAAGTACGTCATTTACACATTTCATCACATGAAAGTTTCGTCTCAGGTTAGAGGAAGTTCAAACGGCAAAAATCTGCCTCTTTAGATAAAGTATAAAGGTGTTTGCTGGAATAACAACAAAGGCACAAGTGACTACAAAAGATCATTCACTGCTCGCAGTTGGTGTGCATCAGTAAGGTGCTCTTCCCTTCGGGTCAAGAACAGGAGTAGGCTTACACAGTTTTCAGTCGTGATTCTGGCTACAGAAAGACTAACTAAAGGTCTCCAGCTGGATCAGAAATCACCGCAATTGATTTATATCATCAATTATGGAGCATATGAGGTCTATAGAAGCCAAAGAGTGGAAGAGTTCATACATAAAACACAGACAAAGTCCAACAAGAATCTAATGAGAGCAGGAGGACATCTAATACCCCACAACACAGGGTTAAAAACAGGCAGACCCAAATGAAATGCTTGTAGTTTTGTTTTGGCAACATTGTTGTTGACACACTGGTAAAAACACCTGGCACAGATTGAGTGTTCAGCAGTTCGCTGTGCTTTCGGGCGCAGCTCGTGAGGAGCGGGAGGCTAGCGGTTGTTCTTCATGGCGTCCTTGGCAGCCAGAATGAGCGGAGTGAGACTCGAGAGAGGTTTGGCCAGCTTCAGGAAGGGATGCTGAGGAGACAGAAGGTTTGACAATGCTAGTCCTTAATCGCTAGTAGGGTTGGGTATCATTTGAATTTTAACGATTTCCATTCACCTTATCAATTCCTATTCTTTTCGATTCCTAATTTCGATTCCAATAAGGTAAAACAAAACAACAACTTAGATATTCACATTGCAAAACATTTAACCCTCTAGGCGCCACGGTCGAGTTTACTCGACAAGATACGGCACTGAATAAAACGGCCGATTTTGTCAAATTGAGTGTCAAATTGAGTGTCAAATTTCGTTCCACTTCCCCTCCAATGGATGGCAGACATGTCATACTTCATCCCCGAATCAAAAAAAGTCATGCTTCTATACAAAATGTTTGAGTTAGAGCGCAAAGCGGAGCTAGTGTGTGAGTGAGCCATTTTATCAGAGGCCAACCACTACATGCATTCGGTTTGTTTCTACCCTTTATTAGTAATGATTTACACAGTTTGTTTACTACTTACTATATACCTGAGCACTCAGTATTGTGCAATATAGAATACAGAAGGTGATGGACATTTTGGGGGGGAAGAAGTGCTGCATTTTATCATTTAAACGTGACTTTTCAGGAAAATTCTATAATCCAAGATTGCCGCCACCATTTGACATCATATGCAAATTAGATGGAAAAATGTAATCCCTACATAAACTTTGGGTCATCCTTAATATTTCTCTAATTTACAGAAAGTCTCTATCTTTTATCACTTTTAAGATATAGCCTTTTGAAGTTAAGATGTCAAAATCGAACGTTTTAGGAAAAAACGGTTAATTGTAGCTGAATATGATGAACAAAAATCAACAGGCTAAAGAACACTTACACAAGGAATTGTGCCTATGGTTTAAAAAAATACCATAGAAAAACAAATATAATATACATTTCCTAATATAAATTTCCAGCATTATTAAAAAGGCAAATAAACACTCAGTAATTAAAAAAGAACCAGTCAAAAATTAGCAATAGCACTTTTTTTACGATTGAAATAAACAGTGTTTTAAGATTTTTAGTTATTCAGGTACAGAAACTGTAATGAAAAGTAACACTGCACTGTATAAGTAAAATATACATTACAAATAAAGTTACAGAAGTTATCCAGTCAAAACTAGTGCATTTTTTCTGTCTTTTGTTGCTTGACTAGTGTTATTATAGAGAGGGCAGGAATATTAGAGTTATTATAGAAACGGCGGGAATATTAGAGTTATTATAGAAACGGCGGGAAAATTAGCGTTATTATAGAGCAGGAATATTAGCGTTATTATAGAGCAGGAATATTAGAGTTATTATAGAGCAGGAATATTAGAGTTATTATAGAGCAGGAATATTAGAGTTATTATAGAGCAGGAATATTAGAGTTATTATAGAAACGGCGGGAACATTAGAGTTATTATAGAAACGGCGGGAATATTAGAGTTATTATAGAGCGGGAATATTAGAGTTATTATAGAGCAGGAATATTAGTGTTATTATAGAGCGGGAATATTAGCGTTATTATAGAGCGGGAATATTAGAGTTATTATAGAGCGGGAATATTAGCGTTATTATAGAGCGGGAATATTAGCGTTATTATAGAGCGGGAATATTAGAGTTATTATAGAGCGGGAATATTAGCGTTATTATAGAGCGGGAATATTAGCGTTATTATAGAGCGGGAATATTAGCGGGAATATTAGAGTTATTATAGAGCGGGAATATTAGCGTTATTATAGAGCGGGAATATTAGAGTTATTATAGAGCGGGAATATTAGCGTTATTATAGAGCGGGATAATTAGAGTTATTATAGAGCGGGAATATTAGCGTTATTATAGAGCGGGAATATTAGAGTTATTATAGAGCGGGAATATTAGCGTTATTATAGAGCAGGAATATTAGAGTTATTATAGAGCGGGAATATTAGCGTTATTATAGAGCGGGAATATTAGCGTTATTATAGAGCGGGAATATTAGAGTTATTATAGAGCAGGAATATTAGAGTTATTATAGAGCGGGAATATTAGCGTTATTATAGAGCGGGAATATTAGCGTTATTATAGAGCGGGAATATTAGCGTTATTATAGAGCGGGAATATTAGCGTTATTATAGAGCGGGAATATTAGAGTTATTATAGAGCGGGAATATTAGCGTTATTATAGAGCGGGAATATTAGAGTTATTATAGAGCAGGAATATTAGAGTTATTATAGAGCGGGAATATTAGCGTTATTATAGAGCGGGAATATTAGCGTTATTATAGAGCAGGAATATTAGAGTTATTATAGAGCAGGAATATTAGAGTTATTATAGAAACGGCGGGAATATTAGAGTTATTATAGAAACGGCAGGAATATTCGAGTTATTATAGAAATGGCGGGAATATTAGCGTTATTATAGAGCGGGAATATTAGCGTTATTATAGAGCGGGAATATTAGCGTTATTATAGAGCGGGAATATTAGCGGGAATATTAGAGTTATTATAGAGCGGGAATATTAGCGTTATTATAGAGCGGGAATATTAGAGTTATTATAGAGCGGGAATATTAGTGTTATTATAGAGCGGGAATATTAGAGTTATTATAGAGCGGGAATATTAGTGTTATTATAGAGCAGGAATATTAGTGTTATTATAGAGCAGGAATATTAGAGTTATTATAGAGCGGGAATATTAGAGTTATTATAGAGCGGGAATATTAGCGTTATTATAGAGCGGGAATATTAGCGTTATTATAGAGCGGGAATATTAGCATTATAGAGAGGGAATATTAGCGTTATTATAGAGCGGGGATATTAGCGTTATTATAGAGGGGGAATATTAGCGTTATTATAGAGCGGGAATATTAGCATTATTATAGAGGGGGAATATTAGCGTTATTATAGAGCGGGAATATTAGCGTTATTATAGAGCGGGAATATTAGCATTATAGAGAGGGAATATTAGCGTTATTATAGAGCAGGAATATTAGAGTTATTATAGAGCGGGAATATTAGCGTTATTATAGAGGGGGAATATTAGCGTTATTATAGAGCAGGAATATTAGAGTTATTATAGAGCAGGAATATTAGAGTTATTATAGAAACGGCGGGAATATTAGAGTTATTATAGAGCGGGAATATTAGAGTTATTATAGAGCGGGAATATTAGCGTTATTATAGAGCGGGAATATTAGCGTTATTATAGAGCGGGAATATTAGAGTTATTATAGAGCGGGAATATTAGCGTTATTATAGAGCGGGAATATTAGCGTTATTATAGAGCGGGAATATTAGAGTTATTATAGAGCGGGAATATTAGCGTTATTATAGAGCGGGAATATTAGCGTTATTATAGAGCGGGAATATTAGCGGGAATATTAGAGTTATTATAGAGCAGGAATATTAGAGTTATAGAAACGGCGGGAATATTAGAGTTATTATAGAGGGGGAATATTAGAGTTATTATAGAGCGGGAATATTAGCGTTATTATAGAGCGGGAATATTAGCGTTATTATAGAGCGGGAATATTAGAGTTATTATAGAGCGGGAATATTAGCGTTATTATAGAGCGGGAATATTAGCGTTATTATAGAGCGGGAATATTAGCGTTATTATAGAGCGGGAATATTAGAGTTATTATAGAGCGGGAATATTAGCGTTATTATAGAGCGGGAATATTAGCGTTATTATGGAGCGGGAATATTAGCGTTATTATAGAGCAGGAATATTAGCGTTATTATAGAGCAGGAATATTAGAGTTATTATAGAAACGGCGGGAATATTAGAGTTATTATAGAAACGGCGGGAATATTAGAGTTATTATAGAAATGGCGGGAATATTAGCGTTATTATAGAGCGGGAATATTAGCGTTATTATAGAGCGGGAATATTAGCGTTATTATAGAGCGGGAATATTAGCGGGAATATTAGAGTTATTATAGAGCGGGAATATTAGCGTTATTATAGAGCGGGAATATTAGAGTTATTATAGAGCGGGAATATTAGAGTTATTATAGAGCGGGAATATTAGCGTTATTATAGAGCGGGAATATTAGCGTTATTATAGAGCGGGAATATTAGCATTATAGAGAGGGAATATTAGCGTTATTATAGAGCGGGGATATTAGCGTTATTATAGAGGGGGAATATTAGCGTTATTATAGAGCGGGAATATTAGCGTTATTATAGAGGGGGAATATTAGCGTTATTATAGAGCGGGAATATTAGCGTTATTATAGAGCGGGAATATTAGCATTATAGAGAGGGAATATTAGCGTTATTATAGAGCAGGAATATTAGAGTTATTATAGAGCGGGAATATTAGCGTTATTATAGAGGGGGAATATTAGCGTTATTATAGAGCGGGAATATTAGCGTTATTATAGAGCAGGAATATTAGCGTTATTATAGAAACGGCGGGAATATTAGCGTTATTATAGAAACGGCGGGAATATTAGCGTTATTATAGAGCGGGAATATTAGAGTTATTATAGAGCGGGAATATTAGTGTTATTATAGAGCGGGAATATTAGCGTTATTATAGAGCAGGATTATTAGCGTTATTATAGAAACGGCGGGAATATTAGCGTTATTATAGAAACGGCGGGAATATTAGCGTTATTATAGAGCGGGAATATTAGAGTTATTATAGAGCGGGAATATTAGTGTTATTATAGAGCGGGAATATTAGAGTTATTATAGAGCGGGAATATTAGAGTTATTATAGAGCGGGAATATTAGCGTTATTATAGAGCGGGAATATTAGCGATATTATAGAGCGGGAATATTAGCGTTATTATAGATCAGGAATATTAGAGTTATTATAGAGCGGGAATATTAGCGTTATTATAGAGCGGGAATATTAGCGATATTATAGAGCGGGAATATTAGCGTTATTATAGAGCGGGAATATTAGCGTTATTATAGAGCGGGAATATTAGCGTTATTATAGAGGGGGAATATTAGAGTTATTATAGAGCGGGAATATTAGCGTTATTATAGAGCGGGAATATTAGAGTTATTATAGAGCAGGAATATTAGAGTTATTATAGAGCGGGAATATTAGCGTTATTATAGAGCGGGAATATTAGCGTTATTATAGAAACGGCGGGAATATTAGAGTTATTATAGAGCAGGAATATTAGAGTTATTATAGAAACGGCGGGAATATTAGAGTTATTATAGAAACGGCAGGAATATTAGAGTTATTATAGAAAGGGCGGGAATATTAGCGTTATTATAGAGCGGGAATATTAGCGTTATTATAGAGCGGGAATATTAGCGTTATTATAGAGCGGGAATATTAGCGGGAATATTAGAGTTATTATAGAGCGGGAATATTAGCGTTATTATAGAGCGGGAATATTAGAGTTATTATAGAGCGGGAATATTAGTGTTATTATAGAGCGGGAATATTAGAGTTATTATAGAGCGGGAATATTAGTGTTATTATAGAGCAGGAATATTAGTGTTATTATAGAGCGGGAATATTAGAGTTATTATAGAGCGGGAATATTAGAGTTATTATAGAGCGGGAATATTAGCGTTATTATAGAGCGGGAATATTAGCGTTATTATAGAGCGGGAATATTAGCGATATTATAGAGCGGGAATATTAGCGTTATTATAGAGCGGGAATATTAGCGTTATTATAGAGCGGGAATATTAGCGTTATTATAGAGGGGGAATATTAGAGTTATTATAGAGCGGGAATATTAGCGTTATTATAGAGCGGGAATATTAGAGTTATTATAGAGCAGGAATATTAGAGTTATTATAGAGCGGGAATATTAGCGTTATTATAGAGCGGGAATATTAGCGTTATTATAGAAACGGCGGGAATATTAGAGTTATTATAGAGCAGGAATATTAGAGTTATTATAGAAACGGCGGGAATATTAGAGTTATTATAGAAACGGCAGGAATATTAGAGTTATTATAGAAATGGCGGGAATATTAGCGTTATTATAGAGCGGGAATATTAGCGTTATTATAGAGCGGGAATATTAGAGTTATTATAGAGCGGGAATATTAGCGTTATTATAGAGCGGGAATATTAGAGTTATTATAGAGCGGGAATATTAGAGTTATTATAGAGCGGGAATATTAGCGTTATTAGAGCGGGAATATTAGCGTTATTATAGAGCGGGAATATTAGCGGGAATATTAGAGTTATTATAGAGCAGGAATATTAGAGTTATAGAAACGGCGGGAATATTAGAGTTATTATAGAGCGGGAATATTAGAGTTATTATAGAGCGGGAATATTAGCGTTATTATAGAGCGGGAATATTAGCGTTATTATAGAGCGGGAATATTAGAGTTATTATAGAGCGGGAATATTAGCGTTATTATAGAGCGGGAATATTAGCGTTATTATAGAGCGGGAATATTAGCGTTATTATAGAGCGGGAATATTAGCGTTATTATGGAGCGGGAATATTAGCGTTATTATAGAGCAGGAATATTAGCGTTATTATAGAGCAGGAATATTAGAGTTATTATAGAAACGGCGGGAATATTAGAGTTATTATAGAAACGGCGGGAATATTAGAGTTATTATAGAAATGGCGGGAATATTAGCGTTATTATAGAGCGGGAATATTAGCGTTATTATAGAGCGGGAATATTAGCGTTATTATAGAGCGGGAATATTAGCGTTATTATAGAGCGGGAATATTAGCGTTATTATAGAGCGGGAATATTAGCGGGAATATTAGAGTTATTATAGAGCGGGAATATTAGCGTTATTATAGAGCGGGAATATTAGCGTTATTATAGAGCGGGAATATTAGCATTATAGAGAGGGAATATTAGCGTTATTATAGAGCGGGGATATTAGCGTTATTATAGAGCGGGAATATTAGCGTTATTATAGAGCGGGAATATTAGCATTATAGAGAGGGAATATTAGCGTTATTATAGAGCACGAATATTAGAGTTATTATAGAGCGGGAATATTAGCGTTATTATAGAGGGGGAATATTAGCGTTATTATAGAGCGGGAATATTAGCGTTATTATAGAGCAGGAATATTAGCGTTATTATAGAAACGGCGGGAATATTAGCGTTATTATAGAAACGGCGGGAATATTAGCGTTATTATAGAAACGGCGGGAATATTAGAGTTATTATAGAGCGGGAATATTAGTGTTATTATAGAGCGGGAATATTAGCGTTATTATAGAGCAGGATTATTAGCGTTATTATAGAAACGGCGGGAATATTAGCGTTATTATAGAAACGGCGGGAATATTAGCGTTATTATAGAGCGGGAATATTAGTGTTATTATAGAGCGGGAATATTAGAGTTATTATAGAGCGGGAATATTAGAGTTATTATAGAGCGGGAATATTAGCGTTATTATAGAGCGGGAATATTAGCGATATTATAGAGCGGGAATATTAGCGTTATTATAGATCAGGAATATTAGAGTTATTATAGAGCGGGAATATTAGCGTTATTATAGAGCGGGAATATTAGCGATATTATAGAGCGGGAATATTAGCGTTATTATAGAGCGGGAATATTAGCGTTATTATAGAGCGGGGAATATTAGCGTTATTATAGAGCGGGAATATTAGCGTTATTACAGAGCAGGAATATTAGCGTTATTACAGAGCAGGAATATTAGTGTTATTATAGAGCAGGAATATTAGAGTTATTACAGAGCAGGAATATTAGTGTTATTATAGAGCGGGAATATTAGACTTATTATAGAGCAGGAATATTAGCGTTATTATAGAGCAGGAATATTAGTGTTATTATAGAGCAGGAATATTAGTGTTATTATAGAGCGGGAATATTAGAGTTATTACAGAGCAGGAATATTAGTGTTATTATAGAGCGGGAATATTAGAGTTATTATAGAGCAGGAATATTAGCCTGCTGTCACTTTAAGAGCTGCCCAATATAGTTACACACGCCTGCAGAACTGAAAACAATGCCCGAGTCGTCTCGCGCTTGAATTGTTTAAAGTCATATTGAAATGCTCACAAAGGAATCGATAAGAGGAATCGAAATTTTTATTTTATAACAAGTGTCCTATTCCTGACCTCAATTCTGGAATCGAATTTCGATTCCCAAACCTAATCGCTAGTACTAGTTGCTGGCTGGTTTACCTGCAAAAGCTCTTTGCTTCCACCCCTCTTCTCCACGTCCATTTCCAGACAGCGACTCAGGAAGTCTCTGAAGATGGGCGATAACTTTTCAGGACTCTGCAACTCTGGAGTCCCATTGGTAGCAATCAGATAGAGCGCCTGAGGAAGGAAGAGTTAAAGACTTTAGTAGGGATGCCCCCTAATAGCTGACTAACCGTCCACTAGAAGAGGCTTAGTCGACCAAAATTGTATTACTCGTTTACTCACAGAAAACAAAAGTGAAAAAGTGGCGAAATCACGCAGGCTGTAACGGACAGATCGTTAACGGCAAGAAAATCCAAACATTCATTTATCGACCTCAAATATGGCTTATCACTTGAAACATGGAAGTAGCAGCAACTTTACTCGCTCTAATGTTAATCTAGATAAACGTGCGCTCTTATTAGGCGTATATCTAAGTATTTGTGAGGAGAGTGTGTTTACTGCATGACATACACGTGCGGTGCATCACTTGAGTTTAACTTAAAAAATGTTTGGTCATACAAAGGGCCTACTTTTATTTTTGTAAACTCACAAAACGTTTTTGTAAAATAATGGTGCTTTCTCTCAATTCGGTCTTGAACTTGAGCACATCACATAAATGAACTGAAACTCAGCGTATACTTGCCTCACAGGCATGAGAAATTTATTTATCCACCTTATTCCTGCGCCCCATGACGCTTTGCGCAAATTATGGGTGTAACTTCCGTTAAGCTGTAAACAAGCAGTGAAAGGCTCGCTTTATGAACGCAATTATACGTTTTTCTTTTTTTAATGTTTTTTTTCTGTACGCTGGGTACAATGAGATGGTATTATTCTACTCACCCTTCAACCATCGAATATTAAAAGGACATTTAAAAGTGTAAAAGCATCAACAAGGCACTTCAAAAAGAGACCATAAATAACCCCAAAAGCGAGATTCTTTCCACGGTAATAACAGACGGGTTAAATATCAGTAATACATATTATGTAACACATGTTGCCTTAATAAAAAATGCTTATTTCTTCAGCATTGCGTGATACTATTTCAAAGTTATTTCCGTAATTTTGACAGAAAATAAATTGTGAAAACAAATCTGGAAAGAAGAGACGTTAGGATTGAGGAGAAAAATGAGAGATTCTTCATGCATTCCAGTGAATTATTAATGGGATATATCGTAAACTAAATCGGGAGAACAGACCACTAATGTGCAGTAGCTAGGCTATATGTTGTAATTTTTTCATACTATTACAGCGAAATGAAAAGGGAAAAAAGAAAATCGTCACGAGAAAACGAAAGCGACTGAAACGAGCTCTTGCCATAGATATACTTGTTATAATGTCACGTTAAAAATACCAAGTTACGTTATCCTCATGATGTCTGAAAATAAATCATGAAGGAAAATTGACAGCTCATTCAGTCACACTGACAGATAAGCTTTAATTGTAAGGCAATCTAATGATTTGAAATGATTCGTTTCAGTCTTTTTGAATGGAAGTTCCCCAAACCGGAAGTGCCACCCATAATTCAAAACGCAGTAAGCTCGTCAGGAATAAGGTGGATAGAAAGCTTGAAATATTTACATTTGAATGAACTTAAATACTCAATGATTTTGTAATCCGTATGAAATGTGCATATATGCACGTGCACCACTGTGGAGATGACGAGTCAGGATCGTCGACTTAATCTTAATTATTAAATGTTTAGACAGAATGAGTCAACACATTCATAATCATTACGTTTGCCGGTGCGCTGGCAAGCTTTAGGTTTGAATCTGTGCATTGATTAGGCTATACGTATTTTATTTAGGCAACTAAAGGTGCGTTATTTTGATTTATGGCTTATTAATATAAACGCACGATTAGTCGACTAGTGGCTTAAATGAACGACTAATAGTCAAAATTGAAAAATCTTTAGTCAAGGGCAGGCCTAGATTTAGTTGCATTGTTAACAGACTCAAATCAGCAATTCCATTACCCTTCAAATTGCGCAAATTGAAATTGCGAATTGAAAATACGCCAAATGGAAACACATAACTTTTCACAAAAAACTCCCATATAAATCGCAAACAAGTTTTTACACTCGCATGAGGTGGTTTTTCAAGCAATTCGAAAAAAAATAATATTTCACAAAACTGCAATGGAAACAGTTTTTGGCCATTTACAGTCACCTGACGTAGATGATGCGGTGTGTTTGGACAGAATACAAGACAGTTCTTCATTAAACTCATAAAATACATTTTCAGTATTACATGAATACTGGATTCTAAACAACATAGAAATGCCACAATCAAGATCTTGAAGCAGAAATGAGGTAGAAACTCCTCATATGAGCCGCTCTCAAGTATAAGGGTCTTTCCTTGCCATTCATGCTTGGATAACACACACACGCACACACACACGCACACACACACGCACACATACACGTCTCCTTCCATTAATAATAATAATGGCCAGTGCAGTGGCTGCGATATATACGTAAACCTACCAACATCATGATTTCTGGAATGACTTATCGCGAGAGAATAAAACAACGTTTTAGCTGCATAACATCGGTTAATGGAAACGCCGTTATTTCGCAATAGTTTTTTATCGACATATACAAAATATTGCAAAAGTTTTGCGCAAATCTGTAATGGAAACGTGGCTAATGGCGCCAACATACCCTCAGTGGGTTCTCGTTGAGGTAGGGCGGTTCTCCCTCCACCATCTCGATGGCCATGATGCCCAGGGACCAGATGTCGACTTTGGGTCCGTAGGCTTTGCGCGTCACGACCTCCGGAGCCATCCAGTATGGCGTGCCCACCATAGTGCTCCTCTTACTCTGTTCAGGAGTGATCTGGGCACAAAACCCAAAGTCCGCTGTGGAGGAGACAACAGAAAGTTTAGAGACATTTCTAGACCTGGTTTGTGTAACTTCATTGACGACTTAAGGTCTTGAGGATTTAAATTTCGTGAGCAAAATCCATTCATTCCAATAGGAATCCTTCGGAGCAATCGGGAGTGTCATGCGAGGGCGAGAAAAATCCCCACACGGATTTTGTTCATGTTCAAGTTGGTTCGCTAAACAACAGAAAGCTACTTGATTTGAAAGTTACTTTGAGTGAGCAGTGCTTTATACATCTCTACGCTTTTGACAATGGACCTTTTTTGCATGCTAAATGTCACTAATGCTCCTTAAGATGGAGCCTATAGACCTTAGTATCAGAAGATGCCATATTTGACGCCAATGACAACAAAAGGATGGGATGGATTGAAGAACCGCTAGTTTCGTCGGTCATACGGTTGCATACTGTGGTGTCGTTGATCAAGATGGTGCAACACCAAAAATACATCATTCAAATCATTCAATAACAATTCTAATGGACTTTGGGGGGTTCAAAACGTTATGGAAACTAGATGTGACCCAAAACCTTAATGGATTAGTTCACTTCAGAATTACAATTTTCTGTCTTTCTTTCTTCAGTCGAAAAGAAATGAAGGTTTTTGAGGAAAAAACTAGGATTTTCTCCATATAGTGACTTCAATGGGGTCCAACGGCTCGAAGGTCCAGATGTGAGTTTCAGTGCAGCCTCAAAGTCTCGACACGATCCAGCCGAGGAATAAGAGTCTCATCTAGACAAACAATCGGTCATTTAAAAATAAAAAACATACTTTAACCACAAATGCTGGTCTTGCACTGGCTGTGATGCTCGTAATCACGTTGAAAGGTCAAGCGTGATATAGGCGGAAGAACAGATCTAGTGTTTACAAGTCAAACATGCAAAGACTAAGTCAAACGTTATTTATAAAAAATAAATAAAAGGTAAAGCAACGATTTGACAATTTTGATGTTGGAGGAGAAAACAAGATGGAGATTTTTGCTCTACTCTACATTTGTGAACCGGATCACGCGTGACCTTTCAACGAGGTTATGTAATGTGTGGCGCATCACAGCTAGTGCAAGACCAGCATTTGTGGTTAAAAAGTATATAAATTATATAAAAAAATTGCTGGTTTGTCTAGATGAGACTCGTATTCCTCGGCTGGATCGTGTCGAGACTTTGAAGCTGCACTGAAACTCACATCTGGACCTTCGACCCGTTGGACCCCATTGAAGACACTATATGGAGGAAATCCTGAGTGTTTCCCTCAAAAACCTTCATTTCTTTTCCACTGAAGAAAGAAAAACAAACATCTTTGATGACGTGGGGGGGGGGTCTTTTCCTTTAAGAAATACAGTTATCGGCAGCATTTATGAAACATGAGTAAATTGCTAGTAAAACCTGAATTACTTCAATTAAATGGGACAATTGACAAAAATGTTGTTTCAAAATCAACTTAGAAGTTTGTTTATCTTCTTTCATGATTGAGACCCATTCACAGCCTTGTTTTCGTTTGCATCTAATTAAATTCCCTCTACCATCAAGTCAATTACAGATGTTATTAGTTCAGGGCTAGTTTGATTCACACTGCATGTCTAGGGTGAAAAACTTCTGAAGAAATGCTGAGATGATGAACATGACCAGCATGCACTAAACATTATCAGCGTACATCAAAATACTAACAACATCTCTTCAAATGCATTTTAAGTGCTGTTGGGAACTTTTGTCACTTGAATATCTGTCAACTGTTGCCTTTGGCTTGCTCAGTTGGGGATATTCAAATGAATTACCCAAGCATTAATACCATTGATCAGCCCTGGCAAACGTGGGTGTTTTACCCACTAAGAAACAAACACTGTTATGTTATTCTGATTGATACTGTGAAGCTGCTTTGACACAATCTATATTGTGAGAAGCGCTATATAAATATACTTGACATTAGTCTGTTAGTACATCTATAGTTAACAGCCTTTTTTGCCGTTTCTTTAGTCATGTAGTTTTGGCTCACAAAGAGCGAGCTGCTAAACCAGACATGACGCCTCATGCGTCTAAGAGAACCATGTGTGAAGGCACCTTTCAGTGAGTGTGTGCCTAACCACAATCGACATCTTTGTTCTGTGTTCTAACTGCTTAATGCAAAGTCGTAAAAACCAGAGAGCAGAACCGAGAACATACTGAGCTTGACAGAACCGTCCATTCCCAGAAGCACGTTGTCACTCTTGATGTCTCGATGGATGACCTGATTAGCGTGCAGAAACTCCAGTGCTTGCAAACACTGAGATAACACACAAGAGGAAGGTCATTAGTTAAGCGCCTTGGTTACTTCCTGAACACAGTTGTGCATTAATCATCAGGGTTTCCCCCTAAACCGTAAGTAGTAAATCCAGCGAGCGACTTCAACGCACCTCTCGGCACACAGCGGCGATCTGAGCCTCGTCCATGCACGTTTCTGTCACGACATCTGTGAGCGAGCCGCCAGCCAAGTACTCCATCACCACAAACAGCTCCTCACCTACCAGAAAACTGGAGCACACACACAATCAACACTCTTAAAACATCATTAGCAGATTCAGATCACTTTATTTTATGCCATGTCAGCATTCAGAGCTATTTTCATAGCAAAAATTCAATTACAAAAATACAAATATCATATAAATACAATAAAAACAAAACAAATATAAACAACAAGTCATATTATACAATATATTTTTTTAAATTAACATATGATAAAAAAAAATTCAAAAACTTTTCAGGCATAATCTCATTAAATATGTCCTTCAATGAAGTAACTTCATAAAAGAGCATTCTGCTGACATCACTAGCATGTTTAAGGTTAGCATCATTAGCGGCTTACATCCAGTTACAAATTTAATTTGTGCTAAATCGCATTAACCATTAGTGAATAAAGCACTGTTCCCATCCCATGTGTTCAAGAGAACTAAATGATCACTTCCTGGAAAACTGTTGCAAAGTATTAATAATAAAAATTAAAGTTTTCTTTTAGCACGTTATAAAGTACACAATAACAATGCTTTCCGACATAATAAATATTATCCTAAATAATAAAATTACGCAAAAACGCAATATTTAATCATATGATCTGTTGAGGGTAAAAGACACGCGAGTTTTAGTGTTACATGGAGGAATTTATTCGTTAAAAATAGGGGTGTGATGATCTCTCGTTCCACGAGATCTCGCAATATTAAAAGGTGACGATATTTCTCGTTGATGGCAGCATTACAGAGTTGAGTTTGTGGCAAAACCTTTTACAGTGGTGCTTGCATTAAATTGTTCTGTCTTTTACTGCATATGACAAATATATGCGCTGCAGGTTTCAGAGTGAAGCGCGGCGCTTTATTTACACGCATGTAGGTCACGTGTTTCTTCCAGCGTCTCTGAGAGGCTCCATTCACTGTAAATGCTTCTCCACACAAACTCAGTCTCTGCATTTGCTGTTTGTTTGGGTTTCAAATAACATGCATTTGGGAACTCATATAAAGTTCAGACGATATAGCTAACACGCTTTGTGTTGCATAGTTGTCATTTACATGGTTGGAGCGTCTCAAACTCAAACTTATAACGTTCATCTGGGGATGCAATGTGCACCATTTCACCAGATTTGTAAGGTAAATCAACAGGAGAATATATCAATATGTTTCTAAATATGCGAATTGTTGTTCATTGCGATTTCAAAATAAAAGTTTCAATTCTTGCTCTAACTCCACGTTCAAGAAATTACAGTGGCTGCAGCAATTCTATCGGGCAAATATCATTTGTTTTAAATGTTGTTTGGACAATATTAAACAAGGATTTGATCTGCTGTAATGCGTAACAATTATGGCCACTGGCGCCCTCTGCAGGCATGTGTCATAATACGTAATGTACATACCGTAATTCCTCTAATAAAAACCGGTAGTCAATTAAACGCCGGGCCTCTGATAGTGGCGGGAGGGGGGGGTCAACACGGACAAATAAAGGCCGTCCTTAAATTAAGGCCGGGGGAAAATTAGTGTACACTCAAAGACGGACGCACACAGCGCTTGTGATATATCGCGTGTTTAGTGTTTTTAACCACATAATGTTTATTTTAGGTTTAAGACATTTAAATACATATGATTTATAGCAAAACAATACATTTATAGTTCAGAGTACCCCCAGGATCCTCCAACTTAAATTCAAGGCTTTTTAAGACCTTTTTAATACCATTTCAAATGAAATTCAATGCCAACTTCGTACCCATTCCGACAGAAGTATGAGGGGAAAATGTCAAATCTGTATACATTTTAAAACCCTAGAAAATAATTATGTACAAGAAGGTTACTTGAATTAAATATATATTGAATTATATATCAGTCATATTTAATACATACGCAACAGCATTGTAGCACGCACGTGTGTGTAGGCCAGTGTTAATTTTGGCAGCCATTTTTGATTTAGTCTTAGTCTTCAGACGAAAATGCTTATTGGTCTTAATCACATTTGAGTCATCCTGTTTTTTTATAGTTGTAGTTGACGAAAAGTCTTTGCATTTTTTGTCAATTTTTAGTCAAACTGCAATTACTTTACTTTTGGTAAAAACTAAATAAGACCTTTGTAACGAAATCCAAGACTTTGTATACTAAATTCAAGGCTTTTAAGGCCTTAATTTGAGATGATCAAATTCAAGACTTTTTCAAGGCTTTTAAGACCCGCGGGTACCCTGTAGTTTGTAAAATACACAATGGTGTCTATGGAAACAGCAATAACAATACATTAAAATATATTTGCCGACGTGTCATATCAGATACACAGAGTAAGTAACTATAAAGTTTACTCTATTCTTCCCACAGTTCACCGGCCACTTACTTTCATGTAGCCTGGGAAAACCCAGACAACTTCCAGCAAATTTAGATTTGCTCTGAAAGTTAGTCTGGCAAAGAGCACATTCAAGGCCATTTCCAATCGTCGAAATCGAGGTACCAATCAGAAACGTTGGGGCGGCTTCACACGATGACGACAGCGCTGGGATTTTGAAGCAGATTTTGTAGCCTACATTACAAAGATGGCCGCCGTCGAACATCACTCGTTCGAATCAGCTACCGCTATCGCTACTCAGTTACAACTGAGAATGGTCTGGTTTTAACCAGGCTAACTTTCATGTATTCATTCTTTCAGAAACTGAAGAATTGACGTGCTGTAATAAATCCAGCAGACAGGAATCTCTGACCTGCGGTGCCCAACTCACGTTACAGAGAAGATCATTTATAAAGGGTTTTAAACAACATAAACTCACTTACGCGTATTCGAGAGTCAGAATAGAAGAAAGTTGATGACATGGTAAACAAGTTTGTTAATATTTAGAAATAAAAGCACTACATCTGTCATACAGGGCTTTGGCACATGTGGCCGGCTGGCGAGCGGGGATCGCGAATTAGAAATAAAGGCCTGTAATAAAAGCATGCTACCATCTGCAGTTCAGGTAAATAAAGGCCCCGGCTTTTATTTGAGGAATTACGGTAAGTTAATTATGTTTAATTAGGAAACATTAGCTATTGTTCAAAAGTAGTTTCCACTTATTGAGGACAACTTGACAGTTTTTGATGAGGACTGTAGGCCAAGTTGATGTTACTTGAAGAACGTTTACCTGTCTAAGAAGTTGACAATGTTTGGATTTTTCAGCTCCTTCATCACGAGAATTTCATTGATGATCAGCTCTTTCTTGGGCTGCTTCTGCAGGTTGATCTGTTTGATGGCCACCTGGGAGACAAAAACACATCGCAATGATGAGAATGTGGAAAACTAAGAAAAACACCCATTTCTCTCTCGTTTGCATTACCTCCTGTCCAGTGGCAACGTCGATGGCGGTGAACACTGTTCCCGAAGCTCTGTGGACAGAAGCAATTATTAATCTCCATTCAATGAACATGAACATATTGTGCAATATTATCGGACCTACCCTTGTCCGATCTTCTCGTATCGTGTATATTTCTTTTTAGGATCTCCAATACTGACGATGGTTCCTGTCGGAGAACAAACAAGCGGTTTGTGTCTCGCAAAAAAAGTGAAACTGCGCAAAGAACTACGTATAAAGTGACGTACTGAGCTTGTCCATGATCTCCTCGTCCGTCATCTTGCCCTTTTTGGGTCTTTGTCGATCGGTGGCCTTCGACGCGACCTCGCTGTCTGGAGACGTCACGGGGGGAGGGAGGGGGTCGATGACCGACGGTCGAGTGTAGACCTGAAATCATAAACATTAATCACAACTACAATAGTCTCTTAATGACACACTCATTTATATTACTATATTTGCATTTTAGGTGAACTATACCGATAGATGGGAGATAGAGAGAGACAGATAGATAGATGATGATAGATGATAGATAGATAGATAGATAGAAAGATAGATAGACAGACAGATAGATAGATAGATGATGGATAGACAAATGGATAGACAAATGGATAGACAGACGGACAGACAGATGGACAGACAGACAGACAGATGGACAGACAGACAGACAGATGGATAGACAGACAGACAGACAGATGGACAGACAGACAGACGGATAGACAGATGGATAGACAGATGGATAGACAGATGGATAGACAGATGGATAGACAGATGGATAGACAGACAGACAGACGGATAGACAGATGGATAGACAGACAGACAGACAGATGGATAGACAGACAACAGACAGACGGATAGACAGACAACAGACAGATGGACAGACAGATGGATAGACAGATGGATAGACAGACAGACGGATAGACAGACAGACGGATAGACAGACAGATGGATAGACAGACAACAGACAGACGGATAGACAGACAACAGACAGATGGATAGACAGACAGACGATGGATAGATAGATAGATAGATAGATAGATAAGATAGAGAGATAGATTGATGATGGATAGATGATAGATAGATGATAGATGATGGATAGACAGACGGACGGACAGATGGACGGACAGACAGACGGGCAGATGGACAGACGGGCAGATGGACAGACGGGCAGATGGACAGACGGGCAGATGGACAGACGGATAGACGGATAGACAGACGGATAGACGGACAGACAGACGGACGGACAGACAGACGGGCAGACGGACGGACGGACAGACGGATAGACAGACAGACATACGGATAGACAGACAGACAGACGGATAGACGGACAGACAGACGGACGGACAGACGGGCAGACAGACGGGCAGACGGATAGACAGACAGACGGATAGACAGACAGACGGATAGACAGACAGACGGATAGACAGACAGACGGATAGACAGACAGACGGATAGACAGACAGATGGACAGACCGACGGACGGACGGACAGACAGACGGACGGATAGACAGATAGTTGAATAGATAGACAGACGGATAGTTGGATAGACAGATAGTTAAATAAACAGACAGACGGATAGACAGACAGATGGACGGATAGACAGACAGATGGACGGATAGACAGACAGATGGACAGACAGACAGATGGACAGACAGACAGATGGACAGACAGACAGATGGACAGACAGACAGATGGACAGACAGACAGACGGATAGACAGACAGATGGACGGATAGACAGACATACGGATAGACAGACAGATGGACAGACAGACAGATGGACAGACAGACAGATGGACAGACAGACAGATGGACAGACAGACAGACAGATGGATAGACAGACAGATGGACAGACCGACGGACGGACGGACAGACAGACGGACGGATAGACAGATAGTTGAATAGATAGACAGACGGATAGTTGGATAGACAGATAGTTAAATAAACAGACAGACGGATAGTTGGATAGACAGACGGATAAACAGACGGATAGACAGACGGATAGTTGGATAGACAGACGGACGGATAGACAGACGGATAGTTGGATAGACAGACGGACGGATAGACAGACGGATAGTTGGATAGACAGACGGACGGATAGACAGACGGATAGTTGGATAGACAGACGGACGGATAGACAGACGGATAGACAGACGGATAGTTGGATAGACAGACAGACGGATAGACAGACGGATAGACAGACGGATAGACAGACGGATAGATGGATAGGTAGACAGACAATATAACTTATATATATATATATATATATATATATATATATATATATATACTGTATTTTAATTTCTTACGCTCTTAGTGTGTTCTGGCCGAGGTGCGACAACAGGTGGCGGCGCCTCGTCGTCATCTTCTTCATCATCATCATCCACCGCTTTGATTGGGGACGAAGGCTCCGGTGTTTTTTTGACAGGCTTTATGTTTTAGGAAAGGAAAGCAGTGTAATTACATTCGGAAAGGACCAGGTTTAGTCAAAAAACCTGTAAAAACATTTTTGTTGATTCAAATAAATAGACATTATCTTAAAATTAAATTAAAGTTGATAAGTTAAATTAAAAGTTTAAGTGTTTTTAAGGGTTATTATTGTTAACTAAAACTAAATCGTAAAAAACAAAAACAAATGTGTTGCTTTAAATAAAATAAATGTTAACTGAAATAAAATAAAGTATGAAAAAAACTATAAATTACATTATTTCAGCTAGAATTTTTTTTATTTAGTTTAACTCGATGTACTAAAATAAATAAAAATGAAATAAAAATGACCAAAAAAAACAACAAATTACTATAAGTCACTTGAAATAAAATAAGCATTAACAAAATAAGTTTAAGTATATATTAGGGTTATCATAGTTAAATGAAATCAAAAATCTAAATAAACCATAAAACACATTGTTGCTTAAAATAAATGTTAACTGAAAAAAATAATTAAATTTACTTTATTTCAGCTAGCTGCCAATATTTTTCATAAATTAGCTCAATGTACTAAAATAACTAAAACTGAAAAAAAAAAAAAACTAGACAAAAAAAATTAATAAACGTTACTTGAAATAAAATAAACATTAATGTCAAATTAATAATAAAATGTATTAACTGAATTTGTTGCTTTAAATAAAATACATTAACTGAAATAAAATAAAAAATATATTTTTTTTACTTTATATCAGCTAGTTGCCAACATTTTTCATTACTTCGTTTAACTTGATGTACTAAAATAACTAAAAATGAAAAATGTATATAAATTTATAAAAAACAAATTTGCGACAACAAAACAACAATATTTAACCAAAAATAAAATGGAAAATATAAAAAAACTATTCAAAATATTAATAAAAACTATAAGAAGATACTAAAATAACACTGGTTTTTATTTCAGGCAAAGCAACATTTCACCTTTTCACTAAAACTGAAAATAACTTAATAATAAAACTAAAAACTAATAAAAAAAAATAAATAAAAAAAAACAAGACAACAAAGTTACTAAACCTTTAATATTTTTATGAAAACAGATACTCCAAAACTAAAAACTAATTGTGACTCTGGATCACAAAACCAGTCATAAGTCGCACGGGTTTATCTCTGGCAATAGCCAACAATACATTGTATGGGTCAAAATTATCCATTTTTCTTTTATGCCAAAAATCATTAGGATATTAAGATCATGTTCCATGAAGATATTTTGTAAATTTCCAACTGTAAATATTTAAAAAAATATATTTTTGTGAGTGGATGCAGCTCAATCGTGAACATTAATGCACAACTTTAAAGATGATTTTCTCAATGTTTAAATTTTTTTTGCACCCTCAGATTCCAGATTTACAAATACTTGTATCTCTGCCAAATATTGTCCTATCCTAACAAACCATACATCAATGGAAAGCATATTTATTCAGCTTGCTTTCATATGAAGTATAAATCTCAGTTTTAAAAAAATAACCCATGTGACTGGTTTTGTGGTCCAGGGTCACAATTGTGAAATGAACAATAACAGCATCTCAATGAGCGTAAAATAACATACCGATTGTTCACCAGAGGGAAATCCATCCTTCTCTACACATAAACAAGAGGAGAAAAGCGGTCAGTACAACATGACGTGACACTGGAGCTTTTATCGGCACAAACACCAGCGCCGCAGACCTGAGGAGAAGCTGAGGTACTTCTGCCGGCCGTTGCCCGTGGAGTCGTAGAACTTCAGGACGTCAAGAACGGCTTGCGGGTTCTTCTTCTGCTCGGATTTGGTGATGTTGGAGGTCTGCAGTAATCTGGCCCACTGCTCCGGCATTCCCTGCGGGACACGGAGAAACCACACTTACAACGCAATCAGACTTTACGTTTTCAGACAATTCAAATGGCGCATCTGGTTTAGGTCACGCATCGTTTCTACTGTACCTTAAAATCTTATGATTACGATATTTGGCCAAAAAGTTTTAAAATATTCTAACAGCTCTGTTAAGCAATTGTTGTACATTGTCTGGTGAATGTGAGTAAACGCTGGGCGAAAAAGTCCCTTAGCTTTCGGTCACGGCTGAACGGTTTGTAAAGTGCGACAAATGGGGGCTCGTCCGGGATCTCTCGTGACAATTAACATTGACATGAACTTTGTGGGATCATATCTTCGTATGAGAACGTCAGAGACTTGTGGCGGAGCTCATTTGACTCACCCAGCAAGTAGCCAGTAAGTAGTGAAATAACAACGACATAGCCACGCCCTGACAACCAGTTACAGCACCCTAGCAACCACCCCATAGACTTCCATTGAAAAAAGGTGGGAGGGATATCTCTGGATGAGAACCTCTTTTTAATCAGACTGGCAAGTAGTCTTTAAATATCAAACTAGCCACACCCTAGCAACCATTTACAGGACCCTAGCAACCGTACAGCAACATGAATAAGCCATATTTCAGCACCAGAGACACGGGGATTGGCAGGTAGTTTTTGTTCTGAATAGGCCTATAAAAATGTTCATACAATGTAAAGTATTTTCTCTGGCTCTTGTTTTAAATGATTTTGTACAAGCAGGACGTGGCGGTTGGTCGGTTTGGTATTTGCCCCGCCCCTCCTCCACTGTGATTGGACGGCTAGGTAAAAAGTGACAGTAATGCGGGGCTCATTGAAAACAATTGAAAAAATACAGCCGTAAACTTTGTACAACATTACAATAACAACTATATAGAATCTTTAGGTTTATATTTGTTGGAAATAAAACATTACAACAACTACATAAAACCTTTCCGTTTAATAATTGATAGGAATTTTAATAAAAACAGTTTTTATATTGGGTACATTATTTAAAAAATTTTATTAAGCTAAAGAAAAATTTTAAAAACATAAAACTAAGCATCTTACAACATTACAATAACAACTACATAAAATCCTTCAAATTCATGTTTAAAAAGCAATTCTAAGAATTTCCACATTGAAGCCTTTTTAAATGCATTAATTATTGACATTTCTGAATGAAAATGTTATCTAGTAATAATTAAAGGTGCATTGTGTAATATTTAGGAGGATATGTTGACAGAAATGCAATATCATACACATAACTATGTTTTCTGTGGTGTATAAAAACCTTACATAATGAACCGTTATGTTTTTATTACCTTAGAATGAGCCATTTCTATCTACACACATGTAATAGATAATTCCTTTTACGTTGAAATAGCCATATTGCGCCAACGTGTTTCTACGGTGGCCCAAAACAGACAAACGTCTCACAGCGCGTTTCGTCACTATGCTGTTCTTCGTGTAAAGAAGCTAGCTAAAGTCAGCGAATAAAACACTGACACAATGATGAACAAGAAGCAAATAACATTGTTTTACTGAATAATTAAGTAAACCTTGTTTCTTAATTTATCTTTGTAAAGAAACCTCATTGCTGAACTGGCTACTCTCTTCCTACTCTCTTCCCGACTTCCTGTCGGCCACTGTTAGTTGCAATTCACAACTTCACCACTAGATGGCGATAAAAATCACACAGTGCACCTTTAAAGCAGGAATAATGTATAATCAATAGGAAAATAAAGCTGCAGTCCGTAATTTTTCCTCTGTCGCCATCTCTGTTCGAAATCTGCAATTGCAGTTAGTCGTGGAATTATTAACTTTATATGGGTTGTGCCTCGACTCGGCACAGCGCAGAGGAATCCAATGTTTTGAGGAGAATGTGTGGCTGTCAGTCGCCGGTGTGGATACTGGCATTCGCAATCACAGATTATAATTTATGACCAACATAAGAATTTTCACTGGAAAATGTAATCTGAACAAATTAGTAACATCCACTTTAGCTCTGACCAACTAAGGGGAATTTAAGGCTGATTAAATCTAACGATCGCTTATCATATCATAAACCGTGCAAATTATACTTTGTTCTCAAATTGTTAATGTTCAACATCAGCATTGCGTGACTACATTTAATGCCCTTCCGATATCATCCTTGTTTTCGCACGAGCCGGTTGCAGTTTTTTTTTTCTGTAGCCACTCTGACGCTTGAACGAAGTCTTTCGCATTTTACGACGGGTGAGTCTCCAGTTGTAACTGGTGATTGTCGTTTGAAGCTTTCTGGATCCGCCATCAAATTGTTACGTTTAATTATATCAAGTGCTGTGAGAAAAGGCTATAAATGTCCACCTCCAACATCCTCACACTCAATATAGCCTATAGCCGAGACTCTTCTGTATGTGCACAGATTAGGGATGCTCATCTCGGTTCATTTTCTTGACGGACAACCGGCGCTCGTTAGCCGATTATTAACCGTTAACTGATAAGATTATAATATTACATTAAAATAAGATTGACGAGTGTCTGAGACCCGTTAAAAATACAAAAAAAAGAAATCAACAACAGAACCTGGATTCACATCAAATTTTCACGCACTTGCAGCATTTCTGACAGTGACATCAGAGAAAAACTGAATAAAATAATATAAATAAAAAACATAAAATAGGCCTACACTTAATTATTTGTTGGTTTAACTTAAATAATTAAGATGACAAAAAGAAAACACTGAATCCGTTTGAAGCTTTGAAAACCCAGCAATTTTTCGTAAAAATAAAAATAGCAGGCCTATCTCGATCCACAGCTTGGCTAGTTCTTATTTTTAAAGAAGTAACGTCTACATGACGTGGGTTAGTGTGGAGCGCAGTTAGACCCGCGGCAGAAAACACCCTCTCCGATGGCACAGATATTTTAACTGTTAAATCGTTTAACTGATAGTATTAAAGGATTAGTTCACTTTTTAAAAAAACTTTTGCTGATAATTTACTCTCCCCCATGTCCTCCAAGATGTCCATGTCTTTCTTTCTTCAGTCGAAAAGAAGTGAAGGTTTTTGATGAAAATGATAAACTGACACAAAGACATTTGAATATGTGTATATGGTCCTCACATTTGTAAACACTGACTCAGTACTTCCGCATACGTCAAGCGTGACCTTTTCAACGAAATTGCGTATTACGCGACGTCACGAACGGAACAGAGCAAGGCGAGCGTTTGTGCTTATAACACTTAAACTTTTTATTTATTTTTGAAATGATGATGGTTTCGCTATATAAGACCCTTATTCATCGTCTGGTGTCGTTTAAAGCCCTTTGAAGCTGCACTGAAACGCTCATCTGGACCTTGAAGCGTTTGGACCCCATTGAAGTCCATTATATGGAGAAAAATCCTGGAATGTTTTCATCAAAAACCTTCATTTCTTTTCGACTGAAGAAAGAAAGACATGGACATCTTGGATGACATGGGGGGAGTAAATTATCAGCAAAAGTTTTTTTAAAAGTGAACTAATCCTTTAATAGGTCCAAATTTTTACTTTCGGTTAACGGTTAAACGGTCAATATGAACATCCCTAGTACAGATGTGACGTAATGACGCAAAGACATGCTCGAATTTCCCGCGGAAGTCCACCAGTACCACTGGAATTCAACACATCATTACAAGCTTACCATTTTGAGCACTGGCTGATTATGTACTTGCTCAAATTTATTTTGGATAATTTTTAACCCAAAAAAGTTATGGAATACAGCTTTAAATATCAATTAATATAACTCATTACTTATGCTATATTTGCTGATATAATGCGCATACTAACCGTAAACTCGCCAGTAACCGCGTCGAATCCCACGTGGATGGTGTGCTCGAAATCTGAGGGCGGCGAGATCTCCGGCCGCTCTTTATCTCGGTCTTTCCTTCGGCCACCTGGAAGGACATGTGCGCGCACACACACACACACACACACACACACACACACACACACACACAGACAAAGTTTCTCGTGAGCATAAGAACTCAGAGATTCACTTTGACCCAGAAATCATGACACGTCTGTGAGATGCAATGCTAATGCTAACACAGACACACTTGCACATACACACACACACTCGCACACACAGACACACACACACTCTCGTGAGCATCAGAACTCAAGACTCACTTTGACCCAGAAATCATGACACGTCTGTGAGATGTTTTATATATATATATAAAATAATGTAAATAAAACAGTTTTGTATACAAGTTCAATTCCTCATGTAGTGTTCGTGACGTCACCGTAGTGTTTATAAAGGGCATTTTTGAAGCCAAAAGTGGGCGGAGCTGGCCGTCGCCATCTTGGTCACTCCCAGATAAACGAAAATGGGCAATCTGGCGAGTTACTTATTATGTTTACTCACTTTTCTGGGGAAGTTCATGCAACTCAAATCTGCACAGATTTAGTGCAAATAGTCATGATATATTAAATACAGTGTATTGTACAGAATTTGCTCATATCTGCTTTACTTGAACACACTCGTCACACACAAAAAATAACGCGCGCTTCTTAATTTGCATTAAAGCAATAGCGAAGATTAAAAAGACAACATCCTACACTCTGTCCTGTATTATTGATCTGTGCACCTAAAACACATGTTTGCTGATGAGGATGAAAGAGGAGATGCTGGATGACAGGATTTTGTTTGAATAAGAAATGAATGTATAATATCCAAATTTTATACTATCTATATATATATATATATATAAGCTGTGACGTAGTTAATCAGGTTGAATTTTTTTTTTTGGCTAGTAGAAGTTCTGAATGGCCGGTAACTTAAATAATGTACTAGGCTAATTGTCCGGTGAGTGAAAAAGTTAGTTTTGATACGCACCCTTCTCGGCTCCGGAGAAGATGGAGATGATCTTGTTGCGCTTGCGCTCCTCCGGCACCGAGGGAAGAGGCTTGGAGCTGTGATTGGCTGCGAGCGCGTGATCCTTCCCGCCGCCGCTGAAGATCGTGCTACTCATCCTCACGGGCGGAGCGGGCGGCTTGTCCTCCAGATCCCCATTATCACACATGGTCCAGGACGAGAGGAGGAGGAGAGGAAAGAAAGGAAGAGTGGGAACGTTTGCAGGTGGAGATAAAGAAAAGGAGGAGTTAGAGCTGGAAGAGCAGAGGGAAGCACAACGGAGAGATGAGCGACGCACACACACTCCACAACAGCACACAAACACACTGCACAGCTGCCGGTTTATACTTGCACCAAAATAATACATAAAGAATATATTAATTTTAGGACCATCTGCTCATTTAACGCTTATTTATCATGAAAATAATGTCATAATTTATCATATAATTGTCATAAAATTAACAATATTTAATTACTATTAAATAATAATAACAAATTCATATTAATGGAAAAATGGAAAAGAAATTATATTTTGCATATCGAATTTTCTGATTATTTTTAAGGACCATCAGATCCATTTTATGCTTATTTATCATGAAAATAACTTCACAATTAAATAATTGTCAAAATTAACAATACTCAATTACTATTAAGTAATAATAACAAATTCATATTAATAGAAAAATGGAAAATAAATTATATTTTGCATACAGACTTTTCCGATGATTTTTTTAGGACCATCAGATCCATTTTATAATTATTTACATATCAAGAAAATAATGTCACAATAAATTAGTAATTGTAGTAAAAACTAACAATAATTATTACTGTTAAAAATGTATAAGTTAATATAAATGGGGAAAAATAAAACAAATAAATTAATATTTTTCATACATATTGCAATATTCAGATGATTTGATATTTATTAAAAAAAGTGAGAATTGTTTTTACAATTGTTGTCTACTAATTACTAATAAATAATAATAAAACGTAAACCATTTAATTTATGCACAATATAATTTCTTGTTTCTTTAAAATAGTTTGCTTTATTATAATTAAAAAATATATATATTAAAGGAAAAAGAACAAAATATTTTGGATAAAGACTTTTCAGATGATTTCTAGGACCTTCAGAAATGTTGTGCTTTTTTATGCTTATTTATTATGAAAATAATGCCAAAAATAAATTAATAATTGTCCTTAAACTTAAGTATTACTATTAAATCTTTATAATTATAATAATTAAATATTGGGAAAAATAAAACAAATAAATTAATATTTTGCATACAAAGATCATTTTTAGGACCATCAGAAACATTTTATATTTATAAGAAAGTGAGAAAAAATTAACAATTCTTGTCCTTAAAATCAACAATAATGAATTAGTACAAATAAAAAATAACACAATGTAAACCATAAAACCAACTTTAAACTTTAATTAATGCAAAATATATTTGTTTCCTTCAACCAGTTTCCTTAATTATAATAAAAAATAATGTCAGAATAAATTAATTCTTATTAAAACTGTATAAAATGAATAATTATTCCAACGACAATTTTCAAAATTATTATTTCTTTTCTCCATTTTTACTTTAATCCTAAATTAAAATCGAATGACATGAAGTCTGCCCACAACTCATCAAACCTTCAACTCTACATGCTTTATTCATGAGCACGGTTTAATTATCATATTCAACTCGATTTATCAATTTATCACTATTCTTTTTTGTCTGTATTATTCTTTGCGATGGATTTGCCCAGTAAAGCTGAAGCACAACACACATGCAGAGAGAAACCTGATACAGAAGCAGCAACTGCACATAAACACAGACATATGCAGAATATAATAACAGTCTTTCTCAATCCCTACCGAGCCTTCTACTTAGACAGCACTGAAGCACACCGCTTAGGCTCAGGTCGACGCTCAAACAAGCTGTCTAGATAGGCAGCACACTAGGTTTTGAGACGCGGCCAGAGAATCTCGGGTTTTGTCGCGACTCACCTGTGAAACTGGAGTCAAACTTCACTTTAAACCGCTCGAACGGGCTCAACAGGAGCGGGTTTGTCCGCGTTGAGGCCCAATGTGACGCAAAAGCCCAGTCTGATGCTTTCTACGCTGTTTTCTGCTGTCCACAGGTTTATTTTCTGTAGTTTTTTGTGTTGGTTTGGGGAAGGGGAGGCGCCCAGCAGCGTCTCTATCTGCCCTCGCCTGCAGCAAACAGCCAGAGACCGTTTCCGGTGCCAGTGCATTGTGGGGGAACGACCGACAAAATAAGAGTCTGGTGAATTAAAATCAATTACTTTTAAATATCACGTAATTAATATATTGCTATAAACAATTATGTGTATTATAATAATTAATTTATCCGATCAAATACGTGAATACGTTAATTTAAAGGTTTATACATTTTTATATTTCAAATAATTAAAGTCCCCCTGTAGTCAATAACAGGCTTTTAAACTCATCTTTGATCACCAAAAATATATATTTGAGCGTTTGTTTTCCTTGAAAAAAAAATAGCTTGAATGTAACTACACCCTTGCCTCATTTAGTATGCGCGGTTCTATGAATATGCAAATGAGCCCCGCCTCCACTCACTCAGAGATCCACTGGTTGACGATCACACGTTGATCTGATTGGTTACAAGGTCGTTTGTGACGTCAGAAACACCAGCGATTTCACACCGTGTTTTTGAGACTGTCTTTGGTTCACTGCAGTTTTAAGCAGAAAATACTCAGCAATGCTGTCGACTTATGAACTTACACATGTGTGTCTTAAAGCATATTAAAAACATCACATAGACACATAAACAACATTAAAAACTTGATTTTCACCACAGGGGGGCTCAAAAACTAATAATATATATATTTATATAAGTCGCTTTGGATAAAAGTGTCTGCTAAATGATTAAATGTGATGTATGTAAGGGATAATGTATAGCGAGGCGGTTGTTATAGCGAATACAACCCGGACAGGCGATCAGGACCGCGACGCGGAGGGTGTTCGCTATAACAACCACCTCGCTATACATTTTCCCACTTATTATATGGCTACCTTCCGAATAAATCAATAATTTCACACAAAATATTGATTTAAAAAGGATTTTATTGATTTAAAAACGATTGTATTGCTTCCGCTAAAGAAAATAGTCCGTTCCGTCTCTGCACTGTGCCCATGGCAACGCTCTGTTTTTCATGGCAACGGTGTTATACTTAGCAACGGTCTGTTATCAAGAAATAACAGACCTTATTTTACATTAGAATTCAACCAAGCCATGTAATAAATATATACAGTGGTGTAGTGCAGGGTATACGCAGGTATACGGCGTATTCCCTCTTCTTTTTCAGTCGGCATTGCGTATACACACTTATAAATCTCCTCTGATGCGCATCATTTAGTAGCTAATCCAATCTCATGTGAATAAAAAACACCCAGTCAGGGTCGTTTTTTTGAGTGTAGCCAATATAATAAAAGTTGTGAAATAATTCCCTAATATTAACTCTCATTTGGTGCTGCAATGATCGCCCATCGCGACGCTGACCTTCTCATTTGAGCTTCTTCAGCATCAGGACTCAAACACCCGCTCGTCACAGGCGCGAGCCGAGCGCGAATCCCAACGCGACGCTTCAGTTAACGATCATACAGTGCGGGATAAGATGCAAGTAGCTCAAATAAACAGCTGTTTTTTCGATAGAAGTTTTAAATGACCGAAAGAAATAATCAGTTTGATCAAAGACAGTGGCAATTATAAGATCAATTTAACAACACAAGCAACCTATTAAATATATTGACATTATTATTGTATAAATATATTTGTATAACGTGACCTCGAAGGTGTTGTTTGTATCACTCCGCTTGTCTGTGTTTGCGCAACTTGCATCATTAAGCCAGAAAGTGGCGACAAGTTTTTATGAGTGAGTAATTGAACCATTGATTAAATGAACAGATTAATCCAAAAAACATTGATTAATTTTGGAAAGAAAAAGTAGCTGAAACTGAGATCAGGAAAATCAAGTTTCTAATTTAAGGTAATTCTTATAATTCCTGTGTACGGCCCTGATATGCAAGAATTCTAGTAATTCTATGTTCTATTCTATTAATTCATTCTATATTATATAGTCTTGCATATTCAATACTAATATCCAAGACTAGTCTTACATGTCACTGTTTATAACACAGAGCGTTCATCCTTTGCTGGGACGCTTAAAACAATATTGAGGACATAAATTAAGAGTATACCCACTTCTCCAGGCACCACTACATCACTGGATATATATAATACTAATATATGTTATACATATATATACTAATAATTATACATTTATTCACAAAGTATTGATGTAATAAGAGACTAAATTTAGTAATAAACAAAGTAATATTCAGTTTTATTCACAAATGCAATAACATGTTTTGCAGTAATAAAACATTATTAATCCACTATGATGACATGATCATTCTCTAAAGATGTCGGACATCGATGGGAAACAGGCATTTCTCTCAGGACGCAGACATCATCAGCGGGTCACATGACGACGGGAGTAGGGGTTAAAGGTTAAAGGTTAAAAGGTGCCGTGTCTCCAGATGGAGCGGAGCAGGAACACACAGCAGAGCGTCGCGGTCAGGACCGTCCCGACACACACACTGACGGTCATGGAGGAATCTCCCACTGGGATCTCCAGACTCACCGACGCAGTGTCCTGACAACACACAAACCAGCACCTCCATATCATACGCAATATTACTATAAATATCACAGTACAGTAAATATAGCATCGTTATACATGCATTACATTAAAAATGTCATAATATTATAAATATTACATTACATATAATGTATCATTTACTATTATTGTCATTGCATTGTTTTATAATATTATAAATATTACACTATTAAATACTATTATTATTTTTACATTATAAATTTCATAATAAAAATTACTTACATTAAAATATTACTATTTGCTATTATTATAATAATATTATGCTATAAATATTACATTACGTTAAAATGATTTAATATTATTATTCTTATATTATATACACGGTAATATATTGTTATAAATACCTCATTATATGTAATATTTACTATTATAATTATATTAAATTTGCAGTATTATATTATATTAAAATTGAATTTATTATTGACTTACTATTATAATTATATTATATAATATTATAAAAATTACATTATATGTAATATTGATTATATAATATTATAATATTGCTATTATGTATTTACTATTAATATTATAATTACATAATATTGTAAATATTATGTAATATTAAAATATTACATATACTATTATTAGAATAATTACATCATGTATTTTATAATCAATTCACTATTGTAATTCTAAATATATTATATAAAAAATACATTATTTGCGAATATGATTTAATAATATTGTTATTATTATATTAAATATTACTATAAATATTCCGATATTAAAATATTATTATATTATAAATATAACCTTATAAATATCACATTTAAAATTTACTATTATTTTTCTTATAATTACATATTACATAATGTTAACATTTTATTTATTATTTACTACTTTTATTAAAATTACATTATATATTTTATAATATTAATTATTACATGATATTAAAATATAATTTAATATTATGATTATTATTACAAAAGTATATATTAGTATAAAAATTACATGATATTAAATTATACATATATACAGGTGAAACTAGAAAAAATTAGAATATCCTGCAAAAGTTATAATTGTGATGATTATGGCTTACAGCTTATGAAAACCCCAAATTCAAATTTTCAGAAAATTTTAATATTAAATGAAATCAATTAAAAAAGGATTTTAAATACAGAAATGTCGGCCCTCTGA
This sequence comes from Meda fulgida, assembly GCA_030578275.1. Classification (NCBI taxonomy): domain Eukaryota; kingdom Metazoa; phylum Chordata; class Actinopteri; order Cypriniformes; family Leuciscidae; genus Meda; species Meda fulgida. Next base: position 1,784,842 of record CM060637.1, read on the forward strand.
AAAGTATAATCATGCATATGCATATAGTTATATATACTAAATATATAGTTTCACCTTTTCATTTGAATCACTGAAATACACGCACGATATTAAAATGTTTCGACTTTCACCTGTATCACTATAAATATCACATTACCATTTACTATCATGGTATATTACATTATAATAAAGATGATTTATTATCATTATTTAATGCTTATTATTGTTATGATCATAAGTGTACCATGGTATTCGGATATGAGGCATTATATGGTGTGCTGTGGACGTGCAGCCAGGAGCAGGCGCTGAGGTCTGCGGCGCTACACGGGGCTTCGGTCGCTTCATGACGAGCTACAGCGCCTGTAACGGAGGAACACATGAGCGAGGGCTTTTCCTCACTGCGTCTGCATTCCTCACGCTCACGTACACTGCTCTGATCTGAGGAACAGCCTGGGAGACTCGATGTCCACTTTCACACGCTTCTGGCTGGAGTTCGAGGGTCTGTGATAGCGGCCGTGAACGGGAACCGTCGCCTCGTGCTTCCCAGAGAGGAAAACCAGTGCGGTGAAACCAGACGACAGATATTCAGGAGCTTCCAGATCAACCTTCGTGTCCAGGAGAACCTGCACAACATGTTCAGGCTCATCTCAATTACAGTGTGTGGGATATCAATGCATCGTTTTATTTCGAACATGTAATAGAAACAATAATAACAATGAAAACTAAATGACAAAAACCTGATAACAAACAAATACTCATCAAAACAGAAAGCAAAAAACAGTGTTAAAAATAAATAAAAAAAAGGTAATAATACATTCACATGCAAAATTTCAACACTATTACTATTATTATTTTTTACTAAGAACATTTATTGATGGTTTTTTTGAGAATATTATTCTTGAGAACATTTTTATTATTCTCTGTATAAACAAAGAAGGAAAAAGTCACCATGTAGAACAAATAAACGAGAGAAAAGAGGAAAACAAAAACAGGTACAAGACAGGAGTTCATAACTAACCAGAAAACATTACATATCAAAGCAAATATCATTTCAAAAGACGTTCATATTTCAAATGATTTTAAAGCCTTCTTGTATGCGAGTTAGAGAGATAGTCCCAAAGTAATGTACTTCAGCAAGCAAAGCATAAAAAATTGGCTTCTGTCTTGAAAATGTACATTTATGTATAATTTCAACACTATTATTTGTTTTATTTTTATTACATTAACATTATATAAACAAAGAATAAAACGGTCACCATGTAGAACAAATAAACGAGAGAGAAAACAGGTACTAGACAGGGGTACATAACTAACCAGAAAACATTACATATCAAAGGAAAAGATTATTTATTCTGACATTATTTTCATTATAATAAAGCAAACTGGTTAAAGGACACCAAAATATATTTAGCATTAATTAATATTTAATGTTGGTTCTATAGTTTACATTGTGTTATTATTATTTTTTTATTTGTAATAATTCATTATTGTTAATTTTAAGGACAACAAATGTTACTTTTTTTCTCACTTTTTTTTATAAATATCAAGCATAAAAAAATCCTCTGAATATTTGCATGCAAAATATTAATCTATTTGTTTTATTTTTCCCCATTTATACATTTTAACAGTAATAATTATTGCAAAGTAATGTACTTCAGCAAGCAAAAGCATAAAAAAGTGGCTTCTGACCTGAAAATGTACATTAATGTATAATTTGAACAGTGTGGAGACGCTCACCTCCAAGCCCGTGTCGTGTTTCAGGGTTTCCAGCTGATATTCGTCCATGTAAACTCCACTGGGCAGCTTCTGGACCAGTAAAGCTTTCACATCATGATCTACTTTCCCCCAGTCAACACGGTATATGAGATCCCTATTACACATTAACAAAAACACTGTCAATGACAAAATCATGAACATGAACGAATAAATAAATAAATGTAAAAAAGTAAGAGGAGACCTGTGAAATCCTGCTTTGGTAATCTTCATAGACATCGACAATGACTCGAGGAATTCAGAGGGAAAACAATGATCTGATGAATGGGAAATGCAGACATTTAGTGTAGGTTTATGTCAGATATTAGTGTTTTTTTCCTTATCGATCCTTATCTAACCGCATGTTTTGCATCAAAAATACCTTCTTTCGAGTTTCCATTGTGGATAAAATACAACACAGTTGCTAATAAATAAAAATTATGCATGTTCGATCAGCGCTCATGCTTTAATTCCGATTTGTAGCTCCATTTACTTCCGGGTTTAAAAACAGCCGTCCGACAGGTGGCGCTCATGAGCGTCTCGTGCGAGAAACTCCCTCGTCAGAAGAAAAGGACACAGGGGCGACGAGGAAGCATGCAAACCTCAATCAAATAACCACAACAAGAGTATGCTTTTGCCTTATCTCTGGTTTATTTACAAGCTCGTGTATTGCGTATTAAATACGAGCCTGTACCTTTAAGAAACAAACCGTCTCGGTAGAATCAGCGTGAATCAAGCGATATTCCGATAGTCTTTGTGCAACACATCTCACTGTTACTATGGTTACTAATACTAAAAGATAGATAGATAGATAATTGGTGGATTAGAAATATTAGATAAATACATAGATGGATGAAAGTAACTGTAATCATATTTGTTTTTCTAACACACTAATATTAATGAGAAAGTAAATTATGTATTTAGCACAGCAATAGCAATAAATATAGCTGCAGCAATTTATTGATTTAACAGTAAATAAAACATTAATGATTTTAAAACATCTTTTAAATTAATATGAACATATTATCTATTCTACTATCTAAACAATAGATTTATGTACATATACAGTTTGAAGATTTTTTACATATTTTTCTTCTACGTGAAGTAATATTTTATTTTATATATTGACTATTTATGGAGAAACTATTGGTTGACTCTTAATGGACAATATTTCTCAGTTGATTCTGCAGCTGGACATGCAAGCGTGGTTAAAATGTCCATAGTAGCAAAGCAATGTGGAGTGAAATTTATTCCACCTTCAATCATCCTCATATATGAGAACAAAAACAGCAGCAAGATGCGAAAAAGAATCATACCTGTGAGGAACTTCTCTCAGTATTCAGGTACGTCTGTTTGAAATATGAAATATGAAATAAACTTGTTCTTGACAAGTTTTGAGCGATTCACCCACATATATTTCTCTAAAAACAAGAACAAAAGTGGCTCTCAACTATAACCCTGAGGGACGCCCCAAAGAAATTAAGTTCAAAATGTGACTTAGACATTTTATTGACGGGTTTTGTGAGATTTGCTCTCATACGTTCTCTAAAAACAAGAACAAAACTTTAACCCTGAGGGACACCTCAAAGAAATGAATTTTGAAATATGACCTAGACATTTTATCGAGGGTTTTTGTGAGATGGATAGATGCACTTTTATGATGGATAGATGCACTTTTATGATGGACAGATGCACTTTTATGATGGACAGATGCACTTTTATGATGGACAGATGCACTTTTATGATGGACAGATGCACTTTTATGATGGACATATGCACTTTTATGACGGACAGATGCACTTTTATGATGGACAGATGCACTTTTATGATGGACAGATGCACTTTTATGACGGACAGATGCACTTTTATGATGGACAGATGGACTTTTATGACGGACAGATGCACTTTTATGATGGACAGATGCACTTTTATGATGGACAGATGCACTTTTATGATGGACATATGCACTTTTATGATGGATAGATGCACTTTTATGATGGACAGATGCACTTTTATGATGGACATATGCACTTTTATGATGGACAGATGCACTTTTATGATGGATAGATGCACTTTTATGATGGACAGATGCACTTTTATGATGGACAGATGCACTTTTATGATGGACAGATGCACTTTTATGATGGACAGATGCACTTTTATGATGGACAGATGCACTTTTATGATGGACAGATGCACTTTTATGATGGACAGATGCACTTTTATGATGGACAGATGCACTTTTATGATGGACATATGCACTTTTATGATGGACAGATGCACTTTTATGATGGATAGATGCACTTTTATGATGGACAGATGCACTTTTATGACGGACAGATGCACTTTTATGATGGACAGATGCACTTTTATGATGGATAGATGCACTTTTATGACGGATAGATGCACTTTTATGATGGACAGATGCATTTTTATGATGGATAGATGCACTTTTATGATGGATTGATGCACTTTTATGACGGATTGATGCACTTTTATGATGGACAGATGCACTTTTATGATGGACAGATGCACTTATGACGGACAGATGCACTTTTATGACGGATAGATGCACTTTTATGATGGTTAGATGCACTTTTATGATGGATAGATGCACTTTTATGATGGATAGATGCACTTTTATGACGGATAGATGCACTTTTATGACGGACAGATGCACTTTTATGATGGACAGATGCACTTTTATGATGGACAGATGCACTTTTATGACGGATAGATGCACTTTTATGACGATAGATGCACTTTTATGATGGACAGATGCACTTTTATGACGGATAGATGCACTTTTATGACGGACAGATGCACTTATGATGGATAGATGCACTTTTATGACGGATAGATGCACTTTTATGACGGACAGATGCACTTTTATGACGGACAGATGCACTTTTATGATGGACAGATGCACTTTTATGATGGATAGATGCACTTTTATGATGGATAGATGCACTTTTATGGACTTCAAAACAGTCATTCACTGCCATTATAAAGCTTGGACATTTTTAAAAATAACTGATTGTATTTGTCTGAGAGAAGATTGTATATACACTAGGATGACTTGAGGGCGAGTAAATCATGGGCTAATTTTCATTTTTGGGTGAACTATCCCTTTAATGTACCGTAATAAAGTGTCGCTTCCTTCTTTCCAGACTGCAGTCGAGCCGCAGAGAGGATGAAGCATCATGTCCGTCACAGCGTCTATCTGGAGTCCGTGTCTTTGGTCCAGCTTGAGAGACTTCACCTCATCCTCAGGGATCATCTGCGGGGTCTCAGCCTGGACCAGAGCCTCGCCGCCCAGCGGGGGCCCGACCCCAACGACGAGGACCTCAACAAGCTGAGCGACGAGGAGCTCGACCGCAGGAAGGCCCAGATGGACGAGCTGTTCGAGCGCAACCGCAGACGCAAAGAGGATCCGGACTTCGTGTACGATCTGGAAGTGGCGTTTCCAGAGATCAGCGTGCGGGAGACGTGTAGCTGGGACGGGGAGCAGTCCGATGACGAGTTTTAGAAGACACGGACACTTTAGAAGAAGTGATTCAGACAGGGTGCATCATGGGGGTTTTAAGTTCTTGAAGTCTGGTAATGAACATGCTGTTTGTTTGGTTTATGCATCTGGTGCATATCGGCCACTGCAATACTTTTACTCTTTTGGTTCTTTGACATCACAAAATTCTAAATATTTAATTCAACAAACAAAAATGGAGGACATGAAAAGTCTAAACCTCAATGTTTTTTTTTTTTTTTTACAAATATTATCTATTATCAGCCTACAAAAACATGTTTTAATCCTAAAATAGTATAGTAATGATCAGTGTTGAGAGAAACTCATTACAAGTAACTTGAGTTACGTAATCAGATTACTTTTTCAAGTAACTATAGTAAAGTAACACATTACTTTGAAAATTTACAATAAAATAAGTTCTGAGTTACTTTTTCTAATAAGTAACTTAATTTACTTTGTTTTCACATTTAATGACTGACAGCTCTCCTGTCCAGAGGTGTGTGTGTAAACATGATGGTTATTGTAGTTTTAGACTAAATGTGAGCATTTACTGATCTCACTTGCACACAAAAAAGATTAAATATTCCTAAAAATGAACAATATCAGTGAAATGCAGAATCAGAATACTATGCAAACCTCCAATAACTAAATATGTTAAATAAAACAAATGTGTATGCATTTAATCTCACTTTTTTGACCAATGTACTTGCTTGTGACCTTCGATGATTCAGTTAAGCAAACATGACTATAGATTTCTTTGTTTTTATTGGTCAAGTGTTCAACTTTTTCCATATAACAGCATCTGAAAGGTTTGCTTGAGCTGTTCCTCTACTTTACACACGCGAATCTGCATTCCCTTCAGCCTCACGATATAATTTCACTTTTGGTGTGAAAGGGTCTTTACATTTGCCTAAAAATATAACTTTTTGGTTATAAAAAAAAAAGCAAGGCCAGCCCAGGTGAAAAAAAAAGTAACGCAAAAGTAACGTAACGCATTACTTTCCTAAAAAAGTAACCAAGTTACACAATTAGTTACTTTTTAAGGGAGTAACGCAATTTTGTAAAGCATTACTTATTTTAAGTTCCCCAACACTGATAATCATACTAAAACATCACAATACTTGACAGATTTCAAACAACAAGACGACTTTTAATGGTAAATATTTATTTGTTTTTACGAAAAGCTGCACGGAACAGATATCCAGGGATAGCTAAACATGAAAAAATAAAACGCTACTTGATTGTCACACTTTCAACCCTGTGGATTCTCTACCCACTACTGATGACACGATAAAGACGTACAGGTACGTGCGTTCAATAAGGTAGTCTCACGTCAATATGATAGAAGTAATATTTCATGTTTTATATTTGGATCACATATAGAATCGTAAAATGACACAAGAGCAGCGTTAACCGCTCAATCTCACTTTGGTAGATCCTCTTGACACTTTGTTTGCGCATTTAAAACGGCTTCGAATCGGAAAGCGACAAGCCACAAGTGCCGAGTCCCGTCGATTAAAAAGTGCATTAAAGCTGCTGGAGAAAAGACGGCAGATACTGCCAAAATCACGCGTTTAAAACATTCAACAACGAGACGTCGCACGTGTACTGTCGCTTTGAAATGCAGTAGTTAATCGCTTTGAGTTCGGCAAAAGATCCTCGGAAATAAAGCGAAGAATGAAGCGGAACTTGATTGTCCAACTCGAGCGGAAAAGCCTCAAATGACGGCAGAACCTCAGGATATCGTGGGTTATTATCTGCAATGGCACGATTAGGAACGAATAAATATGAACGCTTTTCTCCGCCACAGAATTGAACATTTTATCCCACAATTCTGACTTTAGATTTGTGGGATGAAAAGTCGAAAATTACCTTTTTAGACAAGCTTCCGTTTTTAATCGTTCCTAATCGTGCAAAAAAAGTTTATATCTCGCACTTTTGACTTTTTTCTTGCAATTATGAGTTTTTGTATTGTGCAATTCTGATATTATATAACTTGAAAATGCACGTTTATATCTCGCAATTGCGAGTTTATTCACCTCAATTCTGACATTATATAACTTGTAATTGCAGGTTTATTTCTCTCAATTCTGAGAAAAGAAGTCAGAATTGCGAGATAGAAACTCACAATAGCAAGAAAGTCAGAATTGCGAGAAATAGTCAGAATTTCGAGACAGAAACTCGCAATTTCGACTTTTTCTCTCGATTCTGACTTTCTTGCTATTGTTAAGAAATTCCACAATTGTGAGTTTTTATCGTGCAATTCTGACATTATATAACTTGAAATTGCACGTTTATATCATGCAATTCTGACTTTCTCGCAATTGCGAGTTTATACACCGTAATTCTGACATTATATCTCGCAATTATCTTTTAAATTGTTTTATTCCATGGTGGGAACAAGCTTCTATAATTAAACTCTTTACTTGCACTTCAAAGTTTCGCTTCTCTCTAACAACAGAGAGTTTCAAAGCAAATCGGTAGTTGCAGGAAAAGTAGTCATATTGGACTTTAAGTGCAAGAGCGGGAAATACAATCGTATTCGTAATCGTATTGGCTGCCGAATTCAGCGTCTTAAAAGTGAAATCGAACATTTCATGAGCAAAGCACAAGAGTGATAGTTTGGATGCTTGAAGCTTCATAAAAATAATCAGTAAGTAAAGAGAGGAAAATATATATATAGCCTATATAATATATCCGGAATTGCCTAAAAAGACAATTTGACAACACAGAATGAAACTCAAACAAATGGAAACATCTCAAGTACTTTGAAAAATAAAAACTTTGTTTTCTCGTGACCCTCATATATTTCATCATGGCCATATAAAGGAGTATATATTATCCTATTTTACCACTTAGACAAAATACATATATATGCATATGTATATTCATATAGAAATGTAATCTCAACATCTCATTTTTTCTTTCGATCCTGGGTGCATCGTGGACAGAACCTGGAAGAAAAGAAAAGCTGTTTTTTGATCTTCAAAAACAAAGATATGGACGGCTCAACTCTGAACAGACCGACGTACCATTTCCCTTTGGGTTTCGTTGTCAGATCAACACAGGCGAAGTGAAACCACTCAATGGGACACTGTTAAGAAAAGCATTTTTGTTTGTTTGTTAAAGAAATACATGAGGAAAGGCTAATAAAAAAAAAAAGCTTAAAGGATTAGTTCACTTTTAAAAAAACTTTTGCTGATAATTTACTCACCCCCATGTCATCCAAGATGTTCATGTCTTTCTTTCTTCAGTCGAAAAGAAATGAAGGTTTTTGATGAAAACACTCCAGGATTTTTCTCCATATAATGGACTTCAATGGGGTCCAAACGGTTCAAGGTCCAAATGAGCGTTTCAGTGCAGCTTCAAAGGGCTTTAAACGACACCAGACGATGAATAAGGGTCTTATCTAGCGAAACGATCTTCATTTCAAAAATAAATAAAAAACTTTAAGTTTTATCCTGGAATGTTTTCATCAAAAACCTTCATTTCTTTTCGACTGAAGAAAGAAAGACATGGACATCTTGGATGACATGGGGGGAGTAAATTATCAGCAAAAGTTTTTTTTTAAAGTGAACTAATCCTTTAAAGTGAATGATGACACCCGCGCGTACATCCATGTTGTCGCATCCGATCATTTCTCCATACGACACTTGGTGACACAGGCAGTACGTGGGTTCGTTGGGATCCACAGGCATGTCTAAGACGTCTGATGGGTGAACTGGTAACACGGATTCAGAGAACTCAGGGCTGCGGGGAAAACAGTGGAAATAGTTACGTGTCCATCAAAGATTATGTGGAAGATTGCATTCAAATCTGCAAATAAAGCAGCGTTTCCATCACATGTGTTCAATTAAACCAAATCATTCTGATGACAGACTTTTCAGAGCCACTAAACCAACAATTGAGATGCTGCGATGTGATTGGTCCGCTGGTTACTCCTGTTATCCAATCACAGCCTCCGCAGAGGCAAAAACATGTGAGGTTTATGTTGTGACTCTTGTGATTTATTCAGTGTTTCCAATTGAGGGCATACATTTTTTTAAAAATATGTAAGTGCACTTTTATGATGGAAAGATGCACTTTTATGATGGAAAGATGCACTTTTATGATGGATGGATGCACTTTTATGATGGAAAGATGCACTTTTATGATGGATGGATGCACTTTTATGACGGACAGATGCACTTTTATGACGGACGGATGCACTTTTATGATGGATGGATGCACTTTTATGACGGACAGATGCACTTTTATGATGGACGGATGCCCTTTTATGATGGACGGATGCACTTTTATGATGGACTGATGCACTTTTATGATGGACGGATGCACTTTTATAATGGATTGATGCACTTTTATGATGGATAGATGCACTTTTATGATGGACGGATGCACTTTTATGACGGACAGATGCACTTTTATGATGGACGGATGCACTTTTATGATGGACTGATGTCCTTTTATGATGGACGGATGCACTTTTATAATGGATTGATGCACTTTTATGATGGACTGATGCACTTTTATGATGGATAGATGCACTTTTATGATGGATAGATGCACTTTTATGATGGATTGATGCACTTTTATGATGGACGGATGCACTTTTATGATAGACAGATGCACTTTTATGATGGACTGATGCACTTTTATGATGGACTGATGCACTTTTATGATGGACGGATGCACTTTTATGATGGACGGATGCACTTTTATGATGGACTGATGCACTTTTATGATGGACGGATGCACTTTTATGATAGACAGATGCACTTTTATGATAGACAGATGCACTTTTATGATGGACTGATGCACTTTTATGATGGACTGAGGCACTTTTATGATGGACAGATGCACTTTTATGATGGACGGATGCACTTTTATGATGGACAGATGCACTTTATGATGGACGGATGCACTTTTATGATGGACAGATGCACTTTTATGATGGACAGATGCACTTTTATGATGATTGATGCACTTTTATGATGGACGGATGCACTTTTATGATGGACGGATGCACTTTTATGATGGACGGATGCACTTTATGATGGACGGATGCACTTTTATGATGGATTGATGCACTTTTATGATGGACAGATGCACTTTTATGATGGACGGATGCACTTTTATGATGGGCGGATGCACTTTTATGATGGACGGATGCACTTTTATGATGGACGGATGCACTTTATGATGGACAGATGCTCTTTATGATGGACAGATGCACTTTATGATGGACAGATGCACTTTATGATGGACAGATGCACTTTTATGATGGACGGATGCACTTTTATGATGTACGGATGCACTTTTATGATGGACGGATGCACTTTTATGATGGACTGATGCACTTTTATGATGGACGGATGCACTTTTATGATGGACGGATGCACTTTTATGATGGACTGATGCACTTTTATGTGGATGCACTTTTATGATGGACAGATGCACTTTTATGATGGACGGATCCACTTTTATGATGGATGGATGCACTTTTATGATGGACGGATGCACTTTTATGATGGACGGATCCACTTTTATGATGGATGGATGCACTTTTATGATGGACGGATGCACTTTTATGATAATGGACAGATGCACTTTTATGATGGACAGATGAACTTTTATGATGGACGGATGCACTTTTATGATAATGGACAGATGCACTTTTATGATGGATGGATGCACTTTTATGATGGATGGATGCACTTTTATGATGGATAGATGCACTTTTATGATAATGGACAGATGCACTTTTATGATGGACAGATGCACTTTTATGATGGACAGATGCACTTTTATGATGGACGGATGCACTTTTATGATGGATGGATGCACTTTTATGATAATGGACAGATGCACTTTTATGATGGACAGATGCACTTTCATGATGGATAGATGCACTTTTAGACATGTCAAAGACATGTGAGGTTTATGTTGTGAGTCTTGTGATTTATTCAGTGTTTAAAATTGAGCGCATACGTTTTTAAAAAAAATGTAAGTGCATCTTGGATTTTAATCCAGTGTTGTTTTAATGAGGTATCCCAAAATTTGCATAAAAATGGATGGAAACAAAGCTAACGCTGCTTCTTACTCGTATGATTGACACGTTTGGCTGAAGTATTTCCTAAAGTTGACTCTTACCCGTTTTTCATTTTCTTTTTCCGTGGCGAGTCGTCGTCTGAAGATTTCCGTCCTCTTCCTTTCGGTCGTCGTTTTTCCTTCAGGCTTCCTCTGCCACTCACCTCTACAGACGACAACAGTTCATGTTTATCTGATCATGTACAGTGTGACATGCGCTGTATTTGGCCAGAACGAGGCACGCTGGGTCTTACTCTTGGGCGTTCTGTTGTCTGGACTTTCGTATCCGCTGACGTCCAACTTCTCCTTCAGCTCGTTCTCGAAGCGAGCGAGGTCCGCATCCAGCCGGCGGATGTGTTTGTCCACCTAATGAGAAGAAGCTCGGGCTTATTTTTAATAATACCAAAAAATTCATGTTAAAAAAATTATAATTCTTTAAAAAAAAAAAAAAGTAAATCAAACTATTAAAAATAACTCTGGACAGAGTTATTATTAGTTATTATTGTGAACTAAAAATATATAAAAAAAAAACGTTTCTGTTAATGTACTAAACTATAGTACGTTCTAAAAAAAAAAATACAAATAAAAAAATAAATTAAAAAGAACTATTTTTGACCAACATGTGAAGATCACCAGAGTGTTAATATCACACAAAAAGATAAATACAGACAAATTAAAATAAATTAGGTTCCCACATATTTAAATGAATGAATAAATTAAAACTTTTAAATCATAGTGCGTTTGTAAATTGCGAAATCTGCTCAATAATTAAATAAAAATAAAAAATAAAACAGAAAATTATGTTTATTATAAAAACAAACTTCTATTTTTTGACTAGGGCTGCATAATGATTAATCGCAACTAATCGTTTGCAGAATAACATTTTTTGTTTACATCATATATGTGTGTGTAGAGTGTATAATAATTATGTATTTATAAATACACACACATGCATGTATGTATTTATTTAAAAAATATTTACATGTTTATATACATTTTTATATTTAAATATAATTTATATTATATATAATTATAAATACTTAATATATAAATAGATTTTTTTCTTAAAATTATACATGCATGTTTGTGTATTTATATACATAATTATTATACACACTACACACACATATATGATGTAAACAAAAATGTTTATTCTGCAAACGATTACTCGCGATTAATCGTTATGCCGCCCTATTTTTGACAAACTGAGAATAGAAATTTCCATGTAAATCACACATTTGAAATTCCCTGATATTTCCAGGTTTCCACCCGGTCTGGGATCGCCGGCACTGACCATCTCGTACGTCTGCATGGCGAGCTGCACTTTGTCGTCGCTGAATTCTTTGCATTTGCTGAATCCGTTCTGAATCTTTTGCAGGTGCTCCACTCTCTGATCGGGGGCCAGATTGCGGACATTAGTGATGTATTCTTCTGCAAGCTTATCGATTTCGCATTTCTTTTCTGTAAAAGAACAGGGGGGGGTGAAAAAACACATCCATCAATTTCATCAATTTAAATGCCACTTCTCCAGGACTGGGTCACGATACTGAACGCCCTAAAATACCCAAAGATGCTCCCTGGATAGACGGCACAGTATGATTTAAGATGTCATCTCACCCTCCGCTCTGTTGTCCAGTTCCCGCATTAGTGTGAAGTTTCTCTGGAGCTCACAGGGCAGGTTTTCAATGCCTCGGGTCATAAAAAATATCTCAATTAAAAAAAACTACTGTTTACATACAAGTAGAACGTTCTAGACCACAACCTTCTACTTATCTAGACAGATACATGAGTACAAGTACATACACACATAAAATCTCACAAAACATGACTTTGTTGACTTAGCATGTTGTTAGCATGCTTGCTAATAACTAAGTTACTTTCTGTAATGCATTTACAACTTGCTTTGGTTACACAAAAGATGTATATAAAACCACTTAAACAACAAATTAAAAGAATCACGTAGATGTACGCAGTGTTGTAGCCTACAGTAGAAAATAAGCTAATCAACCTGTTGGCTTACTAGCTGAAGCTCGCTAATGCTAATCTGACATTAGCCATCAAAACATCCTCAAGCTGGACCTCTTAAAACACCTTCATTCCGCGTAAAAAACACACGTTAAATCCGCTGTATTTGTTCGGAAATTAATTATACTCACTATCGAGATAATGTTCGAGATAAATCGCTGTCGCCATGGTGACGATCTTCACTCGTTCCCAGTATGTTTTTCTCCTCCGCCAGCCCGCGTGAGGTGGAACAACATTGGCATGTCATGAATAATTAATGAGGCAGTTCTCTGCTACTGGCTGACAGGCGACGTTTTTGAATGCCGTGGTTTGATTGGTTGGCGATGGGGCTTGGCTCATTAGTGCTCTTTCGACGTCACTCCATCTAGATCTTTTTTCTTTTTCTTTTTTTACTCCTGACAGATAGAGATAACAATAAAAACATAAATATAATTAATTGTAATAACATCCAACAACAAAAAATATTATACTATTTTATCCTATACAATTAATAATCAAATATAGTATTTATTTATTTACATTTTAATGATTTAGAAGCAATATAATGCTATCCAATATATAATAACGGAATGGTGATAAAACATTTATATTAGTAATATAAGAGCTTTTAAAGAAATATTATTAATAATTATTATTATTTTTAGAATACGTCAATCATTTAATATATCCATTTAATTTACATTAATATCAGTAATTAAAACATTTAAAATAAAAATAATAATAAAAAACATTCATATTAATAACTTGAATACATTATCAACGTAATATTTATGCATTATAATATGAACCTTTTATTCTGTATGTTTCACATCCAAATACGCAAATACATATGTACAATAACACATTATGCAAACATACAATAATGATCATATGCCCACGTGACCTCTATGGTCTAACCCGGAAGCACTGTGCGTGTGTTGTTGTGAGACTTTCCTACTTCAAGACCACGTGCGTTTTATCTGTCACTTTGAATATATAAATGTACTCAGTCGATCGTAACATTATATTAATATACATATTAACAAGCCAGACTTTAACAGTGAAATCTGTGTGCGACGGGAACTTTTCCTCAGCAGTCACATGTTGATTTTTTTTTTATTCCTGTGTTGAATTTTTTTTCCTTTATTTTTTTCCTTTAGTCATGTGTTGAGTTCGATGGACCCGTCAGAAGAGAACACAGATGCTGACCTGCAGTCTCAGGTACACGTGACTCGTGTCCATCTGTGTGATGATGATGTGATTCGCTGAGCTGATGTTTCTCACACAGATAGAGGAGATCGAGGCTCTTTCCTCCATCTATGCTGAAGAATGGTGTGTGATTGATGAAGCTTCAAGAGTTTTCTGCATCAGAATATCAGATGACACACAGAAGCCCAAATGCACGGTCTGTTTACAGGTATACGAAATATAGATCGAACTTATGAATATGCAAAACGCGTTCATGAATATTAAACAGGGCCGTGCAACGATCAATCGCATCCAAAATAAAAGTTTGTTTAAATAATATGTGTGTGTACTGTGTATAATTATTTTGTGTATATATAAATACACACACATGCATGTATATATTTAAGAAAATGTGTTATTTATTTATTTATAAAATATTTATATATATATATACATGCAAATACTTCTAAAATATTAACATGCATGTGTGTGTGTGTGTGTGTGTGTGTATATTCAAAATAATTATATACCCAATACACACACATATATCATGTAAACACAAACTTTTATTTTGGATGTGATTATTCGTTGCCCAGCACTAATATTAAATGTATGTTCATGTTTGTTTGAAGATCATACTTCCTCCAGATTACCCGAGCTCAGCGCCTCCGATATACCAAATCAAGTATGTGTTCCTCACAGTGCAGAGGATAAAGACGTGTGAAGGAAACGAGTGACTGGTGTGTGTTTCTCCCGACAGCGCGGCTTGGCTCCGGGGACCCGACAGGAGGAATCTGGCCAGCGGTTTAGAGGAGCTGTATGTGTGAGTGTGTGTGCTTTCACCATCAGATCAGTGTTTTATGTGGATATGAAATATGAAATGTGATTGTGTTGTTTAGGGAGAATATTGGCGAGAATATTCTGTACCTCTGGGTGGAGAAAATCAGGGAATTCCTCGCAGAAAAATCACAAAGTGCAGGTAAGATTGTATGTATATATATATATATATAAACTACCTTAAGCATCAGATCATCATATTCTCCTGATTTCTGAAGGATCATGTGACACTGAAGACTGGCGTAATGATGCTGAAAATACAGCTTTCATCACAGGAATAAATTACACTTTAACATATATTCACATAGAAAACAGTTATTTTAAATTGTAATAATATTTCACAATATTACTGTTTTTTGTGTGTGTGTGTGTGTGTGTGTGTGTGTGTGTGTGTGTGTTATTGATCCAATAAATGCAGCCATGGGGAGCAGAAGAGACTTTCAAAAACATTAAAAAACTAAACTTTTGAACGGCAGTGTGTATATATATATAACCATTCAAAAATTTGGGTTGGTAAGATTGTTTCTCTTTTGCTTACCATTTATTTGATCAAAAATACAGTAAAAATTGTGAAATATTATTGTTATTTCAACTGTTTTCTATGTGAAGAATTGTGAAGCATCATTACTCCAGTCTTCAGTGTCACATGATCCTTCAGAAATCAGGAGAATATGAGGATCTGATGCTCAAGACACATTTATGATTATTTTCAGTGTTGAAAACGCTCGTGCTGCTTCATATGATTGTTTTCAGGATTCTTTGATGCATAGAGTTAAAAATCACAGCATTTATTTTAAATCGAAGACATTATAAATGTCTTTACTGTCACTTTTGATCAAGTAATGCATCCCTGATTAATAAAAGTATTAATGACTTTTGCACAATTTTTTTTTATTACATTTTATTTAATGTATTTCATTAATTATATTGGTCACACTTTAAATTAGGGTCCAATTCTCACTATTAACTATGACTTTTGATTCAATAAACTCCTAATTATTGCTTATTAATAGTTAGTAAGATAGTGGTTAAGTTTAGGATGTAGATATTAATGTATTATTCTGCTCTGTAATGCTTTATTCTGATCATGCAGACATTAATATGTGCTTTATAAGTACTAATAAACAGCCAATATTCTAGTAATATGCATGATAATAAGCAACTAGTTAATAGTGAGAATTGGACATTAAACTGAAGTGTTAACGTTATATTTAACATCAACTTTATGGTTGTAGAAAATGCTTTTCCAGAGTATTGTGACGATAGTAAGACCTCAATCCTGTGATAATAATTTAATAATAACGTTAATTTGTTGTTTATTGTTGATTTAAATACATAATTTATGTACATAATTCGCATAATAGTGAGTTGAAGGAGCGTGTCATGTATGTTGTGCTACACTAGATGGCAGTAAATGGACACAGCATTTGTCTCATCTGAAATGTTTTATGAGGATGTTCAAAATCAATTTTTATTATGCAAAATGTTTGCATTTCTAAAGTCTGTACAGAACGGTCTATGTTTGAAATGAAGCCGTAAAGTCAGAAATACACACTACAAGTGAAAAGTTTTAGATCGGGAAGATTTTAATGTTTTTAAAAGAAGTCTCTTCGGCTCACCAAGGCTGTGTTTATTTTATTCAAAATACGAAAAAAAACAGTAATATTGTGAAATATTATTACAATTTAAAATAACTGTTTTCTATGTGAATATATGTTAAAGTGTAATTTATTCCTGTGATTAAAGCTGTATTTTCAGCATCATTACGCCAGTCTTCAGTGTCACATGATCCTTCAGAAATCAGGAGAATATGAGGATCTGATGATCAAGAAACATTTATGATTATTATCAGTGTTGAAAACAGTTTTTTTTACATTTTTCTTTAGGATTCTTTGATGAATATAAAGTTGAAAAGAACAGCATTAATCTGAAATAGAAGCTTTTGTAACATTAAAACACTACCGTTCAAAAGTTTGGGTCATTAAGAATTTTTAATTCATTTTTTGAGTGAAAGAAATCAAATAAATTGATACTTTTATTTATGAAGGATGCATTAAATTGATCAAAAGTTACAGTGAAGACATTTATAATGTTACAAAAGATTATATTTGAAATAAATGCTGTTCTTTTAAACTTTCAATTCATCATATAATCCTGAAAAAGAAACTGTTTTCAACACTGATAATCATAAATGTTTCTTGAGCATCAAATCATCATATTAGAATCATTTCTGGTGGATCATGTGACACTGAAGACTGTATGTGAAATTATAATAATATTTCACAACACTGTTTTTTGTTTTGTTTTCTAACCAAATAAACACAGCCTTGGTGAGCAGAAGAGACTTCTTTTAAAAACATTAAAAATATTACCGATCAAAAACTTCTGACTAGTAGTGTTATGTCTAGTATTACTCGTTAATCTTCCTCTACGCTCTTTTTAATGTGATATGTATGTCAATGCATTGTGCCATTGGTTCTCGCATGTCTCGGAAACCAAGTGTTGATGTGAATAAAGAGTGAATTACATCATTTTTCGGCCCATTAAAGTCAGAGAACGAGCTTTAGGACTGCGTCTCGACGCGCGACGCTCCGTTTCTGGACTAATTGCCCTTTTTGTTAAAGCCACACTTGGGTTTTTCTTTTGTTAAAAGAAACATTTAGTCCTGGAGACATGATAGTTTGTGTAAAAAGCAACTCTGGAATGACGGGAACGAGAGTTTCTCGCTGTCCTTTATTCCCTCCGGCTTTTAAGGAACACATCGTGCCAGCGGCAGACAGAAATTACACGTGACCATTTTTGTACCCAGAAAAAAAAGCCTCGTCGACGCGGAGGAATCAAGCAAACGTGCAGGTCTGTGGTTTCATCCGCCGCTCGAAAAGAAGCGCAGGCACGCGGGAATATACAGCTAAAACCGTGCACGAGGCACGCGGCCTGGCATCAGCTCGACGTCATGCACTCTTCAGCTTCTGAAAAGCTGGAATAAGCTTCTCAATAACCTGGAAGTTGTAAAAACTCGGCATAATCACGCTGTGAATGCTTGATAAGTCAAGAGATTGTGCTGCGTAGAAAAAAGATAGGATTTCAAAAAATAATAATTTAGCTGGCGCGTTTATCGAGAGTGGCTCCCAAGCCATTTATCATATATATCACAATAGAAGATATTTTCATTGATATATCCAAATAATGAAAGTCAATGGGGTCCAAAGTCGTTTCTACAAAATATCTTTGTTTGTGTTGAGAAGAACATTATACTGGTTTTGGAGCCACGTTTGTCATGATTCCAGTCTGTTCCCCAGTCTTGTTCCATGTTTAGCAGTTCCCCATTATGTTTAATGTCTATTAGTTTCCCCAGGTGTCTCTGATTAACCATGCCCTCTTGTTATCTTGTTTAGCTTGTTTGCCTGTGTGTTTAAAGTAACATTTTTGACCTTAAAATAATGTTTCCAAATCTTATCAGTGGTTCATCAAGTCGTAACAGGGTGAAAGGGACTTCTGGATTCGCTTTGTGGTCCTATATCTGCTATAACCACTCTATATCTGCTATAACCACACTATATCTGCTATAACCACACTATATCTGTATAAACACACTATATCTGCTATACACACTATATCTGCTATAACCACACTATATCTGCTATAACCACACTATATCTGTATAAACACACTATATCTGCTGTACACACTATATCTGTATAAACACACTATATCTGCTAAACACACTATATCTGTATAACCACACTATATCTGTATAAACACACTATATCTGCTATAACCACACTATATCTGTATAAACACACTATATCTGCTATAACCACACTATATCTGTATAAACACACTATATCTGCTATAACCACACTATATCTGTATAAACACACTATATCTGCTATACACACTATATCTGCTATAAACACACTATATCTGCTATAACCACACTATATCTGTATAAACACACTATATCTGCTAAACACACTATATCTGCTATAAACACACTATATCTGCTATAACCACACTATATCTGCTATAAACACACACTATATCTGCTATAACCACACTATATCTGCTATAAACACACTATATCTGCTATAAACACACACTATATCTGCTATAACCACACTATATCTGTATAAACACACTATATCTGCTAAACACACTATATCTGCTATAAACACACTATATCTGCTATAACCACACTATATCTGCTATAAACACACTATATCTGCTATAACCACACTATATCTGCTATAAACACACTATATCTGCTATAAACACACACTATATCTGCTATAACCACACTATAACTGCTATAACCACACTATATCTGCTATAAACACACACTATATCTGCTATAAACACACACTATATCTGCTATAAACACACACTATATCTGCTATAAACACACTATATCTGCTATAAACACACTATATCTGCTATAACCACACTATATCTGCTATAAACACACACTATATCTGCTATAAACACACTATATCTGCAATAAACACACTATATCTGCTATAACCACACTATATCTGCTATAACCACACTATATCTGCTATAAACACACTATATCTGCTATAACCACACTATATCTGCTATAAACACACTATATCTGCTAAACACACTATATCTGCTATATCCACACTATATCTGCTATAAACACACTATATCTGTATAAACACACTATATCTGCTATATCCACACTATATCTGTATATCCACACTATATCTGCTATAAACACACTATATCTGCTATATCCACACTATATCTGCTATATCCACACTATATCTGCTATAAACACACTATATCTGCTATAACCACACTATATCTGCTATAACACCACACTATATCTGCTATAAACACACACTATATCTGCTATAACCACACTACATCTGCTATAAACACACTATATCTGCTATAACCACACTATATCTGCTATAAACACACTATATCTGCTATAAACACACACTATATCTGCTATAACCAAACTATAACTGCTATAACCACACTATATCTGCTATAAACACACACTATATCTGCTATAAACACACACTATATCTGCTATAAACACACACTATATCTGCTATAACCACACTATATCTGCTATAACCACACTATATCTGCTATAAACACACTATATCTGCTATAAACACACTATATCTGCTATAAACACACTATATCTGCTATAACCAAACTATAACTGCTATAACCACACTATATCTGCTATAAACACACACTATATCTGCTATAAACACACACTATATCTGCTATAAACACACACTATATCTGCTATAAACACACTATATCTGCTATAAACACACACTATATCTGCTATAACCACACTATATCTGCTATAACCGCACTATATCTGCTATATCCACACTATATCTGCTATAACCACACTATATCTGCTATAAACACACTATATCTGCTATAAACACACTATATCTGCTATATCCACACTATATCTGCTATAAACACACTATATCTGCTATAACCACACTATATCTGCTATATCCACACTATATCTGCTATAACCACACTATATCTGCTATAAACACACTATATCTGCTATAACCACTCTATATCTGCTATAACCACTCTATATCTGCTATACTCATTTTGCTGATGCTTTTATCAAAAGCAGCTCAAAAACCAACAAAACTCATCTTGAGCTCATTATTTCACTTAAATTATTACATTGTTTAAATTAATACATTTTTAGCTAACTGTGATTTGTATATGTACATTTCTGAAATACATAACTTAGACAGTTACCTCTGATAACAGATCACTCTTAATTGTAATGTGTTATGTGGAAATTTTGCATTTTCTGTAAAGCTGCTTTGAAACGATGTGCATTGTGAAAAGCGCTGTAGCCTACACATAAATGTGAATTGATTTGCATCTTTGCAATGCAGAGGAAACACAGAAGCTGCATCTGAAGTGGCATTTACATGTAGTTACACAAGACTGTTTAATGCAGCTCAGAGGGACATGAATGCATTCAACCTGACATCAATAATGTTTTGATGTTTTACACATAAAGCGTTGAGTACTGAGTACTGATAAAAAAAAAAGATACTTTAAATGTGAAATTAAAACCTCCAGTAGGAAGTCACCATTTATGAGCTTGAACCGATTCATTCAAACAGCTGATTCATTCAGGAACGAAGCATTTGACTCTATTAATGAGTGATTCATTGAATCATTCATTCGACTGATTCGTTCATTCAGTAATGAAAAACTTTTTTTTTTATTGATTCATTGAATCATTCATTCGACTGATTCGTTCATTCAGTAATGAAAAACTTTTTTTTTTATTGATTCATTGAATCATTCATTCGACTGATTCGTTCATTCAGTAATGAAAAACTTTTTTTTTTTAAAAACTATTTTCTTTGGCAAAATGGAGCAAAAACCAACAATTGTTTCTAAAATGTTAGTCGGCACTCTTCGTGTGATATTGATTAACTATATTAAATGATATAAACATAAAAGGCCTACAGAGATATTTTTGCGCTTATCTTGAATATTCAGGGCATTATAAATGCATTTTAATAGAGCAAATCTCTTAGTGTGTTTTTGTAAAGTAAGCCAGATCGCACATCAGTAAAACAACAATCACGATATTATCATAGACGATATATATCACACACCCCTATATATCACAAAGGAATATCATTTGAAAAGTGTTTATTTCGTCCATACAATGAAAGTCAATGGGGTCCAAAGTTTATTTATTCACTTTTTATCAAAAGCAGCTTCAAAATAGGAACATCCCAATTAATTTGTCATATACCCCAAAAGAAGATATGTTGACAAATTTATTTGTGTTTATTTCGTCCATACAATGAAAGTCAATGGGGTCCAAAGTTGCTCTGTTCCCAACGTTCTACAAAATATCTTCTTTCGTGTTCAGGAGAAGAAAGTCATACAGTTTTGGAGTGACGTTTATTTATTTCATTGACGCTTTTATCAAAAGCAGCTTCAAAATAGAAACATCCCAAGCAATTTATCTTGAAAAATGTGTTTGTGTTTATTTCGTCCGTACATTGAAAGTCAATGGGGTCCAAAAATGGCTCTGTTCCCAAAGTTCAACAAAATATCTTCTTTCGTGTTCAGCAGAAGAACGTCATACAAGTTTCTTAATCCAAAGTGGTTGTGGGTAAAACCTGTTCACTAAAGTCACAATAAAAATAACCCTGGAGATACCGAGTGACGCTTGACGGGACCTCCACACCTCATAATAATAATAATATCCATAGAGTCTGATCTCTATCCTCTCTGGACAACTAGTTCCTGCGCTTTCCGTCATATTGGACATTTTGTGAATTGTGGCATGCTGGTAAAATGTTGGGATGCTTTTCACATGAGTAGCTCATTCTCAGAGTCATTTCTCCTGATTATCCGCCTCAAATCTCTCTTGCCTTTGAACATAATGTTTGCCCAAATTATTGCGCGCCGGATATTGGATCCATGCCTTTGATCTAGCGTCTGGATAAAGTCGAATTGTTTGGATAAAATGAACTGTCGCAGGCAGAGGTAGATGTGTTTGTAAGAGCGCTCCTTCTCTCTCGCTGTCACAGAGATCTAATCGTAATCGATGGAGAGACTCGCGCTGGCTTGACAGAACCGGTTAATCTTTCCCACCGCGGCTCTAAAAGGCCCGTGAGGTCAGTGCCACGTCCAGGACTGGCCCTGATGGGTTTCGACACTCGAGAAAGTCTTATTTTGAAACCTTCGTCTTGCTTTGCATCGATAACATTTTTTGGCACTCTGAGGTTGTTTATCTGTGGCGTTTTTTGACACGTAAAATGTCCCTATTACCTGATATCCCACGGCGTCCTGAGGAACCACACTCGTCTCCATGAGAGCCCTCGGCTCTGTAAAGACTTATTTTTGGCTCAATCAAAACTCTGGAGGCGGTTTCGGCCTGTCAATCAATTTTCCATGTTGAGGATTGGCTGTCGTGTTCTGGGAGGAGGATAGAGAGCCTACCCGATTTTGTTTGAATAAGAAATGAATGTAGGCTATGAAATCCAAATTTTATTTCATTTATATATATATATATATATATATATATATATATATATATATATATAAAAGAAAAAAGGGGAAAAAATTAAATAAACCAGATGAACTATGTCACAGCTTATTTGACATAAAAATATGACACAACAATATATATATAGGCCTATATATAAAAGCTGTGACGTAGTGGTTTATTTGTTTGGCTAGTAGAAGTCCTAAATGGCCGGTAACATAAAAATTTAGTAGCCAAATTGGCCGGTGAGTGAAAAAGTTCATTTCAAACCCTGCTTATAATGACCTATCGGTAAGCCCCTCCCCTCGAACGCAGATCAGCCAATGGCAGTCGAGTATCAGTTGCAGGGGGAACTCGGACATCTTTAGGTTTCAGCGCCATAGGCCGCATTTACACGTACACGGTTATTTTGAAAGACTGAGACATTTCCCTTCGCTTGTGCCCTTCGTTTACACACAAACGAGAATTCGCCTCTGAAAACGATTCTCTCTAAAAACTCCGGCCAGAGAGGAGATTTTGAAAAACTTCAAAGTTTTAGGCGGCCGATGTCACAGATGCGACAGAACTTGCACCCGCGTCAAAAGTGCGCCATATTTACATCTTCATCTGGCTTTGGTGATCATGGATGCATTCAGAGTCGCAGTCGCACTTATGTTGGAGAAACCCTTTTCCTCTGTGTGCATCTGCAGATACAGCGGCTCGATCATGTCTAGGTGTTGTTGCTATTGTTCTGGATTCTGATTGGCTGACGTGGGCTTGGGCTTCTCGTTACACTGCCACCTACAGGTCTGGCATGCTTTTGACGGCATATACACACGGGCTTGTGTAAACGAAACTGAAAACTGACAGGTGTGCACGGTTATTTTTGAAAACGGAGAGGGTGAAATGTCCGTTTATGAAAATAGCCGGCCACGTGTAAACGCAGCCATAGAGAAACATGGGAAGATCCAAAGCTCTCATCGTTTTGATGGTGTTTATGCTACAAAAATTGGTAAAACGACGTTTCACACTGATTCCAGGTATCCGGAGAGGATGAGCAATGCAACTTATTTAATTCCATTTCCCAAACCCAAACAACACGGAGCAAAATGTCTGCTTTGGATGAAGCTGTGTATTAATCCAATGATGTGAGACAGTAACCTGGTTCCCTAAAGATTCGACCCCAATCCCGATGAAAACGAAAACCTGCATTTTCTGGTTGTCATAATCTCATTAAGTTACAATTAAAGTTAATGCTAACGTACAAACCTAAATAGCAAACAGTGTAGGTCAGAAACACATGAGCGAAGATCTACACTGCAGTGCCTCTCCATGTTAAACTGGTTAAATGTACATTAATCGTACCCTGCGGTACAAGAGCGTAGATCCTGGATGTTGATCATGTGATTGGTATATATACCTAGCATATATATTTTAAAATCTTTAATATTCCCTTCCATGACATATTTAAGTCCCACATGAATGCTCCTCCACAAGCGGTGTCCAAAATTTATCAAAAACATCTTGGGACGAGGTTTTCACACTGACAGCTGTCATTGTAAGACAGTTAGCAACTAACTCGGTTTGTTTGTATGAGTTAGCAACAGTAACTAAGGGGGGGCGGGGCTTACCGATTTCCGTTAGCATCCCATAATCAGCCCATAAGTTTAAGTCTTTGATTTGTAGTTCTGTCTCCCAGTAACACGTTACGATATAAATTGATGTGATGTGTAAAACAATATGCAAAACAATTCTTGCAATCTACAAATAACGTCAATTGGTTATCAATTTTAATTAGTACTTGTTCCATACAGTGTGTAATTTACACGTGTTATCACAAACCGCCAGACCGGAGTCCACATCCAAACGCGGCCGTATAAATCCTTTAAAAGCTATTGTTTTTGAAGGACAGCTCTCCCACGCCTTTTGCTGAATGTGATAATTGCGATTTGAATTATGTATGTATGTCAACGGTTTTAATATGCAAATGCATTTCCATGAATGGCGTGCTTGAGAGGGAAATGGATCTCCAACTGAATGCAGGGGGGAAAAAAATGGAAATGGGTGCGTGACTAGCCGTCCTGATCATTAGCCAAGTCCCATTAATTATTTTAAGTCTTGCACGAGTCTTTCATAGGGTGCCACACTATATAAACTCAGATGTGGTTTGAGAAGGACACTCGATTACAGGCGTGTGGGTTGGCGAACGTATCCGACCGCGCTTCATTACAGCCTTTTAATAGAAACTAAATTACAGACTGAAGTTCGATTGATAAGTCTTTCTAAGCTGCACTGTCAACTGTTCAAGGTGACAGAATTAAGGACGGTAATCAGGACATAATCACAGTGATAGTGGGCTTACATAGACCTCCTGATTTGACCTCCGCCCATCTGTAGCCGCTCTGTACGTTGAGTCTTGACACCATATGAGGACACCTACACCTACAAGACGCTTCCCTGCTGGCAGAATCAATCTGGAGGTGCGGTGCAGAAACCATCAGGACTGCACGTCTGTGTCCTCGGGCAGAATGACTGGCAGCAGTGTATGGAGGTTTTCTGGACTAAACACACTTTTTTCCTTGCAATTTGATTGTTTTTTGGTTTAAAGTCGCCCTGTGGTCAATCATTGTATCCTTTAAAGGGGTCATCGCATGCACAATTCACTTTTATATGGTGTTTACATATAAATGTGTCTTTGCACACAACCACAATGCAATGAAAAAAATCCATTCACTCCTTTTTTTTTAATCCTCAAAAAGTGTAAACACTCAAGAATCAAGCCGTTTGGATTTTCTGAACACTATGATGTCATAATGCTCATGCTCCGCCCATGACCGCTGACGGACTGTACCATATTAGCATATTTCCTGTATTAGCATATTTGCGTATTAGCCTATTTCTGCCCTCAACACCCCCAATGGAAGAGAGGGGGGGGGGGGGGGGGGGGTGAGCAGTTGCTCATTATCATTTAAAGAGACATGCACCGAAACGGGTCGCTGTGAACAAAGATGTTTTTGAGAAAGTAAAAAGGTGTTGTTTTTCACAACCATTGAGGAATTTTAACCAAAGAATGTTACAAACGTTACATGAACACCCTAAAGAATCAAACCAACTTGTGGAAAATGGGCATCCGATGACCCCCTTTAAAACTCATCTTCGATCAACAAAATTACATATTTAAACCTTTTTTCCTTTCTTCGTGCCTTAAAATAGCTTGAATGTAACTCTACACCCGTGCCTCATTTAGTATATGCGGTTCAATGAATATGCAAATGAGCCCCGCCTCCACTCACTCACAGCTCAGAGATCTACTCATTGAACCGCACTCGTCAAACTAATTGATCAAAGACTTCACATATTGGCTTAGTTGTTCTCAGGCAGCAAAATCGTTGCCCAATTCGTAGTATGAACAAGGCTTAAAGTCCCACTGTGGTCAAAATCAAGTTTTTAATGTTGTTTATGTGTGTATGTGTAGTTTTTAATATGCAAAGCATATTAGACAAAGCATGTGTAAGTTCATAAGTCGACAGCATTTCTTTTCTGCTTAAAACTGCAGTGAACCAAAGACAGTCTCAAAAACACGGTGTGAAATCGCTGGTGTTTCTGACGTCACAAACGACCTTGTAACCAATCAGATCAACGTGTGCTCGTCAACCAAAGGATCTCTGAGTGAGTGAGTGATTGGAGGCGGGGCTCATTTGCATATTCATAGAACCGTGCATACTAAATGAGGCAAGGGTGTCATGTTACATTTAAGATATTTTAAGGCCTGAAGAATTTTTTTTCAGGGAAAAAACGTTTAAATATGTCATTTTGGTGATATTTTTGGTCACAGGATAAAATGATTTACTAGCGGGGGAATTTAAGTGAGGTTAGCTGGTCTTCCACGGTAACCAGCTGACAAGCGCATAAAACCATAGAAAACTACGGTTTAAACTGTTCATTGGAAGGGATTTTATGCAGGATATCAAGTCCCATGAACTCAAGTCCTGCTGAAACCAGTGTGTGTGGATATAAAAACATTTGGCAAAGAACCTGCATTCAGTTTGTCAAGTTAATTGAAAGCAATTGACACCAGCGACCCTTGTGTTGTTCTACTACATCGGTTGTTTAACTCTCAATCTCGAGATCACGACTTCGACAGGTTGCTCGTGCCCTACGGAGAATCAGTCTTTTGAATGATTCATTAGTGTTTTGAAGACACGAACGACCCTTGATTACCTGTTTTGAACATCTGTTTCAGTCCAACTCTATTTCCTTTGTTTTCAAATGAACGTTTTGGATTCGACGACTCTGCGTGTGTTTCCGAAACCCCCATTGTTTCACGGTGATGTGCTCGGTATGCGTGCAGTCGTTTCTTTTTTGTACTGCGAATATTACATTAGCGATGCTAATTTGTTCCTCCCACACGTTTTGGTAAACAAACAGGCTTAAATACACACGGCTCCCGTGCTTGTTGGTGACGTCACTTCGGAAGAAGTAACTTAATCTAATATCAAACTTCAGAGGGAATGTAATTAGCGTCTTCCCTCATCAACGAAATGATTATGGGCCTAATACTTGACAGTGTCATGAAAAGTGCCGCCTCCCTTCATACTCGGCAAACATCAGCTCTGTTTTTACAGTAATTATGCAGATGAGATGCTAGTTACAGCAGGTTGTGCGGTGAAGGCCCCTCAGAGAGATCAAAAGGTTGTCTTTTTGTATATATTTCCGTTGGGCATGAATATTCACGTCTGACACTGAGAGGTGGGGGAGTTGGGGAGAAATGGAAAGCAGTCGAAGGTCGTCAAAGCTTTGGAACCAGTTTAATTTTTAGACAAGCTATAATTAAATTCCCAAATTGATTTGCCTCGGTTTTGCTAAACTAAACCGGAGAAGAAAAGCCGAGCTCGCCTCGCTGGTTCTAGAGGTATTTTCTGATGAGCTCCCTTACTTACTGTTTGTTCATTTAGTGGTCAAAAGGGCAGAGGCGGTAATATGTGCTTCAACATGTTGACTAGGATTGGGCAACTCAAGTGCACATGCTTTGATTCATTAAGTGCTTCGTTTGGCTTGATTTCACCAGAGTACTCCCTATCTAGTGGTGCAACGGATCATGAAATTCACGATTTGGATCATTTACTGTTTTTGAGCAACAGATCCTAAACATTTTTGGATCAGCAAAAAAAAAAACATATATGTTGGGAGTAGGGTGTGCAATATTGACAAAAAATGATATCTCGATATTTTCTGGGATTTCCTCGATAACGATTATTAGGCGATAATTTTTGACATTCTTCATACTCTGTGAGGTGGTCAGTTCACAGCAGTGACAATTAGTTTTTCCAATGTTTCAATTAATTTTTACCTTTTATGGGCAATTTGACTTTAATAAAGCCATTTTTTAAACGTAATTATATAAATGCATCATCTTTTGTGTCAATTTCATACATTTAATCAAATTCAATTATAAAAAATATGACACAATAGGGCTATTACCAACCAAATGAAATCAGTATCAACAAAATTAATCTTTCCAATATTAAATATTGACATTTAAAATGATTTAAAACAAGAAAAGATACTTTAAATGTGAAATTGAAACTGCCACTAGGTGGCAGCAAGTCACTGTTAATGAGTGAGTCATTGAATCATTCATTCAACCGATTAATTCAATCTCCTGATTCGTTGAGGAACGAAGCATTTGACTGTCTTAATGAGTGAGTCATTGAATCATTCATTCAACCGATTCATTCACGGCTTTTTGAACTATTTTCGTTGGCGAAATAGAGCAAAAACAGGCAATATGGTGTCTAAAATGTATGTCACTTAATATTAACTTCTTGTTTATTAAAGTTGTATAAAATCAATATCACATTTGTTATCATGCTAATATTTGGAGAAAAACTGCACTCTTATGATATTTATTACTAAATGATAATAAAGACTAAATCACGCAGTTAAAGTGTGCACTTTAAATGCGCACCCGTACTAATCTAATCTACAATACTACATCACAATAGGCTATACTCGATCATTTCAAATCACACATCGTTAAAACAACAATTACGATATTATCGCAGACTCACATGCGTGCCGATCAACTGTGATTCGTTGCACCCCTATTCCTAACATTTCCTGTTTTTCAAGGTTTCCACAATCATGGCAAATTTTGTGATTTCCAGACATGTAAAAGTGATTGAAATCCTTAAAATCTTGTAAATTTCAAGGTGCTTGGGAGCCGGGAAAACTGCTTCCCCCTTTTAGAGTTCATTCAGATCTCAGGATATCTTTGACATTTGAACGTTGGCATTTAATCGCAATCACTTGAACTTTCAGAAACTGGTCTCCCTCACACTTTTTGGGATATTGCAATGATATTTTAAAGAGGTTGGCTTGGCTTGATGGGAAACGTCAACTTTATGATCAAGTAGAAAACTCTGCCAACCGTCACAGAATGCGATTAATATTCATAATCCGAGGCACATCTGGCACAGAGTTTGTGCTCTGAAAAAACTTTCCGAGGACAGGGAATGTGAATGACAGATGTGAAGAAAAGTCTTCTGCAAATTATGCATTTTTATATTCATAAAGCTTTAGACCTGATCAATTAACTTATTTAGTGTTTAAGCTTTCAAATAGTGTCTCGTAAATGTCAACTAGGCGTTTAAAACCATGTCGTGCTTCTGAAGAGAGGCTGGCGAGACTTATAATGCCTTCCTCCCAATTGTTCCAATGCCAAGACCTGATACCTGACGGCATACAAATGAAAATACAAAGGGATTTTAAAACATCTTTATCCATACGCCTATGTAATAGAAATGAATTCCTTGGACGAAATGTGTGGGAAAGCTGTTTTTGTCACTGCATCTCAATGCTGTACTTCAGAACAGCTGGAACGGCTGATTGCGACTTCATTTAGTTTCTCGGTTGAAGTTGCCAAATGACACGTTGAAAATGGCTGCCGGTGATTTGAGTGGAAATGTTTCGTTTTGAGGTTTGAAACTGTTTTAAAAATAAAAGTTCCAAAAATGATGTCATAGAATGTGTGTTATTTTGCAGAAGACTAACTTGACTTCACATCTGTGGTTCACATGTTCTGTCCTCGTGATGTGTTTGGGCCGAGTGTACTTTAGATTATAAAGTATACCGATTTCCCATCTTTCATCATTTATGTATTTATTTTAATTAATTTTTTTAGAAACAGTAGTTTTCTATCAATTACACAATTTCTTTAGAATGAAGTAAGATTTTCAAAACTCACCCGTCTGGTTTTACGTTTTTGATGACATGCTCTTTGACTGTAGATGCCGGAAATTCAGCAGTGTTCATTTTATTGGACAATACAGTCAAACCAAAAAGTATTTAGACACCAGATATATTTGTAAATATTTTTTCACTAGTGTGTGCAGGACACTATAGTTCATTTATGTAAGTGAGGAGAGCGAAATAAAGTGACATATTATTCACAAATATTCTACCAGTGACATTTATACACATTTGGGACCAAAAATAATTCTGACACTTTGAGCTGATCTTGTTTTCTTCAGTAATTGCTAATGCTCTTTTTACACCAAAATTAAGCATTGCTCATTGGGATGTTTCCATTTGTATGTTATTAGATATTTTGCTCTTGATGGAAGTGCTTGAATGTGCCCTTTGACCCTTCAGATTCTTTTAAGTGTGTGCCCTATCAAAAGAGACGTTGAGGATTATTTCCATTTAAGTATGTTTGCTGATTAATAAAGGAATCTTGTGAAGGGATGTCACTGACCTTTCATTACTTATCTCCAAACATCTTTATTTTAATCATTAAACATAGTTTTCTTGGGCTCAAATGTCTTGCTGCAGAGTGTCCTTGTGTAATGGATTGAAATGTGCAATGGTTTGTTAAATGATTCGGTTCCAGCGTTCTTCATGTGTCTGCGCTTGGCTCTGTTTCCAGAAGGACCAGAATCGGGGAAGACGATGACGACGGAGGAGGAAGAGCACGACGAGGACGAGGATCTTCCAGACTACAGCGCTTTAAAACTGGCCAGTCAGTCAGCTCAGCTCTTCCCCGACGCTTCCGATGGTGCGTCCCAGTTTTACGCGGTTCATTCAACATTTCCTAACGAGAATTTGACTAGAATTAAACACTAGGGCCCTATCTTGCACCCAGCGCAATTGACTTTGTACACAACACATGTATGATTCCTATCTTGCACGCGAAGCACAGGGACTTTTCCCTCCACAGACTCACAGCGGTAAATTAGGGAATGAACTTGCGCTCGCGGGGCGGTTCAGCGGAAAGAGCAGGCGTGTTCCCGCGCAAACGTTCCTTTTACAGCTCCAGAAAACTATTCCTCCACTGACCTGGAAAAACCTCGTCTAAACTCAGCGGCGTGATATTCAGATGATATTTTAAGGGCGCATGCTCGGCCATAATGTAGCGTGTGCACAACGCACACACACTTCTCTCATCTACAGACGCAGCAGTTCCCATTTTTGCAAACCATACATAATTACAAGGGAAAATATTAACACATGAGGGAAATCATTGTGTCCATGAAGATGTGAAAAAATAGGCATATTATAGCGTAGCCTACACATTTACCCAAATTATTATACGCCTGTTTAACCGAAGCTAATTTTGGTGTGTTTCTCCATCCGCATACAATGTCCGGTCTCCTCGCTGTGAACGCTCCTGCAGATCCGCAGTTATTATAGCAATCCGCAGTTATTATAGCAATCCGCCGTTATAATAGCGATCCGCCGTTATAATAGCAATCCGCCGTTATTATAGCAATCTGGCGTTATAATAGCGATCCGCCGTTATAATAGCAATCCGCCGTTATTATAGCAATCCGCCTTTATAATAGCAATCCGCCGTTATTATAGCAATCTGGCGTTATAATAGCGATCCGCCGTTATAATAGCAATCCGCCGTTATAATAGCAGCGATCCGCCGTTATAATAGCAATCCGCCGTTATAATAGCGATCCGCCGTTATAATAGCAATCCGCAGTTATAATAGCGATCCGCCGTTATAATAGCAGCAATCCGCCGTTATAATAGCAATCCGCCGTTATTATAGCAATCCGCCGTTATAATAGCAATCCGCCGTTATAATAGCAATCCGCAGTTATAATAGCAATCCACCTTAACAATCCGCCGTTATAATAGCAATCCGCCGTTATTATAGCAATCTGGCGTTATAATAGCGATCCGCCGTTATAATAGCAATCCGCCGTTATAATAGCAATCCTCCGTTATTATAGCAATCTGGCGTTATAATAGCGATCCGCCGTTATAATAGCAATCCGCCGTTATTATAGCAATCTGGCGTTATAATAGCGATCCGCCGTTATAATAGCAATCCGCCGTTATAATAGCGATCCGCCGTTATAATAGCAATCCGCCGTTATTATAGCAATCCGCCGTTATTATAGCAATCCGCCGTTATAATAGCAATCCGCCGTTATAATAGCAATCCGCCGTTATTATAGCAATCTGGCGTTATAATAGCAATCCGCCGTTATTATAGCAATCTGGCGTTATTATAGCAATCTGGCGTTATTATAGCAATCCGCCGTTATAATAGCAATCCGCCTTTATAATAGCGATCCGCCGTTATAATAGCAATCCGCCGTTATTATAGCAATCTGGCGTTATAATAGCAATCCGCCGTTATTATAGCAATCCGCCGTTATTATAGCAATCTGGCGTTATTATAGCAATCCGCCGTTATAATAGCAATCCGCCTTTATAATAGCGATCCGCCGTTATAATAGCAATCCGCCGTTATAATAGCGATCCGCCGTTATAATAGCAATCCGCCGTTATTATAGCAATCCGCCGTTATAATAGCAATCCGCCGTTATAATAGCGATCCGCCGTTATAATAGCAATCCGCCGTTATTATAGCAATCCGCCGTTATAATAGCAATCCGCCGTTATTATAGCAATCTGGCGTTATTATAGCAATCTGGCGTTATTATAGCAATCCGCCGTTATTATAGCAATCCGCCGTTATAATAGCAATCCGCCGTTATTATAGCAATCTGGCGTTATTATAGCAATCCGCCGTTATAATAGCAATCCGCCTTTATAATAGCGATCCGCCGTTATAATAGCAATCCGCCGTTATAATAGCGATCCGCCGTTATAATAGCAATCCGCCGTTATAATAGCAATCCGCCGTTATTATAGCAATCTGGCGTTATAATAGCAATCCGCCGTTATTATAGCAATCCGCCGTTATAATAGCAATCCGCCGTTATAATAGCAATCCGCCGTTATTATAGCAATCCGCAGTTATAATAGCAATCCGCCGTTATTATAGCAATCTGGCGTTATAATAGCGATCCGCCGTTATAATAGCAATCCGCCGTTATTATAGCAATCTGGCGTTATAATAGCGATCCGCCGTTATAATAGCAATCCGCCGTTATTATAGCAATCCGCCGTTATAATAGCAATCCGCCGTTATAATAGCAGCAATCCGCCGTTATAATAGCAATCCGCCATGGAACACACGCCTGCTCTTAAAGGGAATGGGAGATGACGCTCTGATTGGTTTATTGCACGTTACGCCCAAACCACACCTATGAATAATGTAGCGACTTCAGACCAACACATGTTTGATTTGCGTCGAGCGCGAGTCATTTATCCCGCCGGTATAACAGCATCAGCGCCGAGATCTGTCCACAAAGTTACTTGCGCTTTGCGCTTGACACTTGCGTTTCAGATCGTTAAAATAGGGCCCTGTGTGCGGATCTCGCCGCTGTTGCTGTTTAACCGGCGGGATAAATGACTCTTGCGCTCGACGCAAATCTAAAAGGGGTTGGTCTGAAGTATTCATTATTAATAGGTGTGGTTTGGGCGTAACGGGAAACAAACCAATAAGAGCATCATCTCACATCCCCGTTAAGAGCATGATGGACGAGGAGCGCTTGTTGCACGGCGCAATACTATTATAACGGCGCATTTATCAGCCGCTTCAGAACCGGTTCACAGCCGAGGAGATCGATGCTCTCGTCAGGGCCGTGAAAGAAAGAGAAGTGACATTGGGGATGGGACAAACCCACCCAGATTAGCTTCGTTTAAACATGCATATAATAATCTGGGTAAATGTGTAAGCTTTATGCCTATTTTTCCTATCGTCATGAACACAACAATGATTTCCCTCGTGTTTTAATATTTTTACTTATAATAATGTATCATTTGTAAAAAGTAAAATGCATCTGTGTAGATGAGAGAATCCTCTTCAGTGTGTGCGCGTTGTTCACACTGTATTATGGCCACGCATGCGCGCTTAAAATAGCATCTGAATGTACGCGCAACGCGCCACTGACTTCAGATAGGGTTTTTCTGGTCCGTGGCGCAATTGTTCTCTGGAACTGCAGAATAGCACCAGGGATTGTTTGCGCCGGAACACGCCTCCTTTTTTTGCGCTGAACCGCGTAGAGAGCGCAAGTCCATTCCATAGTGTGTGCGCGTCTGTGAGGGAAAAGTCCGCTTTGCACGGGTGCAA
This sequence comes from Meda fulgida, assembly GCA_030578275.1. Lineage (NCBI taxonomy): Eukaryota > Metazoa > Chordata > Actinopteri > Cypriniformes > Leuciscidae > Meda > Meda fulgida. The sequence goes on from CM060637.1 coordinate 1,819,735, forward strand.
AATATGAATGATACATGCGTCGCTGTACAAAGGCAATTGCGCTGGGTGCAAGATAGGGCCCATAGTTACTTGCGTTTGATACTCGTGTTTCAGATCGTTAAAATAGGGCCCTAGTTCTCGTTCACTAATAACTGACCGCCTAATTTACAACATGTGCATATGCTCTCGAATTTGTTCTTGACCTTATTCTGATTATAATGAATTTGAGTATTGTAAATGAGAGACTGTTTGCCCAAGGTTAGTCATTTGCATAAATCATTTACAGCCTTCCATCAGTCTCAGCAAACATATGCATCTCTCTAAAGACATTCATCAAAATCCTTGATCGATACAATGCCAAGCGTGCCATTCTCAAAAGCTGTTCAGGCACAGATATTGCACATATGCACACTTGTGTTGTTATAGAGAAGCCTCTAATGCAGCTCGTCTTGGTCTTTCACATGTGTAAGATGAAATATCTCTGTATAATGTTGGCACGTTTATAGGCCGTCGCAGTGACGCTTGTCTATGTGTGGTAGAGCTGCACGATTTTGGATAAATTATGAATCACGATTTTTTTTCGTTTCAAACAGAGGTCATGATTCTCCCACGATTCTGAAAAGACAAGTAAACAAACTAACATGTGATTTTATAGAGGTTCTGACAAAATCTCAATTGCTGCAGTCTACTTAAATAATTTAATTAATCTGAAATATATATATATATATATATATATATATATATATATATATATATATATATATATATATATATATATAACAAAAAAACTTGTTTTGAATTAATGATTCAATGACTCACTCATAAATACTTCACTTGTTTCATTACTGGATGAATCAGCATTTTTGAACGAATCTCTTGAATGAATTATTCAATGACAAATACATTTTTTAACAGTCACTCGTCCACAAGTCTTTATCTGAAGCATCAAGTTACTTTCAAAAGCTGATTTACTCTAGTTGAATTGCTACCGTAGACATCAGTGTTTATATCTGAACTATAAACGTTTATCCCAGTAGTTCTGTGATAATCTGAATAATTGTAAGACAGGTATAATGTTACTGCTCTCTCTGGATCACAGATCTGAGTTTTCCGCTGTGATTTTATCACAGGTTTAATAGACATGCTAATCGTTATCATTTAGGAATAAGATCACATGGCTGTTTGAATCAAGTTCGTGATCTTTTAACGATTAATGACGCAGCTCTGACGTGTGCTTTCATTAGTTCCTACGTTTTTTCATGAATATGGAATGAATCTTAGTACGTTATTGGTCAATTTTGCTAGTGGAAAGTGGGAGATAGAGTGTTTTGAGAGAGTAAATAGGGTGTTTTTTGACTTTCAAAGTCCCTTCAAAGCACCGCTTGTCTTGTGTAAATCCCAGTTAATTAGTAATTAGCGGCTGACCAGTCATTCAAAGGACTGATTTGATTTGTTTTTGTTGTAGATGAAGAGCTGCCGCTGATTAAACATGGAGAGACAATCACAGATAGACGGAGCACGTTCCAGCCTCATGTGGCCCCAGTGGTGACTCCTCAACAGGTGCGACTCATTATCACACTATACGTTACAAACAAACGCTCTTGCCAAAGATATCAGGCCCGCAGAATCTGTGTTTGATAACAGCCGTCTGGATATCAGTGCGGTCTCTAGAGTCCTCAGTGCGCGCTCTGCTCTTCTGGAGTTCACCGTCACATCCCTCTCTGTGTCAGTGCAAACACACCCGCTGTGGGGAGGGGGGGGGGGGTGATGGATGGAGGGATGGATGGATGATGGGATGATGGATGGATGGATGGAGGATGGATGGATGGATGGAGGGATGATGGATGGATGGATGATGGATGGATGGAGGGATGATGGATGGATGGATGGATGGAGGGATGGATGATGGATGGATGGAGGGATGATGGATGGATGAATGGAGGGATGATGGATGGATGGATGATGGATGGATGGAGGGATGATGGATGGATGGATGGAGTGATGGAGGGATGGATGGAGGGATTATGGATGGATGGATGATGGATGGATGGATGGATGATGGATGGATGATGAATTGATGAATGGATGGATGGATGGAGGGAGGATGATGGATGGATGGATGGATGGAGGGATGATGGAGGGATGGATGGAGGGATGAACAGAGGGAGGGATGGATGAAGGCAGGGATGGATGGAGGGATGAACAGAGGGATGGAGGGATGAACAGAGGGAGGGATGGATGGAGGGATGACTCACACACACCTGCTCCTGGTGGCTCTTGTCTCATTATTACAGGCTGTATGAAACCCCTGTAAACTGTATTGTGTTCCACGTCTTCAGTCCATCTCGTGTGAGATCTCGACAGTTGTTTTTCAGAAACTGACTGCACAGGTGTGTGTGTGTGTGTGTGTGTGTGTGTGTGTGTGTGTGTGTTTGAGCCTGGGGACGTTACAGTGCGCTTGATATGGAGTATATGAATGACACCCTGCCCTCAAGCAAGACAGGGACATTTTCGACACTTGTTCAATTTCCTTCACGTGATTGACAGCTCGAGGCCAAACGCTGACTGTTCATTCGTTCAGTCCTTCATTCGTTCAGCTCTTCATTCGTTCAGCTCTTCATTCGTTCAGCCCTTCATTCGTTCAGTCCTTCATTCGTTCAGTTCAGCCCTTCATTCGTTCAGTCCTTCATTCGTTCAGCTCTTCATTCGTTCAGCTCTTCATTCGTTCAGTCCTTCATTCGTTCAGTCCTTCATTCGTTCAGTTCAGCCCTTCATTCGTTCAGTCCTTCATTCGTTCAGTCCTTCATTCGTTCAGCCCTTCATTCGTTCAGCCCTTCATTAGTTCACCCCTTCATTCGTTCAGCCCTTCATTCGTTCAGCCCTTCATTCGTTCAGCCCTTCATTCGTTCAGTTCAGCCCTTCATTCGTTCAGTCCTTCATTCGTTCAGCCCTTCATTCGTTCAGCCCTTCATTCGTTCAGCCCTTCATTCGTTCAGCTCTTCATTCGTTCAGCCCTTCATTCGTTCAGCCCTTCATTCGTTCAGCCCTTCATTCGTTCAGCCCTTCATTCGTTCGCTCCTTCATTCGTTCAGCCCTTCATTCGTTCAGCCCTTCATTCCTTCAGCCCTTCATTCTTTCAGCCCTTCATTCGTTCAGCCCTTCATTCGTTCAGCCCTTCATTCGTTCAGCCCTTCATTCGTTCAGCCCTTCATTCGTTCAGCCCTTCATTCGTTCAGCTCTTCATTCGTTCAGCCCTTCATTCGTTCAGCCCTTCATTCGTTCAGCCCTTCATTCCTTCAGCCCTTCATTCGTTCTCTCCTTCATTCGTTCAGCCCTTCATTCGTTCGCTCCTTCATTCGTTCGCTCCTTCATTCGTTCAGCCCTTCATTCGTTCAGCCCTTCATTCGTTCGCTCCTTCATTCGTTCAGCCCTTCATTCGTTCAGCCCTTCATTCGTTCAGCCCTTCATTCGTTCAGCCCTTCATTCGTTCAGCCCTTCATTCGTTCAGTCCTTCATTCGTTCAGTTCAGCCCTTCATTCGTTCAGTCCTTCATTCGTTCAGCCCTTCATTCGTTCAGCCCTTCATTCGTTCAGCCCTTCATTCGTTCAGCTCTTCATTCGTTCAGCCCTTCATTCGTTCAGCCCTTCATTCGTTCAGCTCTTCGTTCGTTCAGCCCTTCGTTCGTTCAGCCCTTCGTTCGTTCAGCCCTTCGTTCGTTCGCTCCTTCATTCGTTCAGCCCTTCATTGGTTCAGCCCTTCATTCGTTCAGCCCTTCATTCGTTCAGCCCTTCATTCTTTCAGCCCTTCATTCGTTCAGCCCTTCATTCGTTCAGCCGTTCATTCGTTCAGCCCTTCATTCGTTCAGCCCTTCATTCGTTCAGCCCTTCATTCGTTCAGCCCTTCATTCGTTCAGCCCTTCATTTGTTCAGCTCTTCATTCGTTCAGCCCTTCATTCCTTCAGCCCTTCATTCCTTCAGCCCTTCATTCCTTCAGCCCTTCATTCGTTCAGCCCTTCATTCGTTCAGCTCTTCATTCGTTCAGCCCTTCATTCGTTCAGCCCTTCATTCGTTCAGCTCTTCATTCGTTCAGCCCTTCATTCGTTCAGCTCTTCATTCGTTCAGCCCTTCATTCGTTCAGCCCTTCATTCGTTCAGCTCTTCATTCCTTCAGCCCTTCATTCCTTCAGCCCTTCATTCGTTCAGCCCTTCTTTATTTCAGCCCTTCATTCGTTCAGCCCTTCATTCGTTCAGCCCTTCATTCGTTCAGCTCTTCATTCGTTCAGCCCTTCATTCGTTCAGTCCTTCATTCGTTCAGCCCTTCTTTATTTCAGCCCTTCATTCGTTCAGCCCTTCATTCGTTCAGCCCTTCATTCGTTCAGCCCTTCATTCGTTCAGCCCTTCTTTATTTCAGCCCTTCATTCGTTCAGCCCTTCATTCGTTCAGCCCTTCATTCGTTCAGCCCTTCATTAAGTGTTGATAAGAAAAGAATGCATGAAGCTAGAAATTTTTGTTGTTGTTGTTTAAAAGTTTTGTAACTTTATTTTTTATGTATGCATGTTCAGATATTCATACAAACAAAATATTCTGGTGGCCATTACATTTTTATGAAAATGATCAAAAACGCTGGCGTGGAAAGAGTTAAGAGAGACATGAAGCGTATGATTATCATAATCATGTCTCAATATCAAGTTAATCTGTCACAGTGTGTTTTGTTCACATTGTAAGTGTGTTGAGCGCAGATCTTGTTCTCTTCTTTAATGCTGTGTTTTTATGCACAGGTGTGTTTAAAGCATTTGCAGTTCCCAACATGAGATGATTTTCAATATAATACGGCTAAATGCAAATGAGGAGCTTTATATAAAAACTGGTCTGAAATCCCCCAGACAAGTGAGGAATTAAATTACAGTTCTTTCTGTGAAATTAGACGCTAGATGATGTTTCAGACAGACGGAGTGCTTGATTAACATCATCTGCTCTACATGTGTTATATATATATATATATATATATATATTACTCTTTATGATCTGTTCCGATAGAAGACCATTAGTGTTCCCTGTTATCTTTCCTTTTATTCAGTTTTAGAGTGTGTTTTCTGGCTTTGTGTGTTTTCTGGCTTTGAGATGTGATGTTATTCTGGGATCTTGAACTCGTAACCGCAGGCACACACCAGTGAGCGTAAAGAAAGTGCTCATTTGTGAAGATCTGCAGAAGTTATCGACGGCTTTTACTGCATTTACGGCAGATATGGACAGAAGAAAAGCGGCTCGTGACATTAGTGTTGTTTCACGGGGTTAGTTTTAGTCTGCACACAAAATGCTAGTAAAGTATGTTAACATAAAAACATTACAAAGATTTGTGGGACACATTATCTTTAAGGTATCTAGTATTAATATATGAGTTCACAATTATTCCGTTTTGTTGAGTGAGGTTATAGAATGAGTGAAGATGTTGATGGCAACAATAGTGAGATTTATTCATTTTTTGTCTATAAGTGTTGTATAACGGTTATTATGTTTAATAGTAACCCTAAAATGACATGAAGAGTTTAAAATGTGTTCAATAACTGCTGATATAGGCAATATAAGAATTTTGGTAACACTTTACAATGTTTCATTTGTTAACATTAGATAATGTATTAACTAACCATGAGCAATACATGTGTTACTGTATTAGTTAATGTAAGTTAATGTTAGTTAATAAAAATGCAGCTCTTCATTGTTTGTTCATGTTAGTTCACAGTGCAGTAACTAATGCTAACAAATACAACCTTTGATTTTACTAACGTATTAGTAAATGTTGAAATTAATATGAACTAAGATTAATACATGCTGTAGAAGAGCAGTTCATTATTAGTTCATGTTAACTAATGAAATCTTATTGTAAAGTGAATATTCAGTATACACATTATCCCAATTGTGACAATTTTTCACACACTTTTCCATGAAAATTTAAAGAAATAATTATTGATTTTAAGGGGCAACTATTGGATGTTTTGAAATCTGGGGAGAAATGTGGGATTTAAGGGGTTAAAGGTGATTTTATCCATGTTTGAACCACTTCTGGTGAGCAGTCTCTTTTCGCATGAGAGAACATGTAAAAGTATATAGATGCTATTCCTGAATGAGTCTTGTTGGACAATCCTCAGTGTTACTGTGCAGTGCCATACAGACGCCCTGAAGCGCACAGAACAACCTTATCACACTGAAATTAGCCAGACAAGCTTGATGTAAAATCAATGTATATGTTGAGTTGAGCCGAGAGTTTGTCTGAGTGCTTTAGACGCACTCGTTCCACACAAACAAGGCCTTGAAAAAGCATTCGCAAGGCAGTTCTCTTAGTCACTTTGTAGTTCTGTTGGGATTTCACAGGCCTTTTTGATCTTTGCTTGCTTGATATTGTGTTATCAGCAGGAACTTCAAAGTTTGGCTGTGCTCTAATTTTCATAAAAGGTTATTGTTGACAGAAGTTTTGTAAATGAGTTTGTCTATGAACCGAAGACGCCAGGGAACAACACACACCTGTTTGTTCAGGGGAAAAACCTCAAGCATCTGCACAAGCTACAGATCTCAAAACATTTAATTAGATTTCCGTTCCACACAAAGACGTTTCCACACAATACACGAGCACAGCCTCGGAGGAACTGTCAATGGGGTTTTACTTTTTAAAGGATGTTTTCTGCGATTCGGTTTCGATCGACGCTGATAAAAAGGCAACATTTGCACATTGAATTGAAAAGATATGTCATTATCCTGCGGCTGACACAGGTGTTCACTGAGAGCGCATTAGCCGGAGAGAAAACTGATGAATCGTGCTGATAGAGGCTCAATCTTTGGGGAAGTGCGCCGTCTTAAATATTCATTAGCATTGGGCTTGGTGTGTTCTTGATTTGTGAATGAAACTGCTGTCGAGATGCTGTGGTGTTTTTGTTCTGTGGCTTCAGACCGGCTCGGAAAGGCACTCTGGATCATTTCTGGCTCTCTTTCTTGGTCAATAATGGAGGGACACTCAGCACAAATAGGCTGAAACCCATTTTGATGGAGAGAAAGTCCTTCTCAAGGTTCTTACGGCGATATCTGAAGTCCTTGGTGTTGTGGACAAAACAGATTTACACGCAATATCTGGTCACTCTCGCCCAGCTGGTTCTTTTAGCAAAGCTTGAGACGTGGCTTTTACTGTCAGACTTTTTGTTTTTGCCCTTAAAATTATATAAAACTTTGAATTTAGATTTATCGGCCAATATATATCGGTTATCGGCTTTCAAATATAAAGAATTATCGGTTATCGGACAGATTTTTCATATCAAAGCCAGATATTGGCTGTAAGTCCGTGTAAAGTCCATGTAATGTGTTGCTTCTTTCATAAGCTCCCAGATTTAGACGCAAAGTTGTTGTACACGAACCTGACATCCTGTAAAATGAGTTTATTCCTCTTCACTTGTTCAGCTCATCGCTCAGTATAGTGTTAGATTTAAGAGGCATTTTGTAGAAGATTTGTTCTATTTAGACCTGACAATGTTCCAGTTTCACACTGCCCTAGTAAAAAAAACGATACCAAAATACATTTATTTTAGGGATGCACCGATATGAAAATTTTCAGATATGATAACTAATAATTCTTTATATTTGAAAGCCGATAACCGATTATTCTTTATATTTGAAAGCCGATAACCGATAATTCTTTATATTTTAAAGATATTTTATATTTGATAATTCTTTATATTTGAAAGCCGATAACTGATAATTCTTTATGTTTGAAAGATATTTTATATTTGATAATACTTTATTATTTGAAAGCCGATAACCGATTATTCTTTATATTTGAAAGCCGATAACCGATAATTCTTTATATTTTAAAGATATTTTATATTTGATAATTCTTTATTATTTGAAAGCCGATAACCGATAATTCTTTATATTTGAAAGCCGATAACCGATAATTCTTTATATGATAATTCTTTATATTTGAAAGCCGATAACGATAATTGTTTATATTTGAAAGATATTTTATATTTGATAATTCTTTATATTTGAAAGCCGATAACAGATCATTCTTTATATTTGAAAGATATTTTATATTTGATAATTCTTTATATTTGAAAGCCGATAACCGATATATTGGCCAATACATCTGAATCTAAAGTTTTATATCATTTTGAGAGCCTGATTATAAAAACAAAAGTCTCACATGAAAAGCCATGTCCCAAACACACATTAATAATGATGTTCTCATAATTTTATGTAGCTGATATGACAGACTTGCGCTGCACATGTTGCACTGAACTGTATTTTTCTTTCATATTTCAAGCAATTTAAAACCATTGGATTTAATACATCGGGCATGATGTTTTCATTACTTTGAAAGGTAATCTGATTACTAGAAGTGGGGGGAAAAAATCGCTTCTGTTCAGTATCGCGATATTTTGCGCACGCAATTATATCGACACAATAGCGCAAAGTATCGCAATATTTAATTATAAAATTATCTGTTTTACTTTCGGGTTTTCTCCATTGGTACATGCTCAGATACATTTACATTTGCGTATTACATCCACAAGGAAGTGCTTGTTGCGGTGCTTTGTTGTCAACAGGAAATTGAAATAAAAATGTAGATGCCAAGTATAAGTTTAGCATAGATATATTTCCAATCGATGGACACTGACTGAGCGATTGAGAGTTTCGCTCTCCGTCAAGCGATAATTCAGCTCAGCGTACCTGTGTGTGTCGTACCGTGAACTCTAGTGTGAAGGCGCGCGCTCGCCGTCACGCACACAAAGAGAGCGAGAGAGAGTTACATTATACCACACAAAATCGACTCGCGACATGTAAACGATATTCTTGTTTGTATTTTCCTGTCAAAATAACTGAGTTCATCTTGTATTATTCAGCTTTTAAGAACAAGCAGGAGAGATGCCGGTTTCTCCGGTAGTGGGCGGAGCTAATGCGCAAACGGCAATCTTATTGGATGGCACCCATGCCTGTTTTAATTTCAGCAAATCAGAGCGAACGAATGCTGTCAAATGATTTACATTCATGAATCAGGCAGCTCATGTGTTGTAGGCCTATATTATATTTTTTATAGACTATGGTTGTAAATTGTCATTATTAGTAGAATTAGTTGTAGGATTATCTTTTAATAATAATTACTTTTTTACAGAAACACTAAATGACCAAAAATATCTTAAGCACCACCAGTTCAGTTTAAGTTCAGTTAAAATGACAAAAATGCATTCATGCATGATTATCAAGTTTTAGTCCTAATTACTGAAGTTCTATCATTAAATTGGCTAATGCTTGATTATCATAATATAATGCTTGATTGACTGATTTTGAGAGTTTACATTTAGATACTTAAAAAGCTGTGCCATTTTACAATGATAAGCTGATTTGGTGGAATTATATATATATATGTTTTTGCACTTCAGTTAATGTGTAGAAGATAATGTTCACAGAATTAAATGTGACATTTGAAGTGAGTTGAGCAGTCTTATTTTCTCATTTTTTGTAATGCCTTTGAATAATCAACCATGAATCGCAATATATTGCAGAATCGAATCGCAATATTTGCTGTATCGCGATAGCTTAAGAATCGCAATAATATTGAATCGTGGCCCAAATCTCGCAATAATATCGAATCGTCACATTTTTGCCAATCCCACCCCTACTGATTACATGGCGCTGCCGCCGCCAAACATTCACAAACAGTTTTGCATTTTGCTTTCAAATAAACCTGCTTTCAGTTGTATCCATATGTGAATACATGTATCGGTTATCTATTGTATTGAAAATAACTCCAGGTGGTGATTTGTTTATGCTGCTATGTTTAATTGAATGTTTTGTAGTCGCACCATATGCTCAGACCTGTTGCGGCAGGAATTGGTCAACGGCGCAGTAATAAGTTGCGCTTCAAGTCCACTCGTGTTTTTTGAAATAGTGTTTTATGAGCGTCAATATGTTATGCACACACTCATCTAACACATGCATTCTCGTCATAATGTCATCTTGTGTGTGTGTGTGTGTGTGTGTGTGTGTGTGTGTGTGTGTGTGTGTGTGTGTGTGTGTGTGTGTGTGTGTGTGTGTCAGCGGTCGGTGTTGCATCACTGGGAAATGTTCTGTGGCTTGCAGTCTCTTTCCTCTTTCAGTCGATGTGTGAATATTTCTATATTCTGACTCCAGTTATGTTGGAACAGTGTCTGGTCTGGAGTGCACATATGTTTTTTGACATGTTTTTACATTTATTTATTTATGTTCCTACAGGTTCAGAGGGTTCTGAATCATTTATATGAAAACAA